>OY755247.1:66741741-67139241 GCA_963576725.1 Azorinus chamasolen
CACTGATACATCGGATCTCGGTTTATAGTCTCGTCCGAAGGCATGCAAAAAGAGAAAATTGCAGACTCAGTTTTATTGAGTCTGTTCATAAGTAGTAATTAAAAGGGCAACACTACTCACACTCCCTAGCACCAGCTTAAGCAGTAGTCCATTTTCAAAACTAATAGCATCAAAACTAATGATCCCGAAGGACCAGAAGATATAACAACACTGAGAATGAAATACGGTGCGACTTTTAACGGCCGCCACACAAGCACTTAATACCTGCTGTTGTGAAGTACATATATTATGATAATGGGTGATCCTTCGAAATCAAAAGTAGAAATGCAGAAAGATTAAATTGCAGACTTGGTTTTATTGAGTCTGTTCATGAGTAGTAATTAAAAGTGCAACACTACTCATGCCCCCTAGCACCGGCTTAAGCAGTATTCAATTTTTAAAACAAATAATATCAAAACTAATGATCCCGAAGGACCAGAAAATATATCAACACTGAGAATGAAGAACGGGGCGACTTTTTACGGCCGCCACACAAGCACTTAACACGTGCTGGTGTTAAGTACATATATTCTGAAAATGGGTGATCGCTCGAAATCAAACGTAGAAATGCAAAAAGAGAAAGTTGTCATCATTTCTCCACTAACCCCATTAACACTCACAACCTGGATTTGGTGGATAATATAAGAGAGATTGTCTTAAATACGTTTGTACGCATGCATATCATCTATTCATCAACCGGTGATACTAAGATCCATTTACAGTAACAAACCCTCTAAACCGGAATTCTATTAGAGAAGAATTTCGATACCTTTAGGCAGGTGGCTGCTTAATGCAGGCTGAAAGTCATGTAGAAAGCATCTAGAGGAGCTTGTTGCATTGCTTTCTCCCTGCATTAAGCTGCCACATGCTTCCAAGACCGACATTTATACTAAATTAAACGTCCGGTTTAGAGGGGTTCACTGTACTTCTATGGGTATCCACCGTGTAGAGGGTTGACATTCAATCGGTTTAATAAAGTACCGTTAATACAAACACTTTATATTGAAATACAAAAAAAATCATAGACAACCTACATGTATGTTGAAATAGACGTTTCAAATTTCAGTCAACCTATTGGAAAACTAATTACCTCTGTCAACATACAAAAGAAACCAAATATACATGTATATACAAAGAAAAATCCCGTATCGGTTTACTATTACCAACAAACCATAGCCGGGGCTCAATTATGATCATTCGAAACCGTATTAATTGATTCATCGCCCAATAATGTTCGTCCGTTAAGACTAGTGTCTGTCTCAGGTTTCATATCGGACCTAGTCATTTATATTTGTACAAAAAACAATAACGCTATGGTCAAATAGTTTTAATCCTGATCTCATGTGGATCAAAACTGTTTAGAAAGGTTGTTACGGAGTAGACTATGGCAGCGAAAGTGTTAATGCAAGATATGTTTACTCAAGAGGACTAGTACATTGCTCACCCGAGTATTTTGTCTAGACATGTGTACCCAAATACTAAAATCGTCATTTCTCCACCAAACCCTATACTTTGACCACTCTTTAGAATCGTCTCGGATTAGTGGAGAACTAAAGGAGCTGTTCTTTAAAGGTTTTTTATATACAGTTGAACTTCGATATCTCGAACTTCAAGGGACTATATAAATGAGTTCGAGATAACTGAAGTTCGAGTTATCCGATTTCTAATCTGGACAATTTCTTTAGTTCACATATGCAGGTCTACAGTAATGCTGAAAGCTCCTGTAGGAGCTTTCAGCATTACTGTAGACCTGCATCAAGTTGTGAAATGTGTTTCTAGATATGCGTTGTGATACATTTTAGAGCAGTTCTGTATTGTAAGATTTTGGAAGGACCGAACTTTTTGTTCGAGTTATCCGAGTTCGAGATATTGAAGTTCAACTGTATACGCATGTTATATGTAAGGGAATATTTAGCTAACTCGCCCGTTGTTATAAGAACTCCGCGGTTGTTAAATTAATATGGAATATAGAATAATGTTGTCAGGTAATCTTGTGACCTACTCCGTTGTTAAAGAATAACTCCGGAAATCTCTAAGAACTCCGCGCTTGTTAAAAGCACATAGAATTTAGAACTAAGTGTGAGAGACACGGGTTATTTTCCGCACATGACTGTAAGGAAGATCATTTCAATGGTAACTGGTAAGTTTTATTCCATATGAAGTGTACATGGCGTAAATATCTACCATGTGTTTTCAAGTCAGTGATATTATTCTAAGTACTACTACATTGTGTTAATTAGTTGGCATTTTATGCAGGTGGTTGCTTAAAGCAAGGTGAAAGTAAAACAGAACGCTCCTATAGGAGTGTCCTGTTTCACTTTCACCTTGCTTTAAGCATCCATCCGCCTTTAACACAAAATACTTGATGTAATTTAGTGGTTGTTATAGAGAGGTTTTAAATGTACATGTACTATCATTGTCCAGGCAAGCGTTAATGTTTAAACTTTTTTTTTCAACATTATACCCCTTCAGTGCAAGCATTGTCGTCTGCGGGACACATTTCTGTCTGCTTCAAGTTTTAGAATGGACCATTCTTCTATCTCATTATAAAAAAATAGTTTCAAACAGTTCGGATACTGATAAGATGTCGAGTTATTCTATATCCCAACTGAATCAAGTATTTGCAGTTGATATCACAAACCCGCCTTCTTGGCAGTAAAGGGGGTAAGTAAACTTAAATGTCATCGACAACAGTTTACCTACAGTATTGAAAGGGTTAATACTTACAGTGATGTGCGTACATTGTATTGACAATCGATATACAAATGTATAGATTTTTTTCTAGTTTGAGTTAACTGTACGTAACCCGTTCAATTCGTTGAGCTTTATGACAAAGTGATTTTAATTTGGAGATACGCCGTGAGTTCCAATATTCGTGCATATATATCCATGGAAAAGACCAGGAATTAAAGTTGCTTCATTCAACATGTTGTTCATAACTTGTTTCTTAATGTACATGAACATGACTCCTCTATCGCGGCGATATGTTTAGAGACCGGTCTTGGGGATATCCGCGTCACATATGCATACTTTGTAACATACATTGAGCACGCGTGATAATTGTACAATATCGTAACTTAAAGTGAGTATACGCATTTAACCATTTACCTCACATATTCATTTAACCATTTACCTCACATATTCGCCCTTTCACCCTTTCCCTTATGAATATTCATATCAGACATAAAATGACACCATGAATATTCATATCAGATATAATGACACCATGGATATTCATAAGATTAATTGTTGTAATAACACGTGGACATAGACATATTTGGCAATAGCAGAAACTGTATAATCATATCTATATTCTATCGAAAGCAAACATGTAAGCAGACCCTGATAAGATGGTTCCTATAGGTGCCGTCTGATCTGGATCTGCTCTGTTTACAAAGGCGTAGAAAGGTGTATTAATGGACGAAAGGGTTATGGTAGAGATCGGAATCTATCTGCTGTTGCAAACTTACTCAGTAACTTTTCGCCGAGGTCTATCTTTAACGTATTTGCAAACAGAATTGACTCAGATCAGACGATTCCAGTAGGTGCCATCTGATGAGGGTATGCAGGTGCCATCTGATGAGGGTTTGCTTTATTTTCTTATAAAAGAATATACAGTAAAAGCTCGATACCACGAAATTTAAGTAAGGAGGAATCTATGTCATTGTAGGCAGGTTGCTGCTCAATGCAGAAAGTCATGGAGAAGGCTCCTAGAGGAGCAGCTCTCTGCATGACGTTCACCCTGCATTAAGATGTCTGTGTTAAAGATCAATAATGGTACGGGTACGGGTAGAGGAGCTCTCTGCATGACGTTCACCCTGCATTAAGATGTCTTTTGTTAAAGATCAATAATGGTACGGGTAGAGGAGCTCTCTGCATGACGTTCACCCTGCATTAAGATGTCTGTGTTAAAGATCAATAATGGTACGGGTACGGGTAGAGGAGCTCTCTGCATGACGTTCACCCTGCATTAAGATGTCTGTGTTAAAGATCAATAATGGTACGGGTACGGGTAGAGGAGCTCTCTGCATGACGTTCACCCTGCATTAAGATGTCTTTGTTAAAGATCAACAATGGTACGGGTACGGATAGAGGAGCTCTCTGCATGACGTTCACCCTGCATTAAGGTGTCTGTGTTAAAGATCAATAATGGTACGGGTACGGGTAGAGGAGCTCTCTGCATGACGTTCACCCTGCATTAAGATGTCTGTGTTAAAGATCAACAATGGTACGCGTTTGAGTGTTCGTGGTATCGAGTTTATACTGTAGATCAGGGTCCATGCTTATAAAGCTTTTTTAGTTGAGATTGAGTTTGTTCTCAAGCTTTTGATTGGTCAGATTTGACCCAAAGGCATTTGGCTCAAATCTGACCAATCAAAAACTTGAGAATGAACTCAGACTCAACTAAAAAGTTTTATAAGCATGGATACTGAATATACAGTTTCTGACATAGCCAAACTTTTCTATGCTCACATGCCCTTATAAAAGTCCTCTAATTACAACTCATGATGCCATTATTTCTTACATGAATATTGATAAGGTAAAGGGTTGATAGAAACAGATATGTCATAATTTTATGGATACATCTGGACGAAAAAAGCAACAAAGTTGTTTTGTGTTTACTTAGGTACATACATTAAGATGGGAAGACGAACACCTGTATCAGTATTCATCATTTGCGGAGGAATGTTGTTTGTTTGTGTCTGTTTAACGTACTTATACGTTCTGCCACAGTCCTTAAAAGTAATACAAACTACTTCACAGAAGACACAAAGCTTTGCTAAACCGGTATCAACAGAAGTAAAATACATGTATGTACATTCACCAGAACCAGGTGTGCCTTTTAGAGGTCTAATAGAGAGTGGTTTACTAGACAACCTATGTTATGATGTGAACAAAACTGTGGTTTCTGACACCATCCCACCATTTTACCCATATGAGGGAATTGGAACTCCATCTATTTTGCCTGAAGACGAGTTTGGAACAGAACATTTTAGAGGTTTCTGTAAGAGGAATCTTTCCTCCATTGTCATCGCTTACAGCGCTGCCCAAAATTTCGACAGACGTAAAGCTATAAGAGATAGTATTGGCACACAGTGTAAACTATACAACTGTAAACTGATTTTCATTGTTGGTATATCTCAAGAAAAGGAAATCGCAGACAAGTTAAAGTCGGAGTACTGGGAGAAACTGGACATGTTTATGAAAAATAAGATCGACACATACGTTCATTTGAACAACAAAGCCGTGGCCATGTTAGACTGGTTGCTAGAATTTTGTCAGACACCGAAATACGTCATTCATCTTATTGACGACGCCTTTGTAAACATTAGACTTTATTTAGAAGGTCTAAATGCCATCAAGGATAATAACAGATATTTCTATGGGCAAATATTTGCAAATGTTGGACCGTTTCGTAATCCTAACGTAATTTATTATGTATCGCCAAATGTTTACCCCAGTCCAACATATCCGGATTTCATCGTTGGAATTTCTTACGCGTTTCCGAACTCTCTGACTAGGGAATTGCGATGTGCAGTGCATAAGGCCAAATATGTTTGGCTGGAAGACGTTTGGTTATTAGGACTCATCAAAGAGTACCTCGGAGTGCGGCTAATAGATAGCCCCATTGAAAGCTGGCATTCAGGGTTTGAGACACTAGACGTTGTGAATGATGTACCCAAATACCTGTACCTGCATAACACTGGAGTTGAAGACTTTTACAGATTTTATAAGGCATTGAATATAAGTGTTACACTATAAAATCTTTGTAACAGGAGGTTTCTTCAACTCGTGGACAATAAGTGGTTTGGTTGAACACATTACTCTATGACAATTGATTTACAAAATATTATATTAATAGGGTTCCCACGGTCAGGGAAAAGTGTCAGGGAAAATTGATATTTTTTTGTTTAGATTTAGTCAGGGATTTTTGAAATTTTGGCAAACGTCAGGGGAAAGTAAGGGATATTTTGAATAAGAAATTGGGGAATCCGTTTAGAACAGGAACAGAAATTAAACTGAAAAAGAACCTAAAGGCAGTTTCTTTTTTTGGTTGAGCAAGTCCTTTGCATATGTCCACTGTATTATCCAAAAACATTGCTTATAAAGAAAATCAATAATTTGAATTTTACTAGAAATTTAAGTCTGTAAATGACTATACATGATTGGGGTATAAGATTCAAATGAAAGGATTTATGTATCCCTTGCCTCCTGGGCCGTTTCTTTCTTTTTCTTTTTTTTCGTGGTTTTGGTCAGGGACATTGGTCAGGGATAAGTCAGGAAAAAGTCAGGGACATTCTGTCATTTGTGGGAACCCTGATTAACATAACTGTTACGGTGTCATATGTATAAGGGAACATTTGACGAAGACAGAAACTGTGTATATAGTGTGTACAGTTGAACTTCGATAACTCGAACTAGGATAACTCGGACTTAACTCGAGGTAAAAGTTCCAGTTTTACAATACAGAATTGTTCTAAAATGTATCACTGCGCATATCTAGAAACACGTGTCACAGCCTAATGCAGGTCGAAAGTAATGCTGAAACTCCTACTTTCGACCTGCATTTAATTGTGAACTTCAGAAATTGCCAAGGTTAGAAATCGGATGACCCGTACTTCAGTTATCTCGAAGTAATTCGTATAGTCCCTTGGAGTTCGAAATATTGAAGTTCAACTGTATATTAAACGGCTCCTACAAGAGCCCTCTGATCTTTGTCTACTCTGCTTTGAAATACGCAAAAAATACATGTACATGGAGTAAAGGGACAAATGTGATAGACTTCACGTTTAAAACAGTTTTCTTACACAACTTGGTTCCATTTTGTAATAATTATAGATTTCACATAGTAATTTTTAACCCATTTATTTATTTACAGTAAACCAGCCCAGGTCGTGCTTTGGAACCCATCCATTGTTCATATGGAGGGAGCACAAAAAAAACAAAATATTTGCTGGATTAGTCATTGACATTGATGGGTTCAGCACACAATGTATACCGTGATCAGAGGGCTCCTTCAGGTGACTTCTGATCCGGGTCTAGTCTGTTTACCTGTGTCTTTTTTAAGGGACACCAGGTACTAATGGGTTAAATACAAAGTTTGTCAGTTATCACATTTATCTCTACATCATTGCACTCTGTGTACCTTTGATATATTCCCGTGGCATTAGGATGCATGTTGTGATACATACAAATAGTATATAGTTATGCATATGAGTGTCCGAGATCAGCACTGTCCAATGTATACATAGCTACCTACAGTTTAGTGACAAGTCGACATAATATAATGCTTCTGGCCATTTACAATGACAAATAATGGCACATTGCTAAGTCACTGAAGAATCTATGGATTATTATATGATTGTTGGATTCTTCGGTTCTCACAACCAACAAATGTAAACACAATTATTCTACACATGTACATAATGATGTTACATTATTCAAATGTTTACATTAGTACCGATGTCGCATGGCGGTAACTAATATGTGTTTATTTCCTAACTATGTAGATACATGTACATAACTTTACTTATTTGCAAACAGTGTAGACTCATATCAGATAGCTCCTGTAGTATCATTCTGTTCTAGGTCTGCTGTGTATGCTTATATGGTATAACATTGACCTGATTCTACACTTTTTGCAACGGTCAAAATGGCATCTTATATCATCGTATCGCGTGTCATTATAATAAATAACTGATATTCACAATGACACTATTTCTTCTATTAGTATTCAAGAAGTAAAGGGTTGACTGTGTTGTAAGTGCTATATTTATATTTACTGGAAAAGGACAACATGCCCATCCACAAGATTACGTAGGCTCTTCAATCATAATGCCTTGGCAAACAGAGTAGACCCAGATCAGACCGTTCCTCGTTCTGTACATATTTAACCCTTTACTCCGTAAATACGCCTTTCTACACCACTGCAAACAGAGTAGACCCGGATCAGATGACTCATAAAGGAGTCGTCTGATCAAGGTCTACTCTGTTTGCTTTTGGTGTAGTATAGATATGGTTCTACAGTTTCTGTCATGGCCAAAACGCCCTGTGTCCATGTGCTATTTTAACAAATTAATGTAATTAATATTCATGATGCCATTATTTCTTAAATGAATATTCTTGAGGGAAAGGGTTGATAGAAAGATCGCAGCCTTTCATTGTGTCTGAACGGTACTTCAAAACTTATTATAATAAAGATACAGGACTGTATTGAAAGGAACAAAGGTTTTACTGTAATCGCCACGCGTTTTTCACCAGGCATTTGCTTCAGATGTACACCGTTGAACACTCTTGTTTATCTGACATATTCCCTTATATGTAGTTCTGCCACTGTCCGATATATTGAGGGCGGACACAATATACCGGTAGTCACGGTGTGCGTCTGTTTCCCTTGAATTGCGGACATAAAATGTACAGAAAAGGATGATTTTGTTTTTATCTATAATTCTTAAATTTATTCAATTTTTGATAGTTTTATTGATATCTCTATCTTAAATTTCATTTGTTTGAAATATTCTATACGCATTATATATTCAATTCTGTACATGCAATTTAATCATGTGAAGCGCTTTTGAACGCACACATCCTGTGTGAAAAGATCGCTATATAAATGTGGTATAATAATAATAATATTGATTCTTTCCCTCTTGAATATTCATGTCAGAAACCATGAATATTTACTAGCTGGATTTTTAGTGGCATATGCACATGTTGTAAAACTGGAGTTGAGTTGCCATTCTTGAACAGATCTGTGGATCTGTCTAGCTAGTTTGGATACAGATCTTAGTGTTGTAGAGATACACATTTACGTGCTTGATACTTTGTATATTTGGTGAAATTAATGTGTTTTAAGCTTGGAATATGAGTTTTGCTCTGATGTCATTTCCTTCTATATAGTTTATATAGACAGATATGATCTAGAGTGGAAATACACTTTTATATAGAAATTCTCTAAATCTGTAACTTATTGTTGTTTGTTTTAGTAAGAAAACATTCCGTATACATTTATGTTAAGTGTCATTATCTATAATTGGAGCAATTAGCCATAATCTTCTTTGTTTACATTCTGGGCAGTTGACCTACTTCTCAGTTAGACCCAAACTAATGCCATTTTAAACATGTTTGAGATTAGTTTGGACTATTTTGTATGGCTAATATGTTGATTATTGTTGTTTGGTGAAATAGACATAGACATAGACATAGACAAATTTTATTTTACGTCGGATAGCATATAACATTGTAACATAAGCCCTGTAGGGCTTTTATTCCGACAAACATAGGTATACAAACATATTAACAACAAACAAATCACAGGTTTAAACAGGATCACAGGCATGCTTAACTTACAGTATATTTATACAGCTACATGTACGTATATACATATATCACACATATAACCATCAAACAAATTAATTTTAGCATGTAGACATATACATTATAAACTTTTACTAACACTTATCACATGCTCAAAGCATTGAAGTTCCCCTATACCCTTCATGAAATCTCACAGCATGATAGAGAAGAAATTAGATCTCTAAACAAATTGCATTCTAAGTATGTCAATGTGCTTTAATAACTAAATAAATTTAAATATAAATAATAATGAATTAAGTTTAATTTAAAGAGTGTATTTATAATTTGCTTTATGGTCTCAGAAAGGTACAGGCACCTCGAACGCAATATATAACTGGTGAAAGGGAGGCAACTATTATAACTGTTTAACAGTTTAGCTAGAGTTACCTCCCTTCACCCACTGAAAAAACATAAGAGGCCTTTTGTGAAAGATGCTGAGTAGGACCACAGGCCTTAGGACTGTAAAAGAAATTTGATATAAAAAGCAACACAAAAGTAGGACAGATAAAATTAATCTTAAAAAACATAAATCTCCTCAAATCAGATTTAATCAGCAGCTTTCACAAAAAGAAGACACTATATAACATCTGTCAGTTTAATCCCTAACCTGCTGACCACATATTCACTGATTATCAGGCTGATTTGGATCCTGCTCCGGTACAACCAATTGTTGCATCCAATCAGGGTCCAGAACAACTGATACTATATTTTAGGTTTCTTTTCTAAGAAAACAAGAAAAAGAAAAAAAAATGTATAACTCTTCACACAGTCTGGATCCAGATCACACACCGCACAGAGTAGTGCCAAATCTGGGTCTGGACTGCCTGAAGCTCTATTAAGGTAAAAGATAGACAGCAGGACAAGGGTTAGAACTTTTCTAAAGCACATAAATTGCATGCCATTACAAACATAAAATACATAAGCTAAGCACATAGCAAGCCATGCAGAAATAAAATTAAACTAAAGAAAATAAAAGGAAAAGCAAACTTGAAGCTAAGGCGCACATAACGAGCATCCACACATGTTGCCATCCCAGCTGTGGAGAAGCCTTCTGAACTGTGGATAGGATTCCACAGTTCGAATCTCGTTAGGAAGACTATTCCACAGCTTGACAGCCCCATGCCTGAAAGACTTGAGTCCATACCTTGTACCATTTACTGTTGGCTGTATGGCTAGGTTTTGCTTTCTGAAATTAAAACTACTGTCTCTAAAATGTATCAGATCATGTATATATGAGGGGGACATATTATGTAGTATTTTAAAAACTTCTGAAGCCATTGTTTTTAATCTATCTATATGTAAATATTTTCTGTTATTGATGGATAGAAGATCCTGAACGGGCGAAGTGAAATCGTCATTGATGAATCTCAGCGCCCGTTCCTGGATCTTTCCCATTTTGTTAGTACTAGCCTGGCTGCAGAAGTGCCACGCTAACGGACAATAATTAAAATTTGAGAGAATGAAAGAATTAAAAACAGTGACTTTACATTTTTTAGTTAAAAATTTACCAAACCTTTTAAGTACTGACAGCTGTCTTGATGCTTTTTTACACATTTCTGAAACTTGATCTCTGAAGTTGAGCATGAAGTCAATGTCCACACCAAGGAGGGTAACATTGTCTTCACACTCAATCAGTGTATCATTTAATTTAAAACTCGAAATGATATCATGAGTTTTTTTACCAATGCAAATTGCCTGGAATTTGTCAGGGTTTGCCTTCATCAAATTCTCTTCAAACCATTTGATTAGTAAAATGCTTTCATTTTGTAAGGTCTGTCTTAAAATATCAATGTCATAATGAATAAAAGAGATGGTATTGTCATCGGCATAATTATACAGTGCAGAGTCCTTTACAGTATAAAAAATGTCATTTAAAAATATATTAAAAAGCAGAGGTCCTAAAATGGACCCTTGAGGGACACCTTTAGATATATTTTGCCATTCGCTGGTATTGGATCCCATCCTAACCTGCTGCAGTCTGTTAGATAGGTAACTGCCAAGAAGATTTACTGCCTCTGGGGACAGTCCGTAGGCCTGAAGCTTGGCAGTCATCAAGTCATGAGGAAGGCAGTCAAAGGCCTTGGACAGATCCATAAGAATGGCAGCGACATACCTACGGTCGTCCAAGGCCTGACGCCAGTCCTCAAGAAGACGCAGCAGGGTAGTCTGGCATCCAAAACCCTTGCGAAAAGCTGCAAGGAATGGATTAAAAATTTTATCACAATGTATTGAGAGTTGATCATGTATACTTCTTTCAAAAATTTTAGAGATTGAAGGAAGTATACTGACCGGTCTATAGTTTTGTTTGTCTAATGGATCTTTCTTCTTGTAAAGAGGTATAACCTGAGCTTTCTTCAAAGAAGATGGGAAAACACAGGTATCAAAGGTATGATTGACAAGATTGGAAACAGTATGACTGAAAGGAGTAGCACAGAACTTTAAAATTTTTGCCGAGATGTTATCTACTCCAGTTGACTTTTTGCTGTTTAGATTAGTTAAAAGTTTGTGAGCAACCTCATGGGAGATAGGTTGGAAGTTAAAATGTTCAAGTGTAGGTGGTAAATTTTTGATGATAGAGAGAATGCTAGGGTGGTCAGAAAAATCTTCAAGGTACTGTTTCCCGTCTTTGCCAATATCTTGGGCTACATTTACAAAGAAATTGTTAAAAACATTACACACTTCTGTCTGATCAGCAATAACTTTTTCTTTTTCTGTCAGGATAATAGTAGACCCTGCATCAGAACTTTTCTTAGACAGGAAAGGTTTGATGGTGGGCCAAAAATCCTTGGATTCTGGACCACCAGCACACCTTTCAAAGAAATAATTTCTCATAGATTGTTTCTTGAGTTTATTTACCATGTTACGCTGATATCTGTAACTTTCCCAGTTTTTGCTGGATCGGACAGATTTAAATTTGTTGAACAACATTTTCTTTTTATAGATATTTCGCCTAAGTTCACTATTCATATACGGTGGTTTTTTGTGTTTGACTGTTTTTTCTTTAGTGGGTGCATGTTCATCTATGATGTCGTTCAGGAGCCGCTCATGTGCCCAGTAGACATCATCTACATCATCGAAGACATAAGCAACATGAAATGGCGCCTTACCAACATCATAGCTGAAAGCATCCTTGTCAAAGTTTTTAAAACTCCTGTATTTAATTTTCTTTTTCTCCACTTTATCTACAGTACCTTTGACTAGCACCCCTATCATGTTGTGCCAGTCACTGATACCGCAGTTAAAGTTTAATGAGGAAAAGCAATATTGCTTTTTATTAGTTAAAATGACATCAACAAGAGAAGGGGAGAAACCCTTCATGAAGCATGTGGCAGACTTGACCTGGCTTGACAGGTCAAATGTGTCACACAAGTCATGAAGTGTTGCACCCTTATCTCTATCTAAAAGGTCATAATTTAGATCACCTAATAACATTATATTATCATACTTTGTAGTGATCCTGTCTAAACCAATGGTAACGATAGTAGTAAAAGTAGAGTTTTCGACTGAGGGAGGTCTATATGCTCCTATTATAGCCCAATTTCTATTGTTTATTTTTACCTCGATAAAAATGGACTCAATAGGTCGATCAAACTCAAGTTCTTCTCTGCGCCTCGCAGGAAGATTAGATCTCACGTAAGCCATTATCCCCCCCCCCCCCCCATGTGAGTCTCTATCCTTCCTGAAAGCTTTAAAATCAGGTACATTAAAAACATTTTGGTTAAAAGATGCATCAAGTTTAGTTTCGGCAAAGAAACATATATCAGTAAGATTATCATAAAAGATATCTGCAATTTCCATGAATTTGTATCTAATACTATTTATATTTAAATATGTTATAAGAACATTTTTACTATGTTTTAAGCGTACTTGCTGAAGTTCCTGGAACGGATTTGCACCCACACCAGGATCATCAGCACTTACGTTTGTATCAAAACTGTTATTAGTTATGATACTTGTATTACTAGAGGTACTAAAGAAAGAATCAGAAAATTGCGGTAAGATACATGTATTGCAAAACCAGCTTTCAGTGGAATTGCTCAGATTAAAATATTCCTGTTTAGTTAAATTTACACATGTTCTGTGTGACCATATATCACATTCATCGCACTGCAGTGCATGCTGATTTTTCCTGACCGGTTTTGAGCACTGTTTACATGGGTAACGTATGGGGCCAGGGTTGGTTGCAATGTCGCCGCAGAGTATTAAGAGTGATAGTCTCATGCAATTGGTCAGTTTTAGATCTCGTTTATGCAGATTGAATCGCCTGCAGTGATAGCACATCATTATATGGGTGGTTACCTTGACCAAATGTCCGTTTGCCAGCGTAAGACTGAAACCCGTCGTGGTAACCCATTCATTTATAAAATTAGTTCGGATGAAGGCATTTTCACATAGATATTCGTCCGGGATGAACGTTGGGAGTCCTTTTGCGCTAGTAGACTCGCTGTCGTCCAAGCCTGTTTGTATATCATGGCATTTAAGCAGACATAAAATAAGAATTGTACAAAAGAAGGTCTCTATGGGCGCAGCCATGTTTGTTTATAATAATCTGTGTCACGTGGCCGCATCTACATACAGCGCAAAGCGTCTGTGTCACCTGGATCAATCACAAACCCTCTCTAAAATGGATGTGTAGGTAAAAGTACATGGACCGGTGAATGGCGAAGTGTAGATAAAAGTACAAGTGTCCAAAAGAACATAAAAATAGTGGATAAAATCGTATATAGACGAAATAATAGTATTTTCTTCTCTCGTCATATAACAAATGGCGCCTTGTCACGCGCATGCGCACTCCGTTTAAGCATTTCTGAACAGAACAGAACAGAACAGAACATATCTTTATTTCGTCTCAGGTACTAACATGTACAACATGAGGGAGACATACATACAGTATATATAATAGATTGAAAAATGGTGAATCCGGTCGTTTTATAGATTAATGTGTTCGGCAAAGATGCATATGCTGTAAAGGGGGAACATTTGATGCAAATACTTTTCCCTCCAGCGGGTCTAGTTTGTACTTAATCGGACTACTCTCTAGATCCGCTCCTGGGTAAGATGTAAAGTTAGTGCACGCTTTTCACGCCAACAATCGGGGCATTCGCCAGTGTGACTAACTGTGGGCGAGAATGGAATCCTACTCACTACAGTTAAGTTAAATCGGTTATCTTTGTGGATGCAGACGACAGGGGAAGACGTAGGTAAGCTATTTTTCTTCTTATAACAGTACATAAAGCATGCTAAACAATATGACCTCTGCTAAAAAGACCGTCGGGGAATTCCAAGCCAACGCGAAATTTGGTGACAATCTGTTTGGACCCAGGTGAGACATCGTGTTTCTCGTCGTCTCATCTGGTTCCAGACTGTTTGTTGTGACTGGGGCAGTCTAGTGCATGGCAAAAGTCCTGATAGCTGCATGACTACCCTGCACCAAGCACCCACCGCTCATCCACTCCCCGTAACTATCCAACTAGGGTTTACTGTCATATACACATATGATCCTCGTATAAGGCATACACATATACTCAAAAAGCGATATATATCTATCAATGCGTGTAAAGACACATACACGGCTATATATACAGTCATGATAATGGATAAAATAAAGAAATAGGGGACATATAAATCAATACCCCAATGAATTACATTTACGGGGAAACTATTTCATAAAATGTTGATATTACAATTATGTAACTTTTACAATTATGTAAACAGTGAAACACCACCAAATCGGACGTTAAATTTAGTATAGATGTCTATCTTAGAGACAGATGGAAGCCTAATACAGGGTGATAACCATACACAAAGTTCCTCTAAGAAATTACCGCATTGCTTCCACCCCGCACCAAACAACCACCTGTCTGAAAGTATCTAAATTCCCATCTTCCAGAATTCCGATTTGGAGGGGTTTCACTGCATATGCATATGTCTACGTTGATACATAACTGATTGACTTGGTAGGGAACCCATATTTCTGCAAACAGATATAGCAAAATATAACTTAACGGACAGATAACCATAGTTACAATCGCTCTTCGTTATTTCTTTCCCTGTTGAATATGTATACATGGAATAATGGATTTCTATTATAGCATATTTGTTTAGGCATAAGTAGACTAGCATTCAAATTGCATAAGTAAACAGAGCAGACCCCGATCGGTTGGCTTCTACAGAAGCCGTCCGATATGGGTCTTCACTGCCTGAAAATGCATGGAAAAAATATTTACAATGTCTGTCACACCATTAGCAAACAGGACAGATCCGGATAAGACGGATTCTATAAGAACCGTTTAAATTGGGTCTATTCTGTTTGCAAATCCGTGAAGATGTGTCCCTACAATGGTAGGGTTAAGAACGACTTTCCGCGAGACAAGTAGTACCGACTTTCCGGTGCTCTGCAATTAATTACTTACTGGTGGTACCGGTATTTATGCATGAGGCTACGCGACATGTATTTATGTCAGTCACAAAGCGGCATGTTAACGTGTAAAATGCTGCATGATGACGGACGTAAATTTACACACTTTCTTAAGGAAGACAGGGGATAGAGAGGAAAAAACAGTATCAAGGTTAGGTCGGTTATCTGTACTGACTGTTGGTAGAAGGAGATTTCTTTCTCTATTGAAATTTGGGCAGCTAAATAAATAGTGTTCCTCTGTTCCTATTTCACCTAGATTACATAGGTTACACAGTCTCTCGTGAAAAGGTGTCCCGTCGTAACGCCCAGTTTCAACTGGTAGTAAGTGGTTTGCTGACCTGAACTTGAACATCACCTTCGAGTCGTTCTCATCTAAGAGTTTAAAGTACGATTCGAATTCATGTAAGTGTTTAAAACTGTTATATATTATTCCCTTATTTGATTGCTGTAGTTGGTCGTGCCAGGTTTGTTTAAATTGGTCAATAAGAGTAACTTTTATATGTCTGTGGATATTTGGATGTGCTACTAGTGTCTGGTTATCCCATAAATCGGGTCTGCCGACAGAATGTAGAATATTTTTAATTTCAGTAAGCCACTTGAAAGTATGAGTTTGTTGTTTCAGCATATAACTGTAGACTTTAAAAGAAAATTTGCTATCTTTCGAAGTTAAGATTCTGTTCCAAAACGAGATCATTTTGCTTCGTATGACAATAGAAATTGGGTACCGCCCTAGTTCACCGTAAAGGAAATTAATCGGTGTTGATCGTCTTGCATTGGTGATCTTCCTAAGAAAATTATTATGCACTTTTTCAAGAATGTCAACATTTTCAAAACCAAATATTTCCGACCCGTATGTCAAAATCGGCAATACAGTATGATCAAATAATTTCAAAACAAGGTCAATTGGTAAATCTGAGTTATTAGAACGCGTATAAAGTAGATGCATTGCCTTTGTTGCCTGTTCAGCTACGTGTTTCCTGGCATTAAGGAAGGACCCATTACTAGAGAAAGTCACGCCGAGATAATGGTACCTATCTGTAATTTCGAGTTGATTACTTCCAAGTTTGAAATTAAAATTCTTGGTTTGTCTTGCTCCGAAAATTACAATCTTTGTTTTGTTGGTGTTAATATTGAGGTGCCAGTTGTTACAGTAATCGTTAAATATGTCTAAGCTTTTCTGGAGATTTGCTGCAGAATCCGAAAGGACTAAGGTGTCATCTGCATAGAGGAGTAACAATAGTTTCAGCCAAAGAGTAAGATCGTTTGGATCGATAAGCTCTATGCTGACAGCACCATTAGTTGACATAAAATACTCAAGGTCATTCAGGAAGAGGGAAAACAGAATTGGTGACAAGTTTTCACCTTGTCTAACTCCAATTTCAGAGACAAACGATGCAGATAGCTCACTATTGTGCTGAACCTTTGATTTGATATTATTGTACATATTTAAAATTACTTTGTAGAATTTTCCATTTATATCATTCTGTAGCAGTTTATGCCACATGCCTGCTCTCCAGACTTTGTCGAATGCTTGGGAAAAGTCAATGAATGCACAAAACAGTTTCATTTTTCGCTTTTTCAAAATTTCTATTAAAGAATACAGCGTAAAAATATGGTCTGAACAAGAATATTCCTTCCTAAATCCTGCCTGATTTTCGTATAGTATTCTTTTGTTTTCTATGTATGAAGTGAGTCTCTGATTCAGAACCGAGGTGAATAGTTTACCCAGACAACTCAGAATAGTGATAGGCCGATAGTTGGTCGTGTCAGATGGGTCTCCCTTGTTTTTATAGATTGGTATGATTGTTCCTTCTAACCAAGAGTTAGGAATGAAACCAGAATTAAAAACACTGTTGAAAAGTTCAATATAGAGGGGCATCACAATTTCTCTAGTGGATTTAATGTATTCGTTAAGTATGTTATCACTGGAGCTTGATGCTTTACAGTTATGTAGCTTATTTATGCATGTATCTATTTCTATTTCAGTTATAGGTGAATTTAGGTATTCGTTTGGAATTTGCATTTCATCATATTCATTTAAGTGCCTGTTATCTTCAACTGTGTTTCTATTTATATTTCTGAAATGTTCGTAAAATGCTTGTACAGTTGGAGATTTTGTATCCAGTTGTTTAGGTTTAAGAGTATTAAGAAACTTCCAGTACTTCTTTGGTGATCTGTCGTGTAGTTTCCTTAGCGTATATGCATTGGCCTGTTTTTGTCTTTTGATGAAGAAGTTCATTGTTCTTTTGTATTCTTTGCTTGCATTGTTCAGTCTCAGTTTGGAGTCAGAAGAGGGATGCTTTCTGTAACATTCCCTTGCTTCGTGATATAAAGTTCTTGCCTTATGACATTTCGGTCCGAACCAGGATTTGTTATTTCTGTAGTGTAAATGGGTACAATGATGATCTCGCTTTGGAAAAGATCTGTCAGCTGCGTCTGTAAAAGCGCGCGAAAGTTCAGTAGTGACATGTACAATGGTTTCTGAGTTTGCAGGTAGGGTCTGTAACTTCTGGGTTAAAGATTTTATTAGATCTTGGTCAAAATTAGAAGTGAACGTATTTTGCAATTCTGGTTTCCAGGAGGGTTTAGTGTTTCTCTTTGTGAAAGTATCATGTTCAGTATGTGATGTATTTGTATCTAATTGTAAGTACAGTGCACTGTGGCCATCGGAGAAAAGGCAATCTTTTTGGATAACTTCGAAGTTAGATACAAATTCAAAACACTCGGCGGAGGCTATGATATAGTCAATTAAAGATTTCTCCCTAAATGTAAAATTACCAATATTCCTGTCTTTGAATAGGCGACCATTGAGAATGAATAAATTGTTGTTTCTACATATATCGATAAGTCTGAGCCCGTTAGTATTGGTTTTGGGGTCGAGGGAACACCTTTCCAGAGGTACAGATAAATTTTCCAATATCGTATATTTATCAAAATAAGATTGCGTATCAGAATCAATTTCAAATGTTTCATTAAGATACGAGTCAGATGGGATAAAATCTTTCAGCCTGCCTGTTCTCGCATTAGTGTCACCGATAAGAAGTATGTATTTATGAGTCGAATTTGCCCGGTCAATTTCGCTCTCAAGGTCTGAGAAGTAGTCATCGCTTAGGAACCGAGAATTTTCCGGCGGGAGATAGATTGAACCAATTATCAGATCTTCATCCAAATTTATTATTTTTTTTATCTACAGCCAGCCAAAGGATATATTCAGAATTGCTTTCTACGACACGAGTGTGTGGCGTAAGAGCATCCCTAACATAAATACCGATACCACCCGATTTACGTTTATAGTTTTGCCGTCTGTCCTTTCTATAAAAGGAAAAACCAGGTATATCAACAATATCAGTGTCATTCAAATGTGTTTCAGACGCACAGAATATATCATGAGTTGAAATGAAGTCTGTAAATTCAGGGAAGTCAAGCCTTTTCTTTAGACCATTTACATTTAATGAGCATATGTTTAATTTGTCTATTTCTTTTCCAGAATGGGTAACATTCCCCCGAATGTCCTAAGCACGGTTACCACCAGCCCGTTTGTCCTGTGTCGAGGATCCAGGCCTATCCCATGGCCGATCGAACCGTAGATCCGCACCTGCAGTATGCGAAGTGGTATTCAGGCTAGAAGAGCGACGCCTAGACGGAGCACGGTCACGTGCTGGATCACTAGCACGTGGGGATCGCGAGACATTCCTCGACCGATTTACAGGTGTACTATCGACACCTGCCTGCTGTGTAGACTGTACCACGTGACTAACCAACCTTGGCCTAGATTCCCTGTGTTTCGGCAACACGCTGTCAACGCGATCGGGATCAACACCATCGACCCCAACGCGTTCACCACGCAACACACGATTCCAATTTGGAAACATATCTGCAACGACTTTCCCATTAACAACGATTTTGGCCGGATAAACAAGACTGACCCTGCTTTGCGTGTTGTCACGTCTGAGCTGTTTAAATTTCGACCAGAGAGATTTCCTGGCAGTTGCTATCTCTTTGGGAAAGTCTCTATTTATGCTGATCTGAGTGTCTTTCAGTTTATTAGCTCTAGAAATGACATATTCTGTATCCCGAGAATCAAGGAAGTATGCAATTATTGGTCTAGCCTTACCCCGTTTGTACTGACCTAGTCTATGAACTCTGGGCATAGCAGGACAAGGGTTGATATCCAGATGTGTCTTGAGTAAATCAGAGATAGTTTTAGCACAGTCCTCGTCACGAATTTCACCAAGACCACTGAAAATCAAATTGTTACGCCTGCTGCGTGCCTCCAGATCTAAAGTCTTATACTCAAGGAAATTGATCCTAAGCTCCTGATCATCTACCTGTTTCTCAAGACACTGGACCTGTGATTGAAGAGCCAAGCAGTTATCAACTTTGTCTCTAATACCGCTTATCTCGGTGAACATGACCAACAGTTTATCATCAACAGAGAGATTCTGGTATTCCTGAATTGACGGTTTCAGAGTATTTGGGCCAACAATATTTTCACCTGTACTAATACGCTGGCGCTTGCGTTCATGTGTCACTTTCGTCCAGTTCGAGCCACCGGCTTTGTCTGTTTGCGTAAACACATCGCCGCCATTTTGAATAGCATACTGGTCATCTTGGTCAGTTTGAACCAATAACTCGACAGTGGAGGAATATTGGGTACCTACATTTTCACCAGAACCAACGTCGTGCCGAGCTGGATGTTGACTCATCTTATTACATCCGATAATATATTACTATAACTAAAACTAACTAGATTTTGCCAGAGCTCATCTCAGGATGACCATTCACAGCTGACCGGATTTAATATTTTTGATTCTAAATTGTTAGGGGAGAGAATCACACAATCAAATCTAAATTATTCCTTAGTTCCATTTTTGGTTATTTTCTTCTATCTTTTAATTTAGCAATTGGCTGCTGCACTTTTAGTAAATTAGTTTTGCTCATTTAAATTAGAACTAAGCTTGTGTACTTTTTGGCGCTGGTGTAAATATTGTGTAAATATTGTTGTTTTTTCATGTTGCTTAGATTAAATTGTTTACTTAGATTAGAGTTTAATTCAAATACAGTTTTAATCACACTTTGGTCTTCAGTTATTCTTTTAAATTCTTTTATTTCTGACCCGAGAACTCAGTGGTGTCATCCTGACGTTTTTTAAGAACCCCGCAACACACACAATAATTTTGTATTGATAGAAATGGTAGTACCAGATTTGTTTTAATTTAAAAAGCCGTCTGATCTAGACCTACTGTGTTTGAAAAGGCGTAAAAAGACAGGGTTTAACCGGTGAGAATCATTGAGGTGCATGTAGTTGTAACTACCAGTGGATTTATTGATTTAACTCTTTCGCTGCCAAATAGTGTCGTCTGCAAAATGTGTCGTCTGGTACAATAAGTATTATCGTATGTTTAATGTTCTACTATAGCACAGTAACCGACAGTTTGGATCCTGGTGAGATACCGAACTAATCGCCGTCTCCTCTGGACTTGAACTGTTTGCATGGGTAATCATATATGAGCCATTGGTACCCGAACAGTTTACCCAATATCTTGTCCAGATGGAAATACAAATCATTTAGCCTCAGTGATAGGTATATATGCTTTCAAACTGCCGCAACTTTTATTTTTACCCAGCCGTAAATAATGTCTGATCACATTTGGATCTGGTGAACTTTTGACTGCGTCCGAGTGGATGAATCTTTTGAGAAACTACTGACCGAGTGTCAAAAAGGATTGGATCCTCTATAGGACGCCGGTATACTCAGCGTCTTATCTGGATCCAAACTGTTTGCAAATATGAGTCAAGGTAAGGGGGTAAGGGTTTACACTTAGTATATGAACGAGGTCAAACCTTTCAATATTTACCTTTATTCATTTGCACCTCAGAGATTTCCCATTCAACACCATTATTCGCTTTATTCGCTTTTATCCTTTATCCTTATAGCCCATTTGTTAGTGTTGTTCCAACTGGATTTTTATCTGAAATTCTAACTTGATAATAGAATCTAATTAATCATTTATTAGCTATTTGAATTTCATCGTCGCCTTCCATTTTAGCATTATTGATACTGTTTAAACAGAGTAGATCCTGTAGGAGCTGTCTGATCAATGTCTGATCAGTGTCTACTCTATTTGCTAATGATATGATAAATATCTGATTCTACAGTTTCTGCCATAGCCATTTGTTTATATCCGTGTGCTATTTAAACAATTAATCTAAATAATAGTCTTGATGCCATTATTTCTTACACGAGTATTCATGGAGTAATGGTATAAGCCTTTACCTCATACAAACGCATGTTACCGCATTTGCTAACAGTGTAGACACAGATCAGACAGTTGCTATAGTAGCCCTCTGATCTTGGTCTGCTCTGTTTGCCTATTAAATCATATAGATCTGATTCTACACTTTCTGACAATACCACAAATAACCGCGTATCCATATAACATACACACTCATGTAATAAATACGCATGATGTCTTTATTTCTCACTTGAATATTCATCCGGAAAAGATTTAGCATGCGTGCATTTTAATGACGAATACAAGCAAACATAACGCATTACAGTAGAACCTGTCCTAAGTGGTCATTGGTCTGTTGAACATAGGAGTCTTAAAGAGCAGGCGATTGCTAAATGCAGGGTAAACGTAATGCAGAAAGTTGCAATACCCTTGACCTCTATAAAGCTATCACCTGCATTACAGACCATAATTATACATATATTTGATAAGAGAAAAGGTGGAGAAAACAAAATGCAGAGTATGTGTTGTTGTTGGAGCTAGTGTTTGTGTAACTTACCGTCTATGATAAGTAGCATAGATTACTGTCTAATATGTTTTTAGAACCCATTCCCTCATACTGACGTCTTTTGACGCCTCTTAAAGTCACCTTTTAAAACCATTGTGATACATAGAGCATTTGCTATATGGGAGTAGGTTGGGTTTATGGGCTAAATAGTAAAAACAAACAGAAACCGTCTGATCTGGGTCTAGGCATCTTACAAACGTGCCAAAATGAGTCTTTTTGGAGTTAAGGGCAAATCAGAATACAAAAGATTTTATCAACGAAATAAATTTTGCTAGGTTATTACAGAGCAAGATAAAGCATGTGCATTCGCCATTTCGATGTGCTTTTCAGAAGTTTGATAGAGTGTGGCATCAGTCTCTTATACTTAGAATTGGCCCTGCTTGATTCCGCGCCTTAGTGCTAACACTCCACTTTGACTACTGTATGGTACCCCGCCTCAGTCCTTAAAGCTTATAATTGATGTTGTATGATACATTGCCCCAGCCTTCAGAATGCCTTTTATGTGGACCTTTCCTCTGTCCTTAACACTTACATGTAGAATGACTACCGTATTAGCAATCCACCCCAGTCCTTATGGCTAGGATTGCCTGACGAATAATTGTGAAGTGAAAGGGGGACTTGTGTATTGCTGTCAGAATTTGTGACCGAATCATTTACTTCTACATGTATATCTAATTGCGGTCATTTATAAACTTCATATAGGTATATATGAATGTATATCTGTTACGATATGAGTGATAAAATATGGTTTAACTGAGTGATGTGAATAACATAGATAACACATGGCAAGGATTGAGACAATGGATCTTCGACATAATACTTTATGTTTTAGATCCATTGGCTAATATACAAAAGAACAAGGAATACCATTGCGACACTAGTACCAAATAACACATTAAGAAAGTATCCAGGACAAAGTCACAAGAGACCCATAACCGCATTGGAATTTGGAACTATATACGAAACGATAAAATAGAACAATTAATAAAAAAAATCAAAACTAGTATAGCAAATAAGACTCCTGTTACGTCCAGTGTCCGTAATTATAAAGTTGCATGTGAGTTTAACCCATTGCCTCATATGCTATTTTGGATCCAGCCTCTTTGAATATATCTACCGAAAAGGAGCATTAACTAGAGAAAAGGAATGTTTCAGAATTTTGTAGTTTGAAACCATTGTGATAAATAGAGCATTTGCTCCTATAGGAGCAAATGTTCTATTTATCACAATGGTTTCACAAAGTGACTTTTACAGAGTCGTCAAAAGCCGTCAATATCAGGGAATGGGTTAAGATTATTTGTTTGTTTATATCGGGGATTTACGTAGTTTTAACAGTATTTAATCTTTTCCTTCATATAAACGACTTTTCATGCATTTGCAAACAGAGTAGACCAAGATCAGACGGTTCCGGTAGTATCCAGGTCTGCTCTATTTGCTTATGGAATTTTATTGTTCTAATTTTAGTTTCCACCGTTGTGAAAAAATCCTTTTCCAAGTTCCACTTAATTGAACCTGTCATATAGCGGTCATTCATTTATTGAAAATCTGGGAGTTGCTTAATGTATGGTGAAAGTACTTACTCCCTCCATTAAGCTATCAACTGCCTTACAGATCTTTTTATGGTCGCCTATGGGCAGGTTCTATTATATCTGTTACCTGACCTGTTACTACCGCTGAACAGCGATACGTCTAATTATCCATGTAGGGACAGAAATGGGAATACATGAAAAAAAACTTTTACTATCCTGTGCTTGCCAACAGAACGATCTGGGCCAAAACAAAAAGGAAATTGCAACCATATGTTCATTCAAAAAGTATATGCAACACGATTGCATAACGTTTCCTTCCCAAACTTTTCATGGGGAAAGGGGAGATAAGTTATTTGCATGTTAGGTGCAGTAGCATTAATTATGACGTTTTCGATGTAACTTATCAAACGACTCGGGTTGTTGCTGCTTTTTAATGTTTCCTCTTCGGTATATCCATACAACAATACATAAAACAGTAAACTTCAGTATAAATATCGGTCTTGGAGACAGGTGGCAGCTTAATTAGGACCTTTCTGCATGCCTTTCACTGTGCATTCAGCAGTCACCGCCTAAATGTATCTACACTCTTCTCTACTGGGATTCCGGTTTTAAGGGGCTTTACTGTACAACACCCTTAGTTTCGTTCTAAATGTGAATTTAAACCCCTCACTGACCTGGGGTATACACTAGTATATGACAATGAGAGACACAGATGGTTTAAACCCCTCACTGACATGGGGTATATGGCAATGAGAGACAAATATGGTTTAAACCCCTCACTATCCTGGGGTATATGACAGTGAGATACACATATGGTTTATACCCCTCACTGTCCTGGGGTATATGACAATGAGAGACACGAATGGTTTAAACGCCTCACTGACCTGGGGTATATGACAATGAGAGACACAGATGGTTTAAACCCTTCATTGACCTGGGGTATATGGCAGTGAGAGACACAGATAGTTTAAACCCCTCACTGTCCTGGGGTATATGACAGTGAGAGACACAGATGGTTTAAACCCCTCACTGTCCTGGGGTATATGATAGTGAGAGACACATATGGTTTAAACCCCTCACTGGCCTGGGGTATATGACAATGAGAGACACGGATGGTTTATACCCCTCACTGACCTGGGGTATATGACAATGAGAGACACAGATGGTTTATACCCCTCACTAGCATGGTGTATATGACAATGAGAGACACAGATGGTTTAAATCCCTCACTGACCTGGGGTATATGACAATGAGAGACACAGAGGGTTTATACCCCTCACTAGCATGGTGTATATGACAATGAGAGACACAGATGGTTTAAACCCCTCACGGTCCTGGGGTATATGACAATAAGAGACACAGATGGTTTAAACCCCTCACTGGCCTGGGGAATATGACAATGAGAGACACAGATGGTTTAAACCCCTCTTTGACCTGGGGTATATGACAATGAGAGACACAGATGGTTTAAACCTTCATTGGCCTGGGGTATATGACAATGAGAGACACAGATTGTTTAAACCTCTCATTGGCCTGGGGTATATTACAATGAGAGACACAGATGGTTTAACCCCATCACTGACCTGGGGTATATGACCTGGGGTATTTAACAGTGAGAGACACATATAGGTTTCCTTACTGAACTAAAATGTTATTTCGATCGTAACTAGTAAGTCTTTATTCCATGTAAGTGTCAATTGCGTAATTATCAATTATGTACTGTAATATTATGCCTTCAAGTCAGTGATATTGTTCTGAATACTACCATTATCATTGACCATCCAAACGTGTTTTTTTTTTAAATCGTTTCAATATTATACCCCTTCAGTGCAAGCATTGTCGTCTGCTGGAAACATTGCTGTCTGCTTTAAGTTTTGGAAAGGGCAGTTCTTCTATCTCATTATAAAAAAACCAGTTTTAAACAGTTTGGATTCTGATAAGATGCTTAGTTATTCTATGTCTCATCTGAATCAACTCTTTGCATACGATATCACAAACCCGCCTTCGTGGCAATAAAGGGGGTAAGTAAGCTTAAATGGCATCGACAACTGTTGATCTACGGTGTTGTAAGGGTTAGTAGTGATTTGCGTTCATTGTATTGACAATCGGTATATACTGTACATGTAGATTGAGTAAACTAATCGCAACTGAAAGTACTCAACCGATTCTAATTGTTGAGCTTTATGTCAAAGTGATTTTTATTTGGAGATGCGTCGTGAGTTCCAATATTCGTGTATAGCTATATATCCATGGAATAGACCAGGAATTAAAGTTGCTTCATTGAACAGGTTGTTCATCAAATTGTTTTAATGTACATGAAAATGGTAGACATTGGAATCTGCTGTTGCAAATTACTCAGTAAATGTTAATCACGAAACGCATAAGCATGCTAAAACATTGCTATTAAGACTTCAAACTTTACACTATTTGATTTTATAATTATTTATATATCAATATTTTACTCTTTAATGTCATTAATGTTTGTCTCTATCAAAAATACAAATACGGGACTATTTGGGGCGAAACTAGCTTTCTTCTTATATAGTTGGCAGCGAGAAACCCACCCGAATTTTCTAACATTTGAATTTATAGCTAAGACAGAAATTAAAAGAGACAAACACCGACATGTACATTTTGTAAAACCTTGAATTTTACAACAAATGTTTCTTATAGTAATAGTAATGTGTTTCATGGATGTAATTTTGCAAAATTAAACGCCGATGTCTACCTTTAACGCCTTTGCAATCAGAGTAGACTCAGATCAAACGTCTATGTAGGTGCCGCCAGATGAGAGTCTGCTTTAGTTTTACGAAACAATATACATGTAGATCTAAATCTAAATATATAGTTTTTGACATAGTTTCTGACATTGCCAAACGTTTCTGTGCCCACATGCCTCTACATGTATAAAAGTTATCTTATTACAATTCGTGGTGTCATTATTTCTTACATGAAAATTCAGAAGGTAAAGGGTTAATGGTAACAGATACGTCATAATTTTATGGATACATCTGGACGAAAAAAGCAACAAAATTGTTTTGTGTTTACTTAGGTACATACATTAAGATGGGAAGACGAACACCTGTATCAGTATTCATCATTTGCGGAGGAATGTTGTTTGTTTGTGTCTGTTTAACGTACTTATACGTTCTGCCACAGTCCTTAAAAGTAATACAAACTACTTCACAGAAGACACAAAGCTTTGCTAAACCGGTATCAACAGAAGTAAAATACATGTATGTACATTCACCAGAACCAGGTGTGCCTTTTAGAGGTCTAATAGAGAGTGGTTTACTGGACAACCTATGTTATGATGTGAACAAAACTGTGGTTTCTGATACCATCCCACCATTTTACCCATATGAGGGAATTGGAACTCCAGCTATTTTGCCTGAAGACGAGTTTGGAACAGAACATTTTAGAGGTTTCTGTAAGAGGAATCTCTCCTCCATTGTCATCGCTTACAGTGCTGCCCACAATTTCGACAGACGTAAAGCTATAAGAGATAGTATTGGCACACAGTGTAAACTATACAACTGTAAACTGATTTTCATTGTTGGTATATCTCAAGAAAAGGAAATCGCAGACAAGTTAAAGTCGGAGTACTGGGAGAAACTGGACATGTTTATGAAAAATAAGATCGACACATACGTTCATTTGAACAACAAAGCCGTGGCCATGTTAGACTGGTTGCTAGAATTTTGTCAGACACCGAAATACGTCATCCATCTTATTGACGACGCCTTTGTAAACATTAGACTTTATTTAGAAGGTCTCAATGCCATCAAGGATAATAACAGATATTTTTATGGGAGAGCATTTGTAAATTTTGCACCGCATCGTAGTACCGATAGCATTTATTATGTATCGCCAAATGTTTACCCCAGTCAAACATATCCGGATTTCATCGTTGGAATTTCTTACGCATTTCCGAACTCTCTGACTAGGGAATTACGATGTGCAGTACATAAGGCCAAATATGTTTGGCTGGAAGACGTTTGGTTATTAGGACTCATCAAAGATTACCTCGGAGTGCGGCTAATAGATAGTCCCATTGAAAGCTGGCCTTATGGGGTTGAGACACTAGACGTTGTGAATGATGTACCCAAATACCTGTACCTGCATAACACTGGAGTTGAAGACTTTTACAGATTTTATAAGGCATTGAATATAAGTGTTACACTATAAAATCTTTGTAACAGGAGGTTTCTTCAACAATAAGGACAATAAGTGGTTTGGTTGACCACATTACTCTTTCACAATTGATTTACAAAATAGTATATTAATAGGGTTCCCACGGTCAGGGAAAAGTGTCAGGGAAAAATGATTTGTTTTGTATAGATTTAGTCAGGGATTTTTGAAATTTTGGCAAAAGTCAGGGGAAAGTCAGGGATATTTTGAATAAGAAATTGGGGAATCCGTTTAGAACAGGAACAGAAATGAAACTGAAAAAGAACCTGAAGGCATCTTCTTTATTTGGTTGAGTAAGTCCTCTGTTTATGTTCACTGTATTATCCAAAAACATTGCTTATAAAGAAAATCAATAATTTGACCTTTACTAGAAATTTAAGTCTGTAAATGATTATACATGATTGGGGTATAAGAAGCAAATGAAAGGGTTTATGTATCCCTTGCCTCCTGGGCCGTTTCTTTCTTTTTCTTTTTTTCGTGGTTTTGGTCAGGGACATTGGTCAGGGATAAGTCAGAAAAAGTCAGGGACTTTTACATTCTGTCATTTGTGGGAACCCTGATTAACATAACTGTTACGGTGTCATATGTATAAGGGAACATTTGACGAAGAAAGAAACTGTGTATATAGTATATACAGTTGAACTTCGATAACTCGAACTCGGATAACTCGGACTTAACTCGAGGTAAAAGTTCCAATTTTACAATACAGAATTGTTCTAAAATGTATCACTGCGCATATCTAGAAACACGTGTCACAGCCTAATGCAGGTCGAAGGTAATGCTGAAACTCCTACTTTCGACCTGCATTTAATTGTGAACTTCAGAATTTGCCAAGGTTAGAAATCGGATGACCCGTACTTCAGTTATCTCGAAGTAATTCGTATGGTCCCTTGAGGTTCGAAGAAATACGCAAAAAATACATGTACATGGAGCAAAGGGACAAATGTGATAGACTTCACGTTTAAAACAGTTTTCTTACACAACTTGGTTCCATTTTGTAATAATTGTAGATTTCACATAGTAATTTTTAACCCATTTATTTATTTACAGTAAACCAGCCCAGGTCGTGCTTTGGAACCCATCCATTGTTCATATGGAGGGAGAACAACAAACAAAATATTTGCTGGATTAGTCATTGACATTGGTGGGTTCAGCACACAAAGTAGACCGTGATCAGAAGGCTCCTTCAGGGGACTTCTGATCCGGGTCTACTCTGTTTACCTATGTCCTTTTTAAGGGACACCAGGTACTAATGGGTTAAATACAAAGTTTGTCAGTTATCACATTTGTCTCTGCATCATTGCACTCAGTGTACCTTTGATATATTCACATGGAATTAGGATGCATGTTGTGATACATACAAATAGTATATAGTTATGCATATGAGTGTCCGAGATCAGCACTGTCCAATGTATACATAGCTACCTACAGTTTAGTGACAAGTCGACATAATATAATGATTGTGGTCATTTACAATGACAAATAATGGCACATTGCTAAGTCACTGAAGAATCTATGGATTATTATTTGATTGTTGGATTCTTCGGTTCTCAAAACCAACAAATGTAAACACAAATATTCTACACATGTACATAATGAGTTTACATTATTCAAATGTTTACATTAGTACCGATGTCGCATGGCGGTAACTAATATGTGTTTATTTCCTAACTCTGTAGATACGTGTACATAACTTTACTTATTTGTAAACAGTGCAGACTCATATCAGATAGCTCCTGTAGTATCATTCTGTTCTAGGTCTGCTGTGTATGCTTATATGGTATAACATTGACCTAATTCTACACTTTTTGCAACGGTCAAAATGGCATCTTATATCATCTTATCGCGTGTCATTATAATAAATAACTGATATTCACAATGACACTATTTCTTCTATTAGTATTCAAGAAGTAAAGGGTTGACTGTGTTGTAAGTGCTATATTTATATTTACTGGAAAAGGACAACATGCCCATCCACAAGATTACATGGACTCTTCAATCATATAAATGCCTTTATTATGCTTTGGCAAACCCAGTAGACCCAGATCAGACGGCTCCACGTTATGCACATATTTAACCCTTTACTCCGGAAATACGCCTTTTTTACACCACTGAAAACAGAGTAGACCCGGATCAGACGACTCCTATAGGAGCAATCTGATCAAGGTCTACTCTGTTTGCTTTTGGTGTAGTATAGATATGATTCTACAATTTCTGTCATGGCCAAAAAGCCCTGTGTCCATGTGCTATTTTAACAAATTAATGTAATTAATATTCATGATGCCATTATTTCTTAAATGAATATTCATGAAGGAAAGGGTTGATAGAAAGATCGCAGCCTTTCATTGTGTCTGAACTGTCGAAACTTGCCATTATAATAAAGATACAGGACTATATTGAAACGAACAATTGTTTTATTGTAATCGCCACGCGTTTTTCACCAGGCGTTTGCTTCAGATGTACACCGTTGAACACTCTTGTTTATCTGAAATTCTCCCTTATATGGAGTTTTGCCACTGTCCGATATATTGACTCTTTCCCTCTTGAATAGCCATGTCAGAAACCATGAATATTAATAATGGCATGTGCACACAATAATTTTGTATTGATAGAAATTGTAGTACCAGATTTGTTATAATTTAAAAAGCCGTCTGATATGGACCTACTGTGTTTGAAAAGGCGTAAAAAGAAAGGGTTTAACCGGTGAGAATCATTGAGGTGCATGTAGTTGTAACCACCAGTGGATTTATTGATTTAACTCTTTCGCTGCCAAATAGTGTCGTCTGCAAAATGTGTCGTCTGGTACAATACGTATTAAATTATCGTATGTTTATTTTTCTACTATTTTCTTTAAAAACATTACCACAGTAACCGACAGTTTGGATCCTGATGACATACCGAACTAATCGGCGTCTCATCTGGACTTGAAATGTTTGCATGGGTAATCATATATGAGCCATTGGTACCCAAACAGTTTACCCAATGTCTTGTCCAGATGGAAATACAAATAATTTAATCTCAGTGATAGGTATATATGATTTCAAACTGCCGCAACTTTTATTGTATCTCAATTTTTACCCAGCCGTAAATAATGTCTGATCACATTTGGATCTGGTGAACTTTTGACTGCGTCCGAGTGGATGAAGCTTTTGAGATACTACTGACCGAGTGTCAAACAGGATTTGATCCTCTATAGGACGCCGGTATACTCAGCGTCTTATCTGGATTCAAACTGTTTGCAAATACAAGTCACGGTAATGGGGTAAGGGTCTACACTTAGTATATGAACGAGGTCAAACCTTTCAATATTTACCTTTATTCATTTGCACCTCAGAGATTTCCCATTCAACACCATTATTATTGAGTTCGCTTTTATCCTTTATCCTTATAGCCCATTTGTTAGTGTCGTTCCAACTGGATCTTTATCTGAAATTCTAACTTGATAATAGAATCTAATTAATCATTTATTAGCTATTTGAACTCCATCGGCGCCTTCTATTTTAGTATTATTGATACTGTTTAAAAAGAGTAGGAGCTGTCTGATCAGGGTCTGCTCTGTTTGCTAATGGTATGATAAATCTGATTCTAAAGTTTCTGCCATAGCCATTTTTATATCCGTGTCCTATTAAAACAATTTAGTAATATACATGATGTCATTATTTCTTACACGAATATTCATGGAGTAAAGGGTTATTAATTTACCTCATACAAACGCATTTTACGGCATGTGCTGCTATAGTAGCCCTCTGATCTTGGTCTGCTTGTTTGCCTATTAAATCATACAGATCTGATTCTACACTTTCTGACAATACCACAAATAACCGCGTATCCATATAACATACACACTCATAACATACATACTCATGTAATAAATACGCATGATGTCTTTATTTCTCACTTGAATATTCATCCGGAAAAGACTTAGCATGCGTGCATTTTAATGACGAATACAAGCAAACATAACGCATTACAGTAGAACCTGTCTTAAGTGGTCATTCGTCTGTTGAACATAGGAGTCTTAAAGAGCAGGCGATTGCTAAATGCAGGGTAAAAGTAATGCAGAAAGTTGCAATACCTTTGACCTCTATAAAGCTATCACCTGCCTTACATACCATAATTATACATATCTGTATGACCGCTTAAGACAGGTTCTACTTTGTGTATGTTGCTTAAAGTGAACATACATACACATGCCAGAGGCATATACATATATATATATGTGTGTGTATGTATGTGTCTCTGAAACAGCCTCGCCATAATGTAACTGATGTTTATGGGCCAAAAGACATATGAAGTTACTATTGTGCGTTTAATTAAGGTAGTGAACACAAAATACAGAGTATGTGTTGTTGTTAGAATTTGTGTAACTTACCATCTATGACAAGTACCATAGATTACTGTCTAATATGTTTTTTTAGAACCCATTCCCTCATACTGACGTCTTTTGGCGCCTCCTTAAAGTCAATCAGTTGTGATAAATAAAGCATTTACCATATAGGAGTAAAGCTGTATTTATCACAATGGTTTCCAAATTACTCAATTGTATTTCCTCCTTTTTATATATTAATATTACTTTTCAGGAGATTTGTTTAAAGTGGTGGGGTTTGTGAGGTAAAGAGTAAAAGCAAATAGAGACCACCGTTATACGAACGATTTGTCCCCCGGGCATTTTGTCCCTTACTCAATTTTGCCAGGGTGGATATTTTGTCCCTCATGGTTTTGCAAGGGTGGGCATTTTGTCCATTGTGCTTTTGCAAGGGTGGACATTTTGTCCCTCGTGTTTTTTCAAGGGTGGACATTTTGTCCCCCATCAGCTTTTACAAGGCGGGCGTTTTGACACTCACTTAATTTTGGACAAAATACCCTCCATAAATCTAGCTTAACCCTTTACTCCATGAATATTTATGTAAGAAAGTGTAGAACCATATCTATATTATATCATAAGCAAACAGAGCAGACCCTGACCAGACGGCTCCTCTATGAGCCGTCTGATTTGGGTCTTCTCTGTTTGCAAAACTTGTGTCATTTCAAGGGCTGTATGTAAGACTTATGAAATACATAAAAATCATTTGCACTACAATCTTGCATGCAACTTTTGATTTGTGAGCTTGAATTCTTGTGTGGGAAAGCAAAAGTAACAATGCTTCAATGCTTATGAGTTTTGTCCGTGGAGTAAAGAGTTAAGCTCGATTTATTAAGGGTTATTTGTCCAAAATTAAGTGAGGGTCAAAACGACCGCCTTGTAAAAACTAATGTGGGACAAAATGTCCACCCTTGCAAAAACACGAGGGACAAAATTTAATTGTCCACCCTTGCAAAACCATGAGGGACAAAATGTCCACCCTGGCAAAAATTGATTAAGGGACAAAATGCCCGGGAGACAAACTGTCCTACACTCGACACCGCCTAATATGGGTCTGCACATGTTATAAACGTGTCAAAATTTGTCATTTTGGAGTAAAGGGTAAATTAGAATACAAAGGGTGTTATCAACGATATAAAGTTTGCCAGGTTATTATAGAGCAAGGTAAAGCATGTGCATTCTCCGGTTCGATGTACTCTGTTTAAATAATTGTAGGAAAAATCTTTTTTTTATATTTTGGACATATCAGTTTTTCATAGAAAAATCTTTAAAAATATTTTTCTCTGAAACTGTAAGTCTTAGACCTTTGATATTTGGTATGTATCATCATATAATGGTCCTCTACAAAGATTGTTCAAATTATGACCCATGGATTTAAATGGCCCGCCCTGGGGCCTATCAGTTTTTCATGGGGAAATCTTTAAAACATCTTCTTCTCTGAAACTGTAAGGCCTAGACCTTTGAAATTTGGTATGTAGTACCATCTAATGGTTTCCTACCACGATTGTTCAAATTATTACCCCTGGACCAAAATGGCCCAGCCCCAGGGCGTATCAGTTTTTCATAGTAAAATCTTTAAAATCTCCTTCTGTGAAATTGTAAGGCCCGGACCATTGAAATTTATATGAAGCATCATCTAATATTGTTCAAATTTTAACCTCGAGGCCTAAAATTACGTCCCTTGGTTTCATATTGGCCCCAATCTGAAGCTGCCTTATTTTTTACACTATCTTTTGAAACAATAATGTAACAGATCTATCAAATTCCAGTAACAAACAGAGCAGACCCTGATCAGATGGCGCCTATAGCAGCCTTCTGATCTGGGTCTACTCTGTTTTTGCATTACTTGTGATTTGCATTACTATTTTATCTTTAGTATGTAGCAATACATAATACTATTTCTTGAAACAGTAATGAAACAGATCTATCAAATTCCAGTAACATCCAAAGCAGATTCTGATCAGACGGCTCCTATGAGAGCCTTCTGATCTGGGTCTACTCTGTTCACAAATGATGCAAAATACTGTCTTAAAACACACTAGAACGACAAATGGTGTAGGCATACATGTATTTGAAAGCACACTAGAACATCACCTGAATTATGTACATGTGAGGTATTGTGAGGAGCAGTGTCCGGCGTCCGTCGTCGTGCGTATGTGCGTCGTCAACAATTTACTTAAACATCTTCTTCTCTGAAACCAGAAAGCCTAGAGCTTTGATATTTGGTATGTAGAATCATCTAATGGTCTTCTACAAAGATTGTTCAAATTATGTCTCCCGGACAAAAAATGGCCCCGCCCCGGGGCTTATCAGTTTTTCTTAGGAAAATCTTTAAAAATCTTCTCCTCTGAAACCGTAAGGCCTAGACCTGTGATATTTGGTATGTAGCATCATCTAATGGTCCTCTACAAAGATTGTTCAAATTATGACCCCCGGACCAAAAAGGCCCCGCCCCGGGGCTTATCAGTTTTTCATAGGAAATTCTTTAAAAATCTTCTTCTCTGAAACCGTAAGGCCTAGACCTTTGGTATTTATTGTGTAGCATCATCTAATGGTCCTCTACAAAGATTGTTCAAATTATGACCCCCGGGCCAAAAATGGCCCCGCCCAGGAGCTAATCGGTTGTTCATAGGAAATTATTTAAAAATCTTCTTCTCTGAAACCGTAAGGCCTAGACATTTGATATTTGGTATGTAGCATTATCTAATGTTCCTCTACAAAGTTTGTTCAAATTATATCCCCCAGACCAAAAATGGCCCCGCCCCGGTGCTTATCAGTTTTTCTTAGGAAATTCTTTAAAAATCTTCTCCTCTGAAACCGTAAGGCCTAGACCTTTGATATTTGGTATGTAGCATCATCTAACGGTCCTCTACAAAGATTGTTCAAATTATGACCCCAGACTAAAAATGGCCCCGCCCCGTGGCTTATCAGTTTCTCATAGGAAAATCTTTAAAAAATCTTCTCCTCTGAAACCGTAAGGCCTAGACCTTTGGTATTTAGTATGTAGCATCATCTAATGGTCCTCTACAAAGATTGTTCAAATTATGACCCCCGGACCAAAAATGGTCCCGCCCCGGGGCTTATCTGCTTTTCATAGGAAAATCTTTAAAAATCTTCTTCTCTGAAACTGTAAGGCCTAGACCATTGATATTTGGTATGTAGCATTATCTAATGGTCCTCTACAAAGATTGTTTAAATTATGACCCCTGGACCAAATATGGCCCGCCCCGGGGCTTATCAGTTTTTCATAGGAAAATCTTTAAAAATCTTCTTCTCTGAAACCGTAAGGCCTATACATTTGATATTTGGTATGTAGCATCATCTATTGGTCCTCTACCAAGATTGTTCAAATTATAACCCCTTGACCAAAATGCCCCCGGGGGCATATCAGTTTTTCATAAAAAGCTTCTTCTCTGAAACCGTAAGGCCTAGACCTTTGATATTTGGTATGTAGCATCATCTAATGGTCCTCTACAAAGATTGTTCAAACTATGCCCCCGGACCAAAAATGGCCCCGGCCCTTGGCTTATCAGTTTTTCATAGGAAAATCTTTAAAAATCTTCTCCTAAACTGTAAGGCCTAGCCCTTTGAAACTTAGTATATATTATCATCTAATGGTTTTCTACCACGATTGTTCAAATTATTACCCCTGAACCAAAATGGCCCCGCCCCTGGCTTATCAGTTTTTCATAGAAAACTCTTTAAAATCTCCTGTGAAATTGTAAGGCCCGGAACTTTGAAACTTATATGAAGCATCATCTAATGTTCCTTTATTTAGATTGTTCAAATTTGAAACTCAAGGCCTAAAAATATGGCCCTTGGTTTAATATTGGCCCCAATCTGAAGCTTACTTATTTTTACATAGAAATACAGTGTATACATATGTCTATAGTAACCAGGTGAGCGATTTAGGGCCATCGTGGCGCTCTTCTTATTAATAGGCCCTTTTTACTTTTCAGCTAAATCTACCATTTTTAATTTTTACCAAGGCAATTTTTAGTGACCTATATTTTACTCCCAGGGGATATTATCTGTAAGTTCTCTACACACACCTGGTCACCTTTAGCATACTGACATGCTGTGATCCACGCTTGGTCCGTTTTGGTATGGATCAATCAGGGGAATCCCCCGCGCGGAGAACACCTGAATTACGTAATCACGAGTTGGTCACGGTTTGCGCTATAGTGGAGTTTAGAAAATAAATTGTTCGGGAACCAGTCGTGTCAAAATGCAAATGGCTACGTTGTCCTCAAATACCATATGCGACACATTACTCAAGCGAGGGGGTATTGTCGCAAAATTAAGACGAAAGGAGTGACGTATCAAGACGTTATATTAGCTACAAAAAGCAATATTTGGACCGATAAGCGTTTTACTGACATTGACCAATAACTAGTAATGAACGAATAACTACGAAAATTCCGAATGAGAAAAAAAGTATTGATGACTCGTCCCCAGACCGATTGTGCTGAATAAATCGAGGGTTGTTAACGTTTTTTTCATGGATTTCATTTTGTGACTTAAGATTTGGAATTTTCCTCCAAATATTGGGGGGGGGGACACTCAATTGTAGCACTGAGGCGTGATACAAATCTATGTGGCACACTGGTGCATTCAAAAACTAACCGGATTGTTAGACCACGCAATACAGTTTGTTCACAGGGATGTGCTACTTGCAGTATCCTTGAAATGTCAAGAATTAGTGACACAAATAGGCAATCAGTTTACAATGTGTCTACTAATATTAACTGTAGAGAAAGAAATGTACTATATGCAATTAAATGCAGAAAATGCGATATAATGGTGTATGTTGGCGAGACTAAGAGAGAAATTCGGGAGAGAATGAAAGAACATTTGAGTAATGTGAGGCATGAGAGAGAGAGAAGCCAATAAACAGCATGTAGAATTGAAAGACAAATCCATGAAACTGATTGGATATGGAGGCTGAGAACGTACAGACCGTTTGGCTGTAACGTTAAGGAGGATAATGCGTTAATGCATGCATGACGTCCTTGCACCCATGAGGTCATTTGATGACATGTTAAATAACAACCCAATGTCACCATGACACTGGATCAACATTATTCTCTTTGATTTTATGGTTGAATGCATGTAACAAAATTGTGACGTGTATTTTGACATTATAATCTTTGATAAAGGCCCTTAGTGGTCGAAATATTAGATCAGAGCAATTCAAGTATTTATGTATTATATTAATTCCCTGTTTTGGAAAATTTTCTTCATTGAAAATAATAGTTTTAGTCATATTGCATAAAAGGGGATTTTGATTTGTGATAATGAATGAATGTTTTTGTTTGTTGTTTTTTAAAATATTTTAAAAGTAAATATATTCAATTAGACAACTGTTATACTCATGTTTCTTATTTTAATAAATAAATGAAGATGATTTACAAACAACTGTTTCCTTTATTATTTTTAATTGTGTTCTTGCCAAACTTTGAGTACACTAGCGATAGGTGGATACAGTTTGTTCACTTAAATGTTTTCGTTATACATGCACTTTACCACTGTATTTTCCATCGCGGCTGTTGTAGACTAGTCGGAGATGGGATACGTTTATTTACACAGTTTGTCTTTTAGGGTGGGGATGGAATAAGTGTGAGGTTGGGCGCCCATAAACGGGTTTAAACCCCCCCCCCCCCCAAGAGACTTTTGTCACTGACCGTTCCAATGCGGTACTTCCATCTTCCCCCTATTGTATGTTTGTTTTGTCTTTGTGCGTCTCTTGATGTTTTTATATACTCAGGGAGCCAATAGTGCCTACCGTGCACCCCCTAGACTTTTTTTCATGGGTACCAAAATGTTCAGAAAAGTGTCCTGAATCAGAATCGCGAATGTACTCAAACTTAAATTCTTTTAGGCTATGTGCATTTTAACCGTTTTCATGATCACTAGTTTGTCTGTCTGTCTGACTGGCACAAAAATTTAGCCTTGATCACAACTTTTGTGTTAGGATACTTTGTATGAAGTCCATACATTAAAATCTTGGTGATCATTATGTCTCCCCCCATATTTATATGGGGGAGACATATTGTTTTCGTGAGAGTTGTCTGTCAGGTCTATCAAATTCCAGTAACATCCAAAGCAGATTCTGATCAGACGGCTCCTATGAGAGCCTTCTGATCTGGGTCTACTCTGTTCACAAATGATGCAAAATACTGTCTTAAAACACACTAGAACGACAAATGGTGTAGGCATACATGTATTTGAAAGCACACTAGAACATCACCTGAATTATGTACATGTGAGGTATTGTGAGGAGCAGTGTCCGGCGTCCGTCGTCGTGCGTATGTGTGTCGTCAACAATTTACTTAAACATCTTCTTCTCTGAAACCAGAAAGCCTAGAGCTTTGATATTTGGTATGTAGAATCATCTAATGGTCTTCTACAAAGATTGTTCAAATTATGTCTCCCGGACAAAAAATGGCCCCGCCCCGGGGCTTATCAGTTTTTCTTAGGAAAATCTTTAAAAATCTTCTCCTCTGAAACCGTAAGGCCTAGACCTGTGATATTTGGTATGTAGCATCATCTAATGGTCCTCTACAAAGATTGTTCAAATTATGACCCCCGGACCAAAAAGGCCCCGCCCCGGGGCTTATCAGTTTTTCATAGGAAATTCTTTAAAAATCTTCTTCTCTGAAACCGTAAGGCCTAGACCTTTGGTATTTATTGTGTAGCATCATCTAATGGTCCTCTACAAAGATTGTTCAAATTATGACCCCCGGGCCAAAAATGGCCCCGCCCAGGAGCTAATCGGTTGTTCATAGGAAATTATTTAAAAATCTTCTTCTCTGAAACCGTAAGGCCTAGACATTTGATATTTGGTATGTAGCATTATCTAATGTTCCTCTACAAAGTTTGTTCAAATTATATCCCCCAGACCAAAAATGGCCCCGCCCCGGTGCTTATCAGTTTTTCTTAGGAAATTCTTTAAAAATCTTCTCCTCTGAAACCGTAAGGCCTAGACCTTTGATATTTGGTATGTAGCATCATCTAACGGTCCTCTACAAAGATTGTTCAAATTATGACCCCAGACTAAAAATGGCCCCGCCCCGTGGCTTATCAGTTTCTCATAGGAAAATCTTTAAAAAATCTTCTCCTCTGAAACCGTAAGGCCTAGACCTTTGGTATTTAGTATGTAGCATCATCTAATGGTCCTCTACAAAGATTGTTCAAATTATGACCCCCGGACCAAAAATGGTCCCGCCCCGGGGCTTATCTGCTTTTCATAGGAAAATCTTTAAAAATCTTCTTCTCTGAAACTGTAAGGCCTAGACCATTGATATTTGGTATGTAGCATTATCTAATGGTCCTCTACAAAGATTGTTTAAATTATGACCCCTGGACCAAATATGGCCCGCCCCGGGGCTTATCAGTTTTTCATAGGAAAATCTTTAAAAATCTTCTTCTCTGAAACCGTAAGGCCTATACATTTGATATTTGGTATGTAGCATCATCTATTGGTCCTCTACCAAGATTGTTCAAATTATAACCCCTTGACCAAAATGCCCCCGGGGGCATATCAGTTTTTCATAAAAAGCTTCTTCTCTGAAACCGTAAGGCCTAGACCTTTGATATTTGGTATGTAGCATCATCTAATGGTCCTCTACAAAGATTGTTCAAACTATGCCCCCGGACCAAAAATGGCCCCGGCCCTTGGCTTATCAGTTTTTCATAGGAAAATCTTTAAAAATCTTCTCCTAAACTGTAAGGCCTAGCCCTTTGAAACTTAGTATATATTATCATCTAATGGTTTTCTACCACGATTGTTCAAATTATTACCCCTGAACCAAAATGGCCCCGCCCCTGGCTTATCAGTTTTTCATAGAAAACTCTTTAAAATCTCCTGTGAAATTGTAAGGCCCGGAACTTTGAAACTTATATGAAGCATCATCTAATGTTCCTTTATTTAGATTGTTCAAATTTGAAACTCAAGGCCTAAAAATATGGCCCTTGGTTTAATATTGGCCCCAATCTGAAGCTTACTTATTTTTACATAGAAATACAGTGTATACATATGTCTATAGTAACCAGGTGAGCGATTTAGGGCCATCGTGGCGCTCTTCTTATTAATAGGCCCTTTTTACTTTTCAGCTAAATCTACCATTTTTAATTTTTACCAAGGCAATTTTTAGTGACCTATATTTTACTCCCAGGGGATATTATCTGTAAGTTCTCTACACACACCTGGTCACCTTTAGCATACTGACATGCTGTGATCCACGCTTGGTCCGTTTTGGTATGGATCAATCAGGGGAATCCCCCGCGCGGAGAACACCTGAATTACGTAATCACGAGTTGGTCACGGTTTGCGCTATAGTGGAGTTTAGAAAATAAATTGTTCGGGAACCAGTCGTGTCAAAATGCAAATGGCTACGTTGTCCTCAAATACCATATGCGACACATTACTCAAGCGAGGGGGTATTGTCGCAAAATTAAGACGAAAGGAGTGACGTATCAAGACGTTATATTAGCTACAAAAAGCAATATTTGGACCGATAAGCGTTTTACTGACATTGACCAATAACTAGTAATGAACGAATAACTACGAAAATTCCGAATGAGAAAAAAAGTATTGATGACTCGTCCCCAGACCGATTGTGCTGAATAAATCGAGGGTTGTTAACGTTTTTTTCATGGATTTCATTTTGTGACTTAAGATTTGGAATTTTCCTCCAAATATTGGGGGGGGGACACTCAATTGTAGCACTGAGGCGTGATACAAATCTATGTGGCACACTGGTGCATTCAAAAACTAACCGGATTGTTAGACCACGCAATACAGTTTGTTCACAGGGATGTGCTACTTGCAGTATCCTTGAAATGTCAAGAATTAGTGACACAAATAGGCAATCAGTTTACAATGTGTCTACTAATATTAACTGTAGAGAAAGAAATGTACTATATGCAATTAAATGCAGAAAATGCGATATAATGGTGTATGTTGGCGAGACTAAGAGAGACATTCGGGAGAGAATGAAAGAACATTTGAGTAATGTGAGGCATGAGAGAGAGAGAAGCCAATAAACAGCATGTAGAATTGAAAGACAAATCCATGAAACTGATTGGATATGGAGGCTGAGAACGTACAGACCGTTTGGCTGTAACGTTAAGGAGGATAATGCGTTAATGCATGCATGACGTCCTTGCACCCATGAGGTCATTTGATGACATGTTAAATAACAACCCAATGTCACCATGACACTGGATCAACATTATTCTCTTTGATTTTATGGTTGAATGCATGTAACAAAATTGTGACGTGTATTTTGACATTATAATCTTTGATAAAGGCCCTTAGTGGTCGAAATATTAGATCAGAGCAATTCAAGTATTTATGTATTATATTAATTCCCTGTTTTGGAAAATTTTCTTCATTGAAAATAATAGTTTTAGTCATATTGCATAAAAGGGGATTTTGATTTGTGATAATGAATGAATGTTTTTGTTTGTTGTTTTTTAAAATATTTTAAAAGTAAATATATTCAATTAGACAACTGTTATACTCATGTTTCTTATTTTAATAAATAAATGAAGATGATTTACAAACAACTGTTTCCTTTATTATTTTTAATTGTGTTCTTGCCAAACTTTGAGTACACTAGCGATAGGTGGATACAGTTTGTTCACTTAAATGTTTTCGTTATACATGCACTTTACCACTGTATTTTCCATCGCGGCTGTTGTAGACTAGTCGGAGATGGGATACGTTTATTTACACAGTTTGTCTTTTAGGGTGGGGATGGAATAAGTGTGAGGTTGGGCGCCTATAAACGGGTTTAAACCCCCCCCCCCCCCCCAAGAGACTTTTGTCACTGACCGTTCCAATGCGGTACTTCCATCTTCCCCCTATTGTATGTTTGTTTTGTCTTTGTGCGTCTCTTGATGTTTTTATATACTCAGGGAGCCAATAGTGCCTACCGTGCACCCCCTAGACTTTTTTTCATGGGTACCAAAATGTTCAGAAAAGTGTCCTGAATCAGAATCGCGAATGTACTCAAACTTAAATTCTTTTAGGCTATGTGCATTTTAACCGTTTTCATGATCACTAGTTTGTCTGTCTGTCTGACTGGCACAAAAATTTAGCCTTGATCACAACTTTTGTGTTAGGATACTTTGTATGAAGTCCATACATTAAAATCTTGGTGATCATTATGTCTCCCCCCATATTTATATGGGGGAGACATATTGTTTTCGTGAGAGTTGTCTGTCTGTCTGTCTGTCTGTCCGTCGTCTGTCTGTCCGTCTGTCCGTCTGTCTGTCTGTCCGTCACACTTTTTGTCCGGACGATAACTTCAGTATGCCTGATGCCATTGGATTGAAACTTCATATATGGAAAGATCATGACGAGAGGAAGTGTCATGCACAAGGTCCATAACTCTGGCTTCACTAATATTGGAGTTATTGCCCTTTGTAAAAAATATGATTTTTTTTTGTCCGGACAATAACTTCAGATTGCCTGATGCCAGTTGATTGAAACTTCATATATGGAACGAGCATAATGAGAGGAAGTGTCATGCACAAGGTCCATAACTCTGGCTTCACTAATATAGGAGTTATTGCCCCTTGTAAAAATAAATCACACTTTTTTGTCCGGACGATAACTCCTATATGGCTCATGCCATTGGATTGAAACCTCATATATGGAAAGATCATGACGAGAGGAAGTGTCATGCACAAGGTCCATAACTCTGGCTTCACTAATATTGGAGTTATTGCCCTTTGTAAAAAATATCACAATTTTTTGTCCGGACAATAACTTCAATATGCCTGATGCTAGTTGATTGAAACTTCATATATAGAAAGAGCATAATGAGCGGAAGTGTCATGCAGAAGGTACATAACTCTGGCTTCACTAATATAGGAGTTATTGCCCTTTGTAAAAAGAATTCACACTTTTTTGTCCGGACGATAACTTCTATATGGCTCATGCCATAGGATTGAAACTTCATATATGGAAAGATCATAACGAGAGGAGGTGTCATGCACAAGGTCCATAACTCTGGCTTCACTAATATTGGAGTTATCGCCCTTTGTAAAAAATATCACAATTTTTTGTCCGGATGATTACTCCTATGTGACACATGCCAATGGAGTAAAACTTCATACATGGAACGATCATGATAAGAGAAAGTGTCATGCATAAGATCCTTAACTCGAGCTTCAATAAATTTAGAGTTATTGCCCCTTGTACATTTGTTTAATTCTTTCTTGTCCGGAGGATAACTCCTACATGGCTCTTGCCATCGTATTGAAACTTCATACATGGAAAGAGCATGATGAGAGAAAGTGTCATGAACAAGGGCCATAATTCTGGCTTCAATACTTTTGGAGTTATTGCCCTTTGTTACATTTTTTGGCTGATCAATAACTCCTGTTCGACTGATGCTATTGGAATGACATTTTATTTTTGGAAAGAGCATGATGACAGTAAGTGTCATGCACAAGGGCCATAAATCTGGTATCAGTATTTTTGGAGTTATTAGCTGTTATCATTTTCTTCTTGAAAAATGTAGTGTGGAAAGCGCATAATGAGGGGAAGTATCATTCATCAAGACCATAACATTTTTAGTGATTTCCCTTTACATATTGTTTTTATTAGAGGGGAGACATCCGTTTTTGTGACAAAAACCTCTAGTTCATCATGCTTTAAGTCTATACACCGAAACCTTGATGTAAAAGGAGCCGATTTCCCTTAATATAGCATAAAAGTATATCATGATAGAGTGATTCAGATGGTTGGAAATTGCACCATTCAATGCGGCATACCAAAATATTTCGACTACCGGGAGGGGACGACCTTCATGTACGCTCCCCAACTTGCCCCCTCCCCCCTCTCCAGAAAGTTCTGGGCACGGCTCTGTCGCCTCAGTTAGAATTGATATTGTATGATACATTAACTCAGCCACCAGAATGCTTAATATGTGGACATCTCTGTTCTTAACACTTAGAATGACTACTGCATGATACCCCGCTATACATTGTCCCAGCCTTCAGAATGCTTATTGTAAGGACTTAAGGCTTATAATTGATATTGTATTATATATACATTGCCCGAATCTTCAGAGTGCCTATTGTGTGGACCTCTCCTCTGTCCTTAACACTTAGAATGAATACTGTATGGTACCCCGCCTCAGTCCTTAAAGCTTATAATTGATGCTGTATGATACATTGCCCCCAGCCTTCAGAATGCCTATTATGTGGACCTCTCCTCTGTCCTTAACACTAGAATGACTACAGTATTAGCCGTCAGGATTGCCTGAAGAATAATTCTGAAGTGAAAGGGGCGGGGGACTTGTGTAGTGATGTCAGAATTTGTGGCAGAATCATTTACTTCTACATATATAACTAATTGCGGCAATTTGTAAACTTCATATAGGTGTATATGAATGTATATCTGTTAAGATATGAGAGAACTATGGTTAAACTGGTTCATGTGAATAACATAGATAACACATGGCAAGGATTGAGACAATGGATCTTCGACATAATACTTCGTGTTTGAGATCCATTGGCTAATATACAAAATAATAACATAAGAAAGTATCCAGGACAAAGTCACAAGAAATCAATAACCGCATTGGTATTTGAAACTACAAATGTATATTCAAAACAATAAAATGGAACAATTAATCAAACATTCCAAAACTAGTATAGTTCGTCCCATATAGCAAATAAGACTCCTGTTACGACCCGTGTCCGTAGTTATAAAGTTGCCTGTGAGTTTAAAACTATTTGTTTTCTTATATCGGGGATTTACGTAATTCTAACAGTATTTAACACTTTCCTTCATGTTCATGCATTTGCAGAGTTGACCATGATCAGACGGTACACATAGACCTCTCTCTCTCTCTCTCTCTCTCTCTCTCTCTCTCTCTCTCTCTCTCTCTCTCTCTCTCTCTCTCTCTCTCTCTGTATGCGTATATGCGTGTGCTGGTGTGTGTGTGTGTATGCGCGCGCGCGTCAGGGTGTTTGTGTGTATAGTGTGTTGTGTGTGTATGCGCGCGTGAGCGCGTGCATGCATGTACACACGCGCTTCATGTGTGCTTCTGGGGGTTGTTGTGGTATTTCGTGTGGTAATTCCTTTTTGAGTTCAGTTCTAGTTTTATTAAACTCCGATTCAAACTTAGAAGGTCCAACATGATGTCGTATTTCCATTGGACCGCAGAATGTCCCGCAAACATAATAAGGAAGAAAATCGTACAGGAAATTTAAGACAGAAACTACTAAAATAATCTGTCATACAGAATTTATGTACACAAAATGAGCATCTTTTCTTTAACGAACAAAATATATGTGTACAACTGTTTGTAGGTTTTGTGAACCGACATTCTTGTTTTTGAAAAATCTCACAACATTCTGGAGTAAGTTTTTAGTTATCTATCCGACAATGTCCGGGATCAAAGGCTCGGCCGAGTACTTTGAATTATATTGCCAGCCGTGTGAGAACGACGGTGAACACAGGGAGGCCATTGGCTACTGTACCGTGTGTCAGGAATACTTTTGTGACACGTGTATCAAATACCACATGAGGTTCGCCAAGACAAAGTCTCACCAGATCCTTAGTGGAAATGATCTATCGAAAGTCAAAGAAGCCCCTTTGTCGTCCAAAGATGCATTGACAGAAGTGTGTCCAATACATACGGAGGAAGTCATTAAATATTTCTGCAACAATCACCACATACTGGCCTGTGGTGTCTGCATTCCACTTCACCACCGAACATGTCGAGATGTTAGTTACATTCCAGATATCTCGTCAAGTATCAATGAAGATCCGGAATTGATACATGTCAAAGCAGACCTATATCAGATTCGTAACGATATGTCGAGGCATGGCGAAGAAGCAAAATTACATTCAAACAAAGCCATCAACATGCATGGAAGTGCAACTGCAGAAATAGAAGATATCAGGAAACAAATTAATGAATACCTAGATAGAATGGAGGTAACAGTTCGGAGTAAAATTGATGCCATAAAAAATGAAGAGGTGCAGAAATTTGAAATAGAAGAAAACAAGTTCAGGACTATGGTTAATAAACTTGACGACTTTGTTAATACGCTTGATGAAAAGAAACAAAAATGCAAGAACAATGGCCTGTTTATTGCAATGAAACAAGCGAAAGAGAAAGTTTCAGTAATGAAAGGAGACGTTGAACAACAGGCTGCAAATCTTGGGAAACCTACCAGTTATAGCATTGAGAAGGACAGAATACTTCAGAAAGTAAAGGCAGACCTGGCGAAGATATGGGACGTGACTATTAGAAGCGACAAAACTACCACTGTCAGCAGACTAGCTGATCTTGATGCGAAATGTATACTGGATAAGAAAGATTGTTGTATTACTGGTGTAGTGGTTCTTCCAGATCAACGACTGGCTGTTACAGACATGGAGAACAACACTGTGAAATTGATTGATCCAGATAAGAATAGACTCACAATCGGTGCTATCCTTTCGTCATCACCATATGACATTGCTTTAGTTAAAGGAAAGGAGTTGGCTGTGATTCTTGGTAAAGAAAACAAAGTCCAGATGATTGGGGTATCCAAAGGTCTAACCTCTCTCAAATCCTTCCCTGTGCCAGGAAAATGCAGAGGGGTTGAATGTTATGATGACAAACTTTTCATCGTTTCCCAGAGCGACTCAAGAATTTATGTTATGGATTTGCACGGTATAAAACTGCAGGAGATTTCTGGTGACTGGTCCTTGATATCTCGCATAACACTGAATAAATATGGGGAAATATTTGTTACTGATCACAAGGGTCACACAGTTTTACACATGGATTCTGATGGCAGGGAACTTTCCAGATTTACATCGGAAACCCTGAAACTTCCTGTCGGAATAGCCAATGATCCTTGCAGTGACTGTATCTATGTTGTTAGTTGGGGAGCATCCAAAGTACTTCAGCTGAGTTCATCTGGGCAGTTTATGAGAACCCTTCTTACTGACCAACATGGGCTCCAACACCCAGTGGCAATCACATGCAAGGACCAGAGGTTATATGTCAGCTTTGATGGTAAAACATCAATTTCTAACAAATTGGGTGTTTTTGAACTGAAGTAAAATTGAACAAAAGCATCCTAATCGTGTTGATTGCGAACGGACTCTCCTCAATTTTTAACTACAGTAAAAAAGCAAGAGGGCCTAAAAGGCCCTGATATCGCTCACCAGACAATCAGTGAAGAAGATTTTCAGTTTTCACTTCATGTACATGTTTCTAAAGCAAACTAGCCGGCCCTGGGGCAGGGTCAATGTTGACCCCTGGGGCATAATTTATATAACATTTGTAGAGGACCTGAACAAGATGGTGTGTGCCGCATATAAAATCTAAGGACCTTCCTGTTTCAGGAGAAGATTTTCAACGTTTTAACTATACAAATATATGTATCTATAGAAAAATGGCTGTCCCTGGGGAGGAGCCAATTTTGACCCCAGAGGCACAATTTATATAACTTTTGTAGAGGACCTAAACATGATGTTATATGCTGAATATGAAAGCTGAGAACCTCCCAGTTTCAGAGGAGAAGATTTTCAAAGTTTTCACTGTGTTTCATTTGAAAACTGGCTACCCACGAGGCGGGGCCAATTTTTATCCCAGGGTCATAATCTGTATAACTTTTGTAGAGGACCTGAACACGATGCTATGTGCAAAATATGAAAGCTGAGAACCTTCCAGTTTCAGAGGAGCAAATTTCAAAGTTTTCACTATATGTTTCTATTGAAAGCTGTCCATCCCTGGGGCGGGGCCAATTTTGACCCAGGGACATAATTTATATAACATTTGTAGAGGACCTGAACATGATGATATGTTCCAAATATGAAAGTTGAGAACCTTCTGGTTTCAGAGGAGAAATTTTTCAAAGATTTACTATAATTATGTTTCTATTGAAAATAAGGCACCCCAGGAGCGGAGCCAATTATTATTATTATTATTATTATTATACCACATTTATATAGCGCTCTTTTCACACGAGATATGTGCGTTCAAAATCGCTGGCCCAGGGCAATAATTTATATTACTTTTGTTGAGGATCTAAAGCTGATGATATGTGCCAGAGATGAAAACTAAGAACCCTATAGATTCAGAGGAGAAGAATTTTAAAGATTCAAATTTTTGAGACTGCCGACGGACGCCGGACATCAGGCGACCACAAAAACTCACCCTGAGCACTTTGTGCTCTGGTGAGCTAAAAACTCGACAGTACTAACTTTTATTAATGTAGAATATATGTCCTTGTAGGCAGGTGGTTTCTTAATGCAAGGTGAAAGGCATACAGAAAGCTCCTAGAGGAGCTTTCTGTATGGCTTTCACCCTGCATTAAGCTGCCACATGATCAATAATGGTACGTATCTGAGTGTTCGAATAATCGAGCTGTTGCTTATAGTCACTGCATGGTTAGTTAACATGTTCAACCCCGGATTATCAGAGTGAAGTTGCCCATCACTGGAGTATCCCACCAGCCCATCAGTAGAGTAGCCCACCAGCCCATCACTGGAGTAGCCCAACAGCCCATCACTGGAGTATTCCACCAGCCCATCAGTAGAGTAGCCCACCAGCCCATCACTGGAGTATTCCACCAGCCCATCAGTAGAGTAGCCCACCAGCCCATCACTGGAGTAGCCCATCACTGGAGTAGCCCACCAGCCCATCACTGGAGTAGCCCACCAGTGTTTAACTATATAGTCCAATCAGTACGAAAGGCTTAAACTTGTTGGATTTTGAAAGACAAACAGTGCAGACCTTATAGGAGCTCTCTAATTGTGGGTCTGCAGTGTGCAAATGGCAGTGCACACATGTCTCCGGTTGACAGGGTTCAGATCAAAGCTGTTTGGCACTTTGCAAATAGTGCAAGAAACCGGTACAATTATTTAACTTGAGAAACACTTGTCAAAGCAGTTTAACCTTTAGTCTGCTAAGCGCCACCTGACATTTGCAAACAGCTTGGATCCTGATCAGACGCCGAGTTACTGCGGTTACTATTTGAAACTCTGTCAATAGTATCTCAACAGCTTGAACGAATCAGAAGTAAGTGACGACGGCAACAGATTGGAGCTTAAGCAGACCTTATTTCCATAGCAGGCTAAGGGTTAACTTTATAAATGCTGAATAGTCACGAAGGAATGACAAATTACTGATTAACGATAAAACCCTGGTCCGATGTCTCCTCTTGGAACCCCCTGTTCTAGGTTTACAATGATCATAGTCTGTACACTAAATGTCCACACCACATTCAAAGGGTTAAGAGGAAACCTGCCGCTTTTTACATCCTTATTAGCTGATAAAATGTGTCTGTCATCAGACATCTAATTTGGTAGATGCGAGATACATGAGGAAAATATGAAAGCGAGGAAAACCAATACTGTCTACGGCATTCTTATGTCAATGATAATATAGGAGGTTTCTGCATTACTTTCATCCTGCTTTAAGCAGTCACCTGCTTATAAGACAACCATGTTTATCTATTAAGTGGCCCAGAGGCATATACATACAGGTCTCTGAGTCGCTGTATTAGAAGGGTTCTACTGTATATCCAATCCAGGAACTTAAGTATTGTGTAAAGAGACACTTAATGGATAAATGCTGTCATCATTTGTGATTCTATTGTTACTGTGATACACATTTTCATAAAGCTTATGACTAATATGTAACACCAAAGACATATACATACATATACATTGTATATGTATGTAAATGTCTCTGGTAACACAAAGGGTAAGTGAGTGAGAGGGAATTTACGGCACCGCAACACTATATAGGTTACATGTAACACATGGGCGAGTGAGAGGGCGTTTACAGCATGACACCACTATACATGTATAGGTTATATCTTACACAATGGGAGTTAGTGAGAGGGAATTTACGGCATCACAACACTATATAGGTTATATGTAACACAGTGGAGTGAGCGAGTGAGAGGGAATTTACGGCATCAAAACACTATGTAGGTTATATGTAACAAAGTGGGTGAGTGACAGTGCATTTAAGCCACTACATCACTATATAGATTATATGTAACACAGTGGACTGAGTGAGTAAGAGGGAATTTACAGCATCACAACACTATATAGGTTATATGTAACACAGTAGAGTGAGTGAGAGTGCATTTATGACATCACAACACTATATAGGTTTAATAGAACCAGAACAGGAGAAACCTTGCCGGACCCACATCTCACTTACATCGAGATAAATATGGGGTATGGATCCAGGAACCTAACTGTTAACAGCTGTTGGAAAATCGGAATGCCTCTCCTTGTCAAGTGAACTACACACACTTAAGGACCACAATTTCCCTTTCTTATGTAATAGTCAGTATTTTATTTGTAATTTGACAAATGAACTTGTAATGCATGTTTTGCCATTTATTTTAGTTTAGCTTGTCATGTGAAATGTACATTTTTACTGAATAAATATATCTACATGTATTTTGTACTGTATAGTGAAATGTTTGTTATGACATATAAACATATGAATGGTTGGCCAAGGCAGACCCTGTAGAATCATAAGCAAATACAGCATACCCTGATCAGAAGGCTCCTAAAAGAGCCGTCTGATCCAGGTCTACTCTGTTCCGATAGCGTACAATATATAAATCCGTAGTGATATTATAAGACTGTATAGGTACACGCTACTTCAACACATAACCGGTACAAATGACTGTAAGAAATAATGAATATTAATTAGCTGAATTTTCAGTGGCCTATTAACTACATAGATACATCTTTCAATGCCTTTGCAAATAGAGTAGACACAGGTCTAATGGCTCCTGTAGGATCCCTCTGATCAGTGTGCTTGTTTGCTTATGGAATTATAGAGGTCCGATTCTACAGTTTCTGTAATGGTAAAAACATTTCTTGTTCAAATGCCATTACAAAAATTATGCTTATAAATATCCATACATACATTGTCTCTTATATTAATATTTGTCCCCCCCCCCACTCCCAGCCTGCGGACATTTTCAAAGTCACGTACCTCTCCATAAAATCATCAAACCACAATGCAAATAAATTATGCACAACTAGACATGGTGCTGATCAATCCTATGAAGTTTCATAAAAATCCAATCAAAGGTTTTGGAGAAACTGCGTGGACAAATTAAAATTGGACAGACGGATAGACTGACGGAAAGACAGAAGGACGCTGCGCAAAAAATAAATTTGTCTCCCCAGTATACTGGAGGAGACATAATTACAGAGTATCGACTGATCAAAATCGGTGCTATTTTCCCTATTATTCAGGGTAATTAACGATTTACGCCATAAATATTCATGTAAAAAATAATGATGTCATGAATATTTATTAGATTCAATTTCATATTGGGTTATGAACAAAGGACATTTTGGCCATGACAGAAACTGTAGAATTATATGTATATTTATTTTATAAGCAAACAGAGCAGGCCCTGATCAGATGGTTCCAACAGGAGGCGTCTGATCCGGGTCTACTTTGTTTGCAAATGCATATTAAGGTGTATTTACTTAAGATGCATTTTGACACCCTTGCAAACAGAGCAGACCCAGATCAGATAGCTCATGCAGGAGCTATCTGATCTGGGTTTGCTCTGTTTGCTAGATAGCTCCTGTAGGAGCTATCTGATCTGGATTTGCTCTGTTTGCTAGATAGCTCCTGTAGGAGCTATCTGATCTGGATTTGCTCTGTTTGCTCATGGAATAATAAAATAAATGATTTTACAGTTTCTACCGTAATCAAAGTTTCCTTTGGTCATAGGGCCATTAACCCTTTCCTCCATAGGCTATTTTAGACCCAACCTCTTTGAATGAATGAATCTACCTAAAAGGAGAATTTACTAGGGAAAAGGGAAAATGATATAATCGTGTAGTATAGAAACCATTGTGATAAATGGAGCATTTACTCTTATGGAGCAAATGCTAGATATTTATCACAATGGTTTCAAGAAGTGACTATTACAGAGGCGTAGAAAGGCATATTTATGAAGGAAAGGGTTAAAAAATCAGTTAACTGTTTCCCTAATGTAAACGTGTTTTCACGAATTTGCAAACAGAGTAGACCCATATCAGACGGCTCCTAGTGATCAGGGTCTAATCTGTTTGCTTATAGAATTTCAAAGATCTGTTTCTTTAACTTTCTAAAATGGATAAAAGTGTTCCACCTTGCAAATTCCATTATAATTATTTTGTCCATGAATATTCGGTAGGTATTGAAGTTTGGAATGAGCACAGAATAGGGAAAGAGTTAACTCTTTTCACGCCTGTTCACGTATTTGCAAACAGACCAATTAGACCCACATCAGATGGTTCCTAACGGAGCCGTCCAATCACGGTCTGCTCTGTTTGTTTTTGACATGACTGAGATCTAATTCTACAGTTTATGTCACAGCAAGAAATTCCCTTGAAAACTTTACATTATAAAAAATCAGCTAATAAATATTCATGATGTTATTTTTTATATGAATGTTAAACAGAAAAACGGTTAATAAATATATTGATGTCATTATTTTCATCACGAATTTTCATGGTGTAAAGGGTTAAGCTACTTAAGATTTACAGTGGTTTAAAATAAAAGAATTTCAAATTAAGCTCAATTTTTTTCTCAATTTATTTTCTTTCTGTATTTATATATAACACAATGGAGCATCTTGAGAAACTCTATATTTACAACTTGGACGAATCAATGTCAAACATTGAAGATAATTCATATAATATTAACCCATTACCTCATAGGCTATTTTTAGATACAACCTCTTTGAATAAATTTACCGAAAAGGAGCATTAACTAGAGAAGAGGATTTTTAGATTTTTGTAGTTTGAAACCATTGTGATAAATAGAGCATTTGCTCCTATAGGAGCAAATGCTCTATTTGCCACAATGGTTTCACAAAATGACTTTTACAGAGTCGTCAAAAGTCGTCAATATAAGGGAATGGGTTAACCCATTTGAATCCAAATATATTTCATCTGCTAAGGTTATCATCTACTTTGGGTTTCACAGATGCATTTTCTACAACGTCTTTACATTTATGAAGATATCGTCAATGTCAATCGGTTTGGATCCTGAAGAGATACTGAGTTACTCAGCATCTCTTAATGTAAAATGTTTGCAAACATTACCATAGATTCGACTGTGAAAGAGTTAACCCATTCCCTCTTAGACTATATTTAGATCCAACCTCTTTAAATAAATCTACTTAAAAGGAACATTTACAAAAAAAGGAATTTCTTAGAAGTGTGTAGTTTTGAAATCAATGCTCTATACGAGCAAATGCTCTATTTATCACAATGGTTTCAAAAGATGACTTTTACAGAGCCATCAAAAGGTCTCAGTAGGAGGAAATGGGCTATACAACCTCCATGTAAACGTGATATAAAAAAAATTACAAAAGCTGAACCATAAAGATGTTGTGTATTCAAAATCTCATCTATCTCAATATTTGCTGATTCTCTGTGGTAGCTATTTCAATACAGTGAAAACAGCTTGGATTCGGATAAGAAGCTCTGAACTATCAGCATCACAACTGGGTCCAAGTGTGTTATAGTTTACAAATGCCTATCATTTATATCAATACCAGATGACAAATAACAAAAGATACAGATGAAGACTGCTACTTGGGTCCAAAGATACAGATGAAGACTGCTACTTGGGTCCATACTAAGATGTCCGGTACCTTAGATATCTCATTAAGATAAAAATTGTTTACCGTTCATCATGCTAAGAATGAACAGATTGGCTTTAGCCAACAGGTTGTATCCAGATGAGACAGCAAGTAAAGTTAGGATTAATAAAAATGAAAATATGTCAGTTTGAGACAGACAACTTGTTCTATACACTGCCTTTGTACCAACTGCCTGTTAACCCTTTCCTTCATATAAACACCTTTTCACACATTTGTACACAGAGTTGACCCAGATCTGAGCCATCTGATCAGGGTCTGCTGTTTGATAGATCTGTTTCTTTAGTTTCTAAAATGGCTACAATATTCCACCTACCATATTTCATTTAAAGTATTTTGGCCATGAATATTCAGTAGGTATTGAAATTTGGAATAAATAAAGAACAGTGAAATGGTTAAAAAGGATTCAACTGCCTTTATCTTCATTACTGACTAGCACTTTATTTGCTAAAGACATTTGCACTGTATCACAGATACAGTAAACCTCTCTAAAACAACCACTAAACCCTTTCCCTCATATAAACGTGTTTTCACACATTTGCAAATAGAGTAGACCCAGATCAGACGGCTCCTAGAGGAGCCGTCTGATCAGAGTCTGCTCTGTTTGCTAATAAAATTTGATAGATCTATTTCTTTACTTTCAGAGTCTGCTCTGTTTGCTAATAAAATTTGATAGATCTGTTTCTTTACTTTCTAAAATGTCTACAATATTCCACCTTCCATATTTCATTATAACTATCTAGTTCATGAATATTCAGTAGGTAATGAAATTTGGAATAAACACGGAACAGGGAACCAGGGTTAATTCTTGGTTTTAAACCTTTACCTGATAGAGATACTGTTTGCCTTGGCAAGTACAGTATATATAGATCAGATGACTCCTGTGGAAGGCATCTGATCAGGACCTACTCAGTTTGCTAATGGAATTATAAACTTTCTCTCCAGGCCTGTTCATACAGAAAATTCTGTTGAGTTTATATAACTGTACTGACACTGTTGAGCTCATGCTGTTTCAGGGAAACTGCAGGAAACCTTCATTATCAATTACATAGCAATTTCTCCAACTGTCAAAGGTAATTTTGCTTTCAATTCTATTGAAAACATTATCAAAGTGGATCTTGATGAGATGGTCAATATTGCTTTGAGTCTCATCAGGATCCAAACTGTTTGGAAATCATCAGGACTTCGCCTCCAGTGCATCCATACATTCCATACTCTGCACAGAATAATTTGAATGGTTTAACACTGGTTTTCATTGCTCAATACTCATAACCAGACCCAATGTACTCCCATGGCTTGTTGGTACTCTCACTTTCTGAACTTCTTGAAGAGCGGGTGTAGATGCTGGTTGTTCTTTTTTCTGTACTCCATGTAGACTGTATCGTCAGCACCAGACATGGAACTCATACTGCCAACCTTACGGCCAACCTGAACAGAAAGGGCACATTACAATTGGAGATTATTTTTAACTTTTTACCTGATCAATATGCCTTTACACACATTCGTGGACGAGCCATCTGATCTGTATCTGTTCTGTTTGCTTATGGAATTATATAGATCTGATTCTATAGTTTCTGCCATGGCCAAAATACAGCATTCATGATTTAAAGGGTGTATTAATAAACCATAATAAACTAATTGTTTAAAATAACTCCTCTTGTGTTGTTGTACGTCATGAAAACAAACCCCAAGGGGCAATTTTTGTTGGATTATAGTAAACATTGCATGTATGCAGGATCTCATAGCAGATTTTGCAAAGGTATGTATTAATGCGTTTAAATAGAGACACAATTTACCGCCTTTGCAAACAAAGTAGACCCAGACCAGATGGCTCCTGTAGGACACATCTGGTCAGGGTTTGCACTACATGAATTTTTAAAGGAATAATATAGATCTGATTCAACAATTTCTATTATTAAGAAAAAAAAGGCCTATGTTCATATGCTATTTTTTATGATGTAGGCTCATCAAACCCCAAACTAATGTTGAACAGCAAGCTTCTCATAATTTCATTGTGCTGGTGTGACATGTATGAAAATATGCAGCTTCTAAAAATGGATCAATTAAAATTTTATAGCCAAAAGCATATAAGCGAGGTCAGTATTTCAGTTCAAGTCAGCTAGTTATCAAAATTTGATATGATTTCAATTTGAGCTGGAAAGTAAACCACTTGTTATATCAAAACACATGTATAAGCAATAATATGGCTAATGGATAATACAGTGCTCCCTCCATACAACGGCCCTCTCAATAACGATTCACTCCTTACAACAACGCATGTCACTGTTTCCGAAACAACATGGTTCCAGAAACAACTTTTTTCCATCGTATTTTCTTTATGCCTCCATCAAACCCTATGTTGTGACCACTCTTTAGAATCGTCACTTTGTGACGATTCTAAAGATTGGTCACAACATAGGGTTTGATAGAGGTATAACGGTTTTAGTTCTCGAAATACACCTTATCTGGGGATCTGCAAACAAGCCAATTATGTTTGATTTTCCCTCCCTATAACAACTCCCTCTGAACAACACATACAATTGTCGTATCCCAAAGGGTGTCGTTGTAGAGAGGTGTTACAGTACTTAACCCATTACCTCAAAGGCTATTGTTAGGCCCATCCTCTTTGAATAGATCTAAAATGGATCTGAAAAAGAGCATTTACTAGAGAAAAGGGAGAGTTTAGACTTGTGTAGTTTTGAAACCACTGAGATAAATAGAGCAACTGATCATATGAAGCAAATGCTCTGTTTATCGCAATGGTTTCAGAAAATGACTTTTAAAAAGGGATCAACATGAGGGAATGGTTTAAATTAACAATGCTGGAAAATGAGTTACATCTTTATGACACATTAACCCTTTACTCCATAAATATGCCTTTTAATAATAATTCCTTTTGCAAACCGAGAAGACCCAGATCAGACAACTCCTGCAGGACCCATCTATGCAGTTTCTGCTCTGTTTGCCTATGACATATTATAAATATGATTCTAAAATCTCTACCATTTCAAAACTTTTGTGTTCATATGCCATCACAAAAATGAATCAAATTAACGTTCATGACATCATAATTTCTTACATACACATCAATGGAGTAAAGGGTTAATACTTTTCTCCATGAATATGCATGTGAGAAATAAATGACAATATGAATATCAATTAGATTAATTGTTATAATAGCACATGGACACAGGAAATGTTGGCCATGGAGGAAACTGTAGAGTCATATCCATATCATATTATATGCAAACAGAGCATACCCTGATCAGATGGGTCCTACAGTAGCCATCTGATCTAGGTCTACTCTGTTTCCAAATGTGTGGAAAAGGTGTACTTATGTAGTAAGGGATAATAGTAGATCCATTCAATTTAAAACAAACGATCTGACAAGATTGTGGAACTGGATTGATACACTGACAGATGCGTGGACAAACAAAGATGCAATTTCAATCGACACTCTCCAATTTTTTTCCTTGGAAAATGAAAATGAAACTGAAATCAAAAGCCTAAATCGAGCTCAGACAGAAAGATATCGGGCATGCATTATTCACTGTGTCTTACCATGGCCTTGCCAGGCCCAAATTCTCCAAGCATCCTCTCCTCCTCTGCGTCTTGGTCTGATGCTGCAATCACTTTCTGTAACACCTGAGCTTGTTCCTCCTTGGTTCCATAAAACAAATCCTCCTGTAAATACACTTGGATCATGGTATCCCTTTCCTCCACAAATATTTATGTAAGAAATGACATCATGGCTATTAATTAGTGGACTTTTCAAAATGACATAACACAGGAATGTTTGGCCATGGCAAAAACTTCAGAATATATTATTTCATAAGTGAACAGGGCAGACCCTGATCAGATGGCTGCTACAGGGTCTGCTCAGTTAGCACAAGCGTTAAAAGACATATATATGGTTGGTTGGTTGTTATTGGGTTTTAAGTCGATTTAACAGTATTTCAGTCATGTCACAACATCTAGTTAATTATAGGTGGAGAAAGACTCCAGAGGTTCATCTGTGCATGAACAAATTGTATTGTTTAGTGCACAGAAGAGTATCCGGGTAGAAACGGGTTGAGCTCATTGACAACCTTTGTCACAACAGTTTTTCACTTAGCTATTTTACCTCTTTCAACACTTTTGGTGATAACCATTCTAATCAGTAACCAGTCTACACAAGATCAAAAGTTTTTGAAAGTCTGCTCAAGATTTTAAAGAAAAAAAAAAAAGTATTTGATTATGGAAGTAGACATTATTTTTGGGCAAACATAGGTCACTTTGTAATGAAAGTATTAACCCTTTCCTCCATAAATAGGCCTTTCTTGGCCTCTGTAATATTCACTTTTTGAAACCATTGTGATGAATAGAGCATTTCCTCCATAGGAGCAAATGCTATATTTATCACAATGGTTTCATAACTACACAATTATAAAATTTTCCTTTCCTCTAGTAAATGCTCCTTTTCTGTAGATTTATTCAAAGAGCTTGGGTTTAGAAATAGCCTTTGAGGGAATGGGTTAATTTTTAGAATGCTAAATTTTCAAAGTGGAATGGTTCATACTTGTTCAGCAATACAGTCCATTAAGAATGAAAGAGTATATAAGAATTACTATGCTGGTAGTTTGGAAGTTCAGCTGTATTTTGGTGAGTAAGAAAAGTTGGTAAATGCGAGCCAAGGCTCGCATTTAACTACTTTTCTGACGAGCCAAAATACAGCTGAACTTCCAAATTACTAGCATAGTAATTCTTTTATCATGCAACTCCAAGAAAAATGGAAAAATCTAGAACTGTAAGCCAAAGGCTAACAAATATCCCCCCCCCACACTTGTCTCCTTGTCAGAACACCTATCATCAATCTGAACATATGTACATACAGAAATGTGAAGAGATTTAAAAACAATACATGCCCCAACCCAATTTATGTAATGAAAATGAAGAATAATTCAGAGAAATAAGATCCTTTCATGAGGTTTTTGTCAAATCCAAAGTTCTAAAGCTAGGTACCTTTTCAGAAAAAATTAAGTTCAAGGACCATAACGTACTCTGACAAAAAATTATTCAACCAGACCGATACTTGAACTTAAGCTGTATCTCATCTAGATTTATCTTTATGTCAAATATGAAGTTAATATCTGCAACCACTTTCAAAGAAAGACCGGAAAATTGAAAATTTGACCAAAAAATAAAATTCAAGGGCCATAACTCTGGCCAAAATTATTCTAACAGACTGAGATTGGGAATTAAGCTGTAAATCATCTAGAGTTAGCTTTATACCAAATATAAAGTCAATATCTGCAATCACTTCCAAATAAAGTCTGGAAAATCCCAAATTTGAAGAAAAAAAATAAAGTTCAAGGGCAATAACTCCGGAAATAATTATTCAACCGGACTGAGATTGTAACATAAGCTGTACATTATCTAGATTTAGCTTTGTACTAAATATAGAGTTGATATCTCCAGTCAGTTCCATAGAAAGTCCAGAAAACCGGAAAACATGGTCATATGGTCATATGGCTATATATGAACTTTCAACAAAATTGAAGCAAAACTGTAGAAGAAGAAGGCCGGACAAAATTGTGTCCACGGACGGACAGACGGACATACTAACGGATGGGTAGTTGTGTGACTTTTTCCTTTGATCTTTTCTTGTGTGACTAGTCCCACAAGAAAAACTATTTTTGGCTCTAACTTTGGAAAAGAATGATCTGGAAGCTAACCCTAACCCTAACCCTATGTCCCACAACTGGCCAGGTTAATGTCACAAGAAATGGCCAGGTTAATGTCACAAGAGATGGCCAGGTTAATGATTTTACTTGTGGGACTAGTTAGAAAAAGTCACACAACTACCCTTTGGTGAGTGCGGACGGATGGACGGACGGACGTCCTAACAAATCGGTAGTTGTGTGACTTTTTCCTTTGATCTTTTCTTGTGGGACTAGTCCCACAAGTAAAACTATTTTTGGACTCTAACTTTGGAATAGAATGATCTGGAAGCTAACCCTAACCCTAACCCTATGTCCCACAACTGGCCAGGTTAATGTCACAAGAAATGGCCAGGTTAATGTCACAAGAGATGGCCAGGTTAATGATTTTACTTGTGCGACTAGTTAGAAAAAGTCACACAACTACCCTTTGGTGAGTGCGGACAGACGGACGGACGGACAGACGGACAACCTGATTCCAGTATACCCCCCAAAACTTCGTTGTGGGGGGTATAATGAAGAAAAAGAAAGATTGCTAAAGCAGTTTCGTCCCCTGAATGAAAATACATACAAGTACAAATTATGTGACGTCATGCTGGCATGTAGTGACGTCATCGACTTTTACAACATAAACAAACTTGATTTTATCCTTTTATATGGACAAATAGTTGAGACCAAGGTGAGCAAATGTGTTAATTTGATGTTGATGTTTAATTATGCCTTTTTCGTCCTTCTGTTTTCCTCCTATTGGCTGAACCAAACTTGCATTCCAGTGGGGTCAGTACACATGCACTATACCTCACAAAATACAGCGTCGTGGAAAATATTATGCTAGTAGGAAGTGACTGTATTTGGTGACGTTGCATGATAAAAGTAGTTCTCCATTTCCCTGTTCTATGTTTATTTCAAATTTCAATACCTACTGAATATCCATGGGCAAAATAATTATAATGCAATATGGAAGGGGGAACACTGAAGCCATTTTAAAAAGTAAAGAAACAGATCTTACGAATTACACAGATCAGACGGCATCTATAGGAGCCATCTGATCTGGGCCTACTCTATTTGCAAATGCGTGAAAACACGTTTATATGAAGGAAAGGGTTCAACAGCCATTCATTTATAGAACAAAGCAGGTGATTAAATAATGCAGGACAAAAGTAATGCAGAAAGAAAGAAGGTTTTTGAATTACTTCTGACCTGCATTAAGCTACCACCTGCCTTTCAGACCCATAATTAGACTTTTTTTTGATGGTCACTTGACAGGTTCTACTGTAAAGTAAAATTGCAATGTTTCGATTGGTCATCGGACTAAGGAGAATATTCAAACAATGGTATCATACGAGTTGTTCACACCTGAATTGTATCCTGAGATTTATGCTCAACCTAGTACTCTATCTGAGTAACCGTAATTTATGTTATTTATACAGCACACAGGTTTTACTTGAAAACATTAATTACTTTAATACACTAAACATTGAAATTAAAGCTAGAACTTGTGTTATTTTTCTCATATTGCATTTCAGATCATCAGTAATCGAGTTCCATGGGTTGTTATTATTCATGATAAATAGAACATGGCCTTAGATTCCCCTGCTTCTGTCAGGTTGAATTCATGGAGGGCACACTAGGGCAGAGATCGAGAGTTCCATACTCATTTGAGCAGTTCCTGTGGACTGTCATGTTTACTCTCACGCTAAGAATCAAAAGTGTGAAAAGGTGCATAATGGTGTATCTAAAGGGTTAACAAGCATTTAAATGAAATGAAATAGATGGTAAGTCTAGATTGTCATATCACCTCTTCCATGCCGGCCAGTTTGGTAATGACCTTGTAGCTATAACCCTGGTTGACAAGGAAACGCTGCCGCTTCATGGAGTAATGCATCTCTTGAGTGTCTTGGGAGACTAGCGAGTAGAAAAATGCATTGTACTCCTCTGCCACAGCACCTGAAACAAACAAACTATGCAGTCAAAACAGTAGCAGCATACTTCAATGTTATAGCTTGTCAGTCTGTAAAATACAGTAAAACCTTGATAGCTAGACCTTTAAAATATGTATTACAGTAAAACCATGATTATTGGAATTTTTGGTATAGAAGAATTTAGACCCTTTTAGGCAGGTGGCTGCTTAATGCATGGTGAAAGTCATGCAGAAAGCTCCTAGAGGAGCTTTCTGCATGACTTTCACAATGCATTAAGCTGCCACCTGTCTTAAAGATCGATAATAATACATATTTTAGTGTTCGAATAATTGAAGTTTTACTGTATTTCTGGTCTCTCAGACAGATGGCAGTTTAATGCTGGGTGAAAGTCATGCAGACAACTCCTCTAGCAGCTGTCTGCATGACCTTCACTCTGCATTAAGCAGCAACCTGCCTAAAAAGTTCTAAATTCTTCACAAAATATTCAAGATAACGAGGTTTAACTGTATTCTAAGTTGTATGCCAGCAATAAATATAGGAATATGTATGATAGGTCAGTGTCTATGGTAAAGTTTTTTAAGGGTATTCTAATGAATGAAATATGATGAGAATATCCCTAAAAGACATTGAATTTATGACTAAAGTCAAGGTTTTGCTTGACTGATAGTGTTGATTAATGTCCATTTCTACTCACTATGGGCTAGTTGGACGCCCCAGAAAGAGGGAAGAGCATACAGAGAAACCCTGGCATGATGCCCTACTCTTATTATCAACTGAGTTTCTCTGGTTCTTTAAGATGCCCAGTGCAAAGCACTAATACATCGGATCTCGGTTTTATGTCTCGTCCGAAGGACTGGTTTTGCCTGATAACAGTGAGAAAATGCCACACCTTATTGTGATAAATAGATCAGATTTTAACAATTTAAACAAGCTCCAATCAAATTATACGATGATGAGGTAAAAATATTATGTATAAACAAGAGTAGCTTGGGGTGCCAACACTCATCTGATTTTGTGCTTGTCAGCTAAATTAAAACCTTTTGAAAAAAAAATTAGGGCAATAACTCAAAAAAATTGACATCAAGAGTTATAGTTCTTGTGTAGTGGCCTTCTTCTCAATGAGATCTACCAACTTATAAAGTTTCATGTTGATACCTCTTATACTTTTCGAGTAATGAGCTACATTAAAATTTTTGCACGACAACATCTACGACCCAGTGATCACAATACCTTGACCTTTCTTCAAAACAGACAAGCTAAAATGAAAAATTCATGTTTTATAATTTTCTAATTATAGATTATATTTCAGACCTTTTTTAGCGCGAAGGATTCTGCCTAGTCTCTGTGCCTCCTGCCTGCGCGACCCACCATGGGCTGAGATCTGAATGAGAACATTGGCCTCTGGCAGGTCAAATGATGTATCAGCCACCTATAGATGGAAACAAAATAATTCAGTCAGACCAGCACATCATTTGTTTAAATCTCATATGGATCAGAAGTTTCAGTAATTGTTATCATGGAATTGCCAAAAGCCTATGTAAGTCAAATGGTTTCACACTCCTTTCAAATTCCATACTTTAACCTAAGAAAATGTTTGGAACCATGTGATATACTAACTATTTGAATTTCTTTTCAGGATCCAATCTGATTGACAGTATGGTTGTAGTTTGAAAACTCATCATCATATACAGCAAAACCTCTCTAAACCGGACGTTAGATTCAGTATAAATATCAGTCTTGGAGACAGGTGGCAGCTTAATGAATGATTAAAGTCATGCAGAAAACTCCTCTAGGAACTTTCTGCATGACTTTCATCCAGCATTAAGCAGCCACCTGCCTAAAAGTATCTGAAATCTTCTCTACTAGAATTCCAGTTTAGAGTGGTATTACTGTAAATCTATACTGAATGATTTTCAGCCCAATATTCTTCATTGACAGAGACTCTGATCAAATTTGATATTATTTGTTTAATTTTCAAGTTTAGTTAAAAGATCCTACACAGGCTCATCAGTGTCAATCTTTTATACATATTGATTAGTTCTTACTATTAACTCCTTCGCTGCTGTGTACCTGTACACCCTATGTGCCGGGATCTACTTCAGTGCATTCTCCGCAGACCTACCAGCCTACATAAAATTTATCATTACTTCACTAATAATCACGTATTTTTCGCATGTTGCTTCAAAAAAAAACTTCAATACTTCCTGAAAGTTTCATTGATATGTTATCACTTCTTCTATGCAAAACCACAGTATAGACGTTCCACAATGGCTTACCATTAGATTTAATAGGAATTTAATAGAAATCTGTGTAAAATCTGTGTTAACTTTTGATGAAAACACCGATTTTCTACCTATTACACAAATGACAAATAAGGGAAACCATTCAAAATGACTGTCACTGCAAATGTAAAGGATGAGTTGCTTCCCTTACTCCATAACATAAATTTACTGCAATTTAACATATATCGTAATAACCCTGAATCTCGCTCGGGTTATAGCACACAGGATACACTTCTCACCCGAGTGAGGCTCGGGGTAAGGCAGCAAAGGGGTTAAGAACTTTGTTAGCTGTTTGTCTACAAAACAGACAAAGTCATCATAACCCTATATTAGTCATAAGGCCTAGTGATCTAATGTATATTGTTGACAAAGCAACCAGTTCTATTATTTCAACCAAAATTATAAGGAACACTCAAACAATATCCATGCAAAGTTTCATTATGTTCCAGTTAGTAGTTTAGAAGATGTCATTTTTAAGAAAGTGTAGACAGATGGACCTAAGCTGAATGTTAAGCTATCAACATATCTCACCTTAGCACTTTGTGTTCAGTTGAGCGAAAAACCTATACTATTTTGTAGGATGGCTCATATTTATATGACAAGAATAAATAACATTACCTTGGACACAAAGATTGTGTTCACTTTTGGGTTGTGCTGGAAATTCTGTAAGATCTGAAGTCTCTCTCCTTGAGACGTTGGTCCATACAGATAGGGTCTGAAAGCATGCACACAAGCTGTGATATAATAACATGACCGGAGTTCATAAAATATTTTTTCTTTAGCCTGAGTTCATTCTTAAACATATGATTGGTCGGATGTTTAGTAAGTTCAAAATCGGACTGATCAGATACTTGAAATGAACTCAGATTTTGTAACCTCAGAGCCATTTCTATAACCATTGATATCACTATTAAAGTCACTAAGGGCTATTCCAGGAAAATCTCCCTGGGGGATGCGTCCACAATATTCACAAAACGGACTTTTCGCGGGAGTTCGTGTCAGAAAAAGATTTTCCTTTAATTTTCATTATTGTCGAAGAAAACGGCTTGCATGAAGCGTTTAACTTTACAAACCACCCCATCAATTTAATTTCTGATGTTGAAATACCCCCCCCCCCACCAATAGAACTTTAATCAAATTTCCACCCCCACCAACAGAATTAAAATTTCTTTTGCACCCCCACCAAGGTAATTTTAGTCGTTCCGTCAAGTTTCATGAATATAAATTTAAACCAATGGAACAGCGTTCACCATTGGCCGGAACCTGTCGTAAGATTCAAATTTACATACAAGTAATAATCATTCGATGTATATGTAGGCCAACAACCAGTGTCAGCCATGTACATGTGATAACAGCCTAATTAATATTCAAAGCGTTGTTCCGAAAAGGTAATTCAAAACTTGGCCGAAGATGTTCGCTGATTTCTGTACAAAATCCCCGTTTTTAATAAGGAGGCTTCTTTTAAAGAATTTAGCAGTATTCGGATAGCGATAATATTTAGCTGAACAAGTATATCCTGTAGGAAAATGGGTTGTAAGCATTATTTTTATTGTATGTATTCCTGTACAGCTTCTGGTGTTGACTGATTTATATGAAAAATGCGCATAATACATCTTTAAGAATATATCACTACATGAACAGTTTTCATGGACTGTTTTTATATAATTACACATTAACAACAAATTGTGCAGTAAGAAGCTTCAGAGTAATATCTCTATTGTTCCCAAAGCAAACCTAGTCAGACAGCTCCTGTCAAATGTCCTCAATATAAAGGAAGGGTTACAACACTGAGTGACTTAGGTGTGATAAACTACAACAGTTTGTTTAACCCTTTACCTGATAGAAGCGGCTTTAAGCGAGTTTAATATATTCCTCCGCTGAAGAAAATAGTTCCAATTTTTAAAATAATGAACATATAGCATCATAAATAGTTTCTATATTCTAGGAGGTGGTAGCTTAAAGCAGGCTGAAAGTAAAGCAGAATGCGCATTAAGGCGCATTCTGCTTTACTTTCAACCTGCTTTAAGTGGTCATATGTCTTCAAAACTAGAAACAGGCTATTGGGTAAAGGGTTAACCCTTTACTCCACAAATATTCACATAACACAGGAAATTTTGGCCATGGCAAAAACTGTAGAATCAGATATATACTCCATAAACAAACAGAGAAGAACCATTTATCAGATGGGTCCTACAGGATCTGTCTGATCTGAAGATACACTGCATTGGTGCAAAACATTTTGTAAAACAATTTGTATATCGGTGTGATACAAAAAATAGAGTCAGAGTCAAACACGCAAGCAAAAAGCTGTTAATTCAAACATTCAAGCTGAAATTAATCTATATTGTTTATCTTGATGGCATAAGTCATTAAAGCAAGGAAGTGTTTGAAATGATACTTACTTGTTTAACTTGATGGCATAATTCTTCAGTGAAAAGACATTGTCTGAGAAGACGATGATTTTGTCATTGCGTCTCTCATGATAGCGGATTAGGAACTGGCAAGCTCTGAACTTGTTTGGGTTCATACCATACAACAACTGAAGAAGAACAATATCTTGCTTAACATTTCTAACCCTTTCCCTGTTGAATATTCATGTAAAGATAATAAAATCATGAATATCTATTAACTGTTATATTGTAATGGAATATGTACACATGCTATTTTGGTATTTGTTGAAACTGTTGAGGCAATTCTATTACAATTTTATCAGCAAACAGAGCAGACCCTGGCCCAAGACTCATAAGGAGTTTGTCTGACCTGGGTCTACTATGTTTGCAAAGTGTTTATATGAAGGAAAGGGTTAATCCTTTACTCTTTAAATACATGTATGCCTTTTAACACTTTTGCAAACAAAGTAGACCCAGACTAAAACTATAAGCCAAAGGCCAACGAATACCTCCATCATCCCTTTCTTCATAGGGGTAATTACAGGTGCAGTTTCCTACACTAGTTAGGCCACCCATAACATCTTAACTAAATTCATACAACTAAACACTGTTCCAAGAAATGCAATTTTTCTAAGTCCACACATGACCACAACTCTTATGAAATGCATGTCAGAGTTATGGCTCTTGCACCAAACAATCAACTTATAATAGTATGTATTTCATAATCTATGAAATATTTGTGTCAGACTTAAATACAGCTTGTCTACAGAACAACAGTAATGAATCCATAAAATAATTGTAATATACAAAGAAACTAATTTCAACTTACAAGCTTCCGCTGCTGTTTGGTTGTGAGGTATTCTCTGTAAAACTCAGGCGTCATTGGACACCAAACCTGTAATAATCAAGAAAGTACCCCTTATGCTGTAGCGTGACCTGATTCATACATGTATTTGCAAACAGCTTGGATCTATGTAATGCCAAGGAACTAAGTGTCACATCAGGACCCTCACCGTTTGACACTTGGTCAGTGGTTTCTCAAAAGCCTTAAGTATTTCCCTGTTCTATATTTAGTTCAAATTTCACTACCTACTGAATAGTCATGGACAAAATAATTACAATGAAATCTGGAAGGTATAACATTGTACCCATTTTAGAATCTAAAGAAGCAGATCTAATAAATTCCATTAGCAAACAAAGCAGACCCTAATCAGATGGCTCCTACAGGAGCTGTCTGATCTGGGTCTACTCTGTTTGCAAATACGTGAAAACAAGTTTATATGAGGGAAAGAGTTAAGGACTCAGAAATTAGTAAAAATTATGATAGATCACATTTTCAGCAGCTATCAATATTTTCATCATGATAATTCAATCAGGATCTACACTGTTTGTCCAAAGGATATTAACCCCTTTTCTCCAAAGATACACCTTCTGACGCCTTTGCAAACAGAGTAGACCCATATGACATGATTCCTGTAAGAGCCATCTGATCAGGGTCTACTATTAAGTAATAATATAGATCTGATTCAACAATTACTGCCATGGACAATTATTCCAGCATTCATGTCATTCTAAAAGTTTAGCTGGTTAATCCTTTCCCTCATATAAACACATTTTCATGCATTTGCAAACAGAGTAGACCCAGATCAGACAGCTCTTCTAGGAGCCGTCTGATCAGGGTCTATTCTGTTTGCTAGCAAAATTTGATAGATTTGTTTCTTTAGTTTCTAAAATGGCTACAATGTTCCACCTTTTATATTTCATTATAACTATTGTGTCCATGTGTATTCTGTAGGTATTGAAATTTGTAATAAATATAGAACAGGGAATAGGTTAATATTGATGACGTCATTACTTCATACATTAATATTCATGAGTTAAAGGGTTAAGATGTTGTCAAGGTTGACAAGGGTTAAACAGTGTAGAACTTGATCACATGTAATGTCTCTGATACAATGTTTGTGTGGAGTGAGCCCAATTTACAACCCTGTTTATTTTTGTGGTATTGTCTGACTAAAATATTTTAGTACACTATACACACAATGCTAACAAACCTGTTTGGCCATTTAAAACAAGATAACCAGACTTTCATACATCTCTTTTAACCTTTTACCTCGTGAGTATGCATGTAATAATGAATATTTATCGGCTGTGTTTTTCTATGGAACATGAATACAGGAATTTTTACCTTAATAGAAACTGTAGAATCAGATCTATATAATTCCATAAGCAAACAGAGCAGACCTTGATGGGACAGCTCTTACAGGAGCCATTTGATCTGGGTTTACTTTGTTTGTAAAGGCATTAATATCAGGTAAAGAGGTAACCCTTTACTCCATGAATATTTATTAAAAAATAATGAATATATATGAATATTGATTACCTGAATTTTTATGATAGCACTCTGAACGCACTTTTTTGTGTCACGATAGAAACTGTATACCAGATTTAAATAATTTCATATGCAAACAGAGCAGACCCTGATCTGATAGCTCCTACAGGAGCCATCTGAGGTTAGTCTTGTTTGCAAAGGTGTAGAAAGGCGTGTTTATGGAATAAAGGGTCAAATGATATAATCAGACTCTCAAACAGTTTCGACTCAACAACTCTGGATTGAAACTGATTGCAAAGGTAATCAAGGATTTATCCAAAGCATGCTGAGTAAGGCCAATCTCATACCTCCGCACACTGAACTCTGGCAATAAAGCCGAGATTCTGCAGCTCCATCCAGTTGGCCTCATACAGCTTTGGTCCGATAAGGAAGTTGAGATCTGCAATTTTATCATCCTCACGTACCAGCGTGGCAGTCAGGCCCAGCTTACAGTGTGCATTCACAATAGTCAGAACACGGCGAAACATTTTGGCAGGAATTGTCTGTACCTCTGCAAATATCAGAAAAGAAAATTGTCTTTTTAACCATTTCCCTCATATATACACCTTTTCACGCATTTGCAAACAGAGTAGACCCAGATCAGATGGATACTGTAGGAGTAAAATATAAATGATGTCATTATTTCTTACATTAATCTGGAACAGATAAATGGTTAACCCATATCCTGCTATGTACTGCCTGACTCTCATTTGTAAACAACTTGGATCCAGATAAGAAGGCAGAAGTGCAACGAAAAAGTGTGATGAAAGGGTGACAAAACAAGCAATACATAAAACATGATGGACAGATGACAGTAAGTGTCTCCCTACAACATACAGAAGAATGGATAGATGACAAACTAGAAAATTGTGTCTGTAAGACACAGCGATGCCCCCGTGGTGGTGCTTGCCTAGCTGCACATAAAGTTCCTAAGTTATTTGACCTTGACCTTGGACTTGTGGGCAGCATGGGCTGGGTGTGCAATGAAAATATGGATGGTGGTTTATGTGTAAATGCAATTCAATGTCAATAGCTATAGTAGTTAGAGAGATATAAGACAATGAAAAAACTGTGACAACCAACTGCACATATCAACTGCATGTAAAAGCGTGACGCACAGACAGACAGACAGATGGACAGATGGACGGACAGGTGCAAAACATAATGCCCCCGACTACCGTCAACGGGGGCATAAAAAGTGACCTCAAAATGTCTCCCTTCAACATACTTAAGGATGGACAGATAACAAAAATGTAACCCCATCATGTCTACCTATGACATACAGAAGGATGGACAGATAACAGAAAAGTAACCCCTAAGTGTCTCCCTACGACATACACAACTATGGATAGATGACAAAAAAGTAACCCCTAAGTGTCTCCCTGCAAAATAAAGAATGATGGACAGATAACAGAAAAGTAACCCCTAAGTGTCTCCCTGCAACATACAGAACAATGGACAGATGACAGAAAAGTAATCTCTGTCTCCCTGCAAAATATAGAAAAGTAATCCCTAAGTGTCTCCCTGCTACTGAAAGCGAAGTAAAACTAATAGATCAGACTTTGAGCAGATATACAGTAAAACCCCTCTAATGTGACCAATTAATGAATAAACATGGTTGTCTTTATAAGCAGGTGGTTGCTTAATGCAGGACGGAAGTTATGCAGAAAGCTCCTATATTAAGCTACCAACTGCATCTAGCGCCCAGAATTATACCTTTTTTAGGTGGACACATTAGCAGGGTTTTACTATAATTTCTTTAGCATGAGAATAGTCAAAGACTCACAAAGCTTTCAGAGCTCATTCAATGATAACCATTATGCATACTTGTCCCTTTCCCTCATATTGAGGCATTTTGATGCTTCTGTAAAGCATTTGCTCCATAAGAGCATATCTTCAATTTATCACAATGGTTTCAAAACTTCACAATTCTAAAAAAAATCTTTTTTCTGGTAATTGATCCTTTTCAGTAGATTTATTCAAAAGACTAGGTCTAAAAATAGCCTTTTAAGGAATTGGTTATACAATTCAACCCATTTAATCTTTACCTGACAAGAGACCAAGAAGACTCAAATCAGATGGCTCTTAAAGAAATATCTGACCAGGGTCTGCCCTGTTTGCCAGTGAAATAATATAGGTAATAACTCACCATCAAGGACCATAATTCCCCATTCCTGGCTCTGCATCCACTCCATGACTTTCTCTGCCTCCCAAGACCGCTTGGTGGTGTGGGCCAGCATAGAGTAGGTGCTGATACAGATAGAACAGCCTGATACAAAACAAGGAGTGTCTCAAATATCACATATATTACCAGCAGAGATAAGGTGCTGATACAGATAGAACAGTCTGAATACAAAACTAGAAATGTGTCCATAGGACACTGACACTGATGCTCTCACTTCATACTTTTTGTCACAGAAAGTAAGGGTCTGGACATGATATTTTTAAAGTCATTTTTGCAAATAAAGGGCAACAACTCCTAAACAACTGAAGCAATTTACATGGCTATCAAACTTGACCATATAATGGCCACAAGCATGTGTGTAGAGTTTGATGTGGATTGGACAAATACTATCCAAGAAAGAGTCCGGACAAAATATTTTTATAGTCATTTTTGCAAATAAAGGGCCACAAGTCCTAAATGACTGAAGCAATTTACATGGCTATCGCACTTGACAAAGATATAATGGCCACAAACTTGTGTGTAAAGTTATATGTGGATTGGACAAATACTTTCCAAGAAAGAGTGCGGACAAGATATTTTTAAAGTCATTTTTGCAAATAAAGGGCTGCAACTCCTAAACGACTGAGGCTATTTACATGGCTATCAAACTTGACCAAGATGTAATGGCCACAAACGTGTGTAAAGTTTGGTGTAGATTGGACAAATACTTTCCAAGTAAGAGCCCGGACAAATTCTTCTAGATGTGCGTACATACTGACGGACGTATGTACGTACGGACAAGGGCAACCCTATATGCCACCACTATGTAGGGGCATAACAAGAGTGTCTCAAATATCACATATATTACCAGCAGAGAGTAGGTGCTGATACAGGCAGAATAGTCTGAATACAAAACAAGAGTGTCTCAAATATCACATATATTACCAGCAGAGACTAGGTGCTGATACAGACAGAGCAGTCTGAATACAAAATTGGAGTGCTTGAAACAATACATTTGGTGTATGTACTCATTCAGACCTAATATCCCTTAAGAATAATGACAACATAATCATGAAACTAGATCAATATTACATTTTTCTTAAATTTACATTTTTCTTAAATTTAATTATTTTATTTTAAATTACCATTCTTCCACTTGTTTTAACTGCTAGGGGTGCTAGCTATGACAGATTTTGAAGCGACTCTGACAAAATGTGTTCCATCAGATGATGAATTTGCACTGTCAGACTGTGAATATATGTTATACTAACATTCCACTAGATGTTGAAATGAGCAAATAAACACAAATTTTAAATAGCAATTTATTACTATTTTGCCTAATACTCATTATTTGTCATTACCTTTGTAATTAATTAAATAAAATTTCATACTGACAGGTCTGGTCATATCATGTTTTAAATGGCTTGAAATAGAAAATCTACTTTCATCATTGTAAGTAATGCAGAATTAAATAATTTAATTCAGAACATTGATTTTAGGTCCTTTACACTTGTTTTAACCTTTCAGGGTGTGTCAGATGTTAATAAGACATTTTCAAATACAAATGTAGTGTAGCCCTTTTATCTGCATACCGGTATGCACTGTAAGCCATACAAGAAGATATTGTGGAAGTCATTCTTTTTACCTGATAGAAAATCGGGTCTAAATAGATCGAGGTTTCATTCTTGTTTTACCCCATATAACACAATCATGTAACGTGAGTTAACAGAGCCAAACATCGTCAATCTTGAAGAAATAATGACGAGGTGAAAAAAATCAAGTTTTCCAAATTGAGTAGCGAGAGAAAATTTAAAGATTTTCGCCGAGATTCGATCCGCGAAAACCCATTATTTTTTTGTTTTGTTAATGATATGAGCGACCGGAAGTTAATTACATAAGCGAGTTTGGTTCCAAATCTCGCACCATTGAGGTGGTAATTGATCCAATTTATTAGTCAACTGAAACTGTCACACACGATGGGCGGAGCTTAAATCTAGATTACGTATGGAATATTCTTGCTCTGCGGGATTCAGAGATCAAACATTTTGACGAACTAGTGTCAGTCATGCATCACTTGGGCGGAGAGTTAAATGACTTGTTACATGGCCAGCGTCAGTGGTTGACACGCTCTCTGGGTTAACAACAGGACGTGTACGCGTCAGAAAACACACTCCAGATTAATTGTATGTATACCGACTCTAACTCTGGGAAATTAACATGTCATCATTAATTGCCCTACGTTCTAGATTATGTTATAGTCGGGCTATTGATCTTTGCTTTTACTCTTAGCCCGGCAGGCTTGTTTTGAAATTCTTTGATAGCCCAGCAAGATTTTCTGGTAGCCCACGGGCTCCGGGCAATGGATTTGTCGGACACTGCCTGTATATAAGGGGTTAAAAGGTATCATGTATTCTCACCTATTGGTTTGTCTTTAGCATCTGATGTGAATCTGCAAATCATACTGTCATCAGCTGTGGACCACATCTTGAACTAAATACAATAAAAATCAACATTGTATTTCCACTGTAGATGATTGAACAAAGGCAGGGTAATGTGTGGAAAATCAGTGATACATGATGTTCTGACATATTCTACATTTCAGTGGTAATTGCATATCTGATCACATTTCCTTTTAAATGGAAGACACGCCTTCAGAGAATACTTAACTCTTTACTATTAAGACAATTCTAACCTTTTTTAATATCTTTGCAAACAGTCTAGACCCAGATCAGATAGCTCCTGTAGTTTTGTCTGATATGGGTCTGCTCTGTTTTCTTATATGTTACAGATTTGATTCTCTACATTTGCTCAACATTCTAAAATCTCTGATGAAAAAGAGACAATATTTGAGGTAAGATTTGACGCTGTCTTCGTCCAGATGTTCCACTTTAGTTGAACAGCCATCACAACACTTAAACTAATGAACATTTATATCTGAGCTAATACTGCCTTTAGGATATGTAAAAATTATCTTTAGTTTCAAATGCCATTACGACAAAGCTCTCTGTATTACCTGAGATCTCCACTGTTCCACAGCAACACCAGATGTAGCCAGGCACAGACATCGTTTACGGACTGTACAAGCAGCTGTTACACCAACCAGCGTCTTCCCAGCCCCGCACGGCAACACGATGACCCCCGACCTAGCACGGCCATTACCAAACATCTTACGGAGACTCTTTTCCTGGTATGGTCGCAACACAGTGGAAGGCTTCAGGTCAATGCTAAAATGAAAAGGCATGAATGACTATAAATTAAACTACTTATACATGTACATTCCAAATGTATTATTTGAATGAGATTATTTGTGTTATATTACAGACTCTTTTGTGAAAGAAACTCTATGTGCTTGTAAATTAAAACTGAACACAGGGTTGTATCAATGTAAACCAGATCTACAGTAAATAACCTAATTATGTAGTTAGAACAAGTGCCACTTGCACAAGCCTATGTTTCTTAACCCATTCCCTCATATTGACGACTTTTGACGACTCTGTAAAAATCACTTTGTGAAACCATTGTAATAAATAGAGCATTTGCTCCAATAGGAGCAAATGCTCTATTTATCACAATGGTTTCAAACTACAAAATTCTAAAATTTTCTTTTTCTCTTATTAATGCTCCTTTTCAGCAGACTAATTCAAAGAGGTTGAGTCTAAAAATAGCCTTTGGGGTAAAGGGTAAAACTCACTCTATCTCAAATCGGATGTCATGCAAATACATAAAATGTCAAACATTTTACCAGAAGTTGTTTATTTGTACAACAAACCAATGAACTGAAGTCAGTTGGAGAAGGACAGAATGAGCACAGTTTTATGCCAGGCCAGATACCTACTTGATGTCCGGGTTGATGGTGTCATTACGGAAGTCATACTCTGCCAGCAGAGGATACTCCATCTCAATGCACCTGTAACAAAAACAATGATAGTGACAAAATGCTCTATCTCAATACACCTGTAACACAAACAATGATAGTGACAAAGTGCTCTATCTCAATGCACCTGTAACAAAAACAATGATAGTGACAAAATGCTCTATCTCAATGCACCTGTAACACAAACAATGATAGTGACAAAGTGCTCTATCTCAATGCACCTGTAACACAGACAATGATAGTGACAAAGTGCTCTATCTCAATGCACTTGTAACACAGACAATGATAGTGACAAAGTGCTCTATCTCAATGCACCTGTAACACATAAAATGGTGGTGACGATGTGTTCTATGTCATTGCACCTGTAACAAAATAGTGGTAACTGTGTGTTCCATGGTAATGCACCTGTAACAAGAGCCTTGTGTGGCCACAACGTTCGTCTGATTTGGTGCTTTCCACTGCATACACTTCTCCTCAAAGAGATCTACCAACCTATGAAGTTTCATGTTGATACCTATTATACTTTTTAATTAATCAGCTACATTAAAGTTTTTGCATGCAGACGACAACGCCAAAGCCTACATCTAAAAATGAGCTAAAAATGGTGGTGACAATGTGCTCCATGTCAATGCACCTGTAACACATAAAATGGTGGTGACGATGTGCTCCATGCCAATGCACCTGTAACACATAAAATGGTGGTGACGATGTGCTCCATGCCAATGAAGGTGTAAAACATAAAATGGTGGTGATGATATGCTCCATGCCAATGAAGCTGTACACATAAAATGGTTGTGATGACGTATATGCACCTTAAACACAATGTTGGTGACAATGTGTTCATTCTCCATGTACCTGTAACACATAAAATTGTGGTGACAATGTGTTCCACCACAATGCACCTGTAACACAATGGTGGCAACAATATGCTCCATCTCAATGATAGATACATGAAACACAAAATTTGAAATGACAGACAGACAATAGGATGAACGGACAACAGATGAGTGGTTCCTAGGTGTCACCCTTTTTGTGTAATGAGTACCAAAAAGATTGGTTTAACCCTTTCCTCCATAAATATGCCTTTCTACGCCTCTGTAATAAACACTTCTTGAAACCATTGTGATAAATAGAGCTTTTGCTCCACAGGAGCAAATGCTCTTTTTAACACAATGGTTTCAATACTACAGAATTCTAACATTTTCATTTTCTCTATAAAATGGTCCTTTTTGGTAGATTCATTCAAAGAGGTTGAGTCTAAAAATAACCTATGGAGGAAAGAGTTAACAAATAATTATTACATGATTACCAATTAAACACCTACAAAACATGGCTTATGTGGAGAAATACTGGAAAATACTCTTTATCACAATTTCTTATTGAAATGCCTTTAATATTGAAGATTGTGTAATACATGTACTTCAAATACAACTGTCTGTTGTCTTATTCAACCCTTTACTCCATTAATATTCTTGTAAGAAATGATGACATCATTGATATTGATTATATTAATTTCACAATGCCACATGAACCCAGGAAATTTTGACACGGCAAAAACTGTAGATTCAGATCTTTATGCTTTCATAAGCTAAAAGAGTAGACCCAGATCAGATGGCTGAGCTGTCTGATCTGGGTCTACTCTGTTTGCAAAAGTGCAGAATGATGTATGTATAGAGTAAAGGGCTAAAACATATCCTGTAACCTGTTTAACCCTTTCCCTGTTCTATGTTTATTACAAATTTCAATACCTACTGAATATTCATGGAGAAAACAGTTATAATGAAATGTGGAAGGTGGAACATTTTAGCCATTTTAGGAACAAAAGAAACAAATCTATCAAACTCCATTAGCAAACAGAGCAGACCCTGATCAGACGGCTCCCGTCTGATCTGGGTCTACTCTGTTTGCATGTGCATGAAAACACATTTATATGAGGGAAAGGGTTAATAATAAATGAACTGGTTAAAGTTTGACTTTGATTATGCAGAAATGGGGTTATCCTAATCATCTGAAATATTTCTTTAAAACTATTTTAGGAAAATAGGTAGTTCCAGATAAAACTGCTCATGAAGAAGCAATTTGACTAGGGTCTAAACTACTTGATACTACATTAGTTTCACTTTACCCTTTTCTCCTTAGATACACTGTAACACCTTTCAATGCATTTGCAAACAGAGTAGACCAAGATGAGATGACTTCTGTAGGAGCTGGCTGATCAGGATCTGCTCTGTTTGCTTATAACATAATACAAATCTTATTCTACAGTTTCTGTCATGGCTATAGATTCATGTTTTCATAAGCCATCATAAACTGTATTCAGCTATTTAATATTCATGATGTCATCATTTTCACATGAATATTCATAAAGTAAATGGTCAGTAATATCAAAACAGTGCAGAGTTGACTTATTCTGCTTTACAAACCAATGGAGAGAGTAGACGTGATGTCTAAATACTTAAGGTAAATATCTGTGAAGGATGTGGCTACCGTTTCTGTATGTCTTCTATGCGGTCTTGTTTCACCTCAAACGCCACTGTCTGGAGGTCTTCTCCCTCCTCATCATCATGATCCATCTTGTCATAGTAGTCAAATATGTCTGTGGGAACCTCAGTCCCTGATGCAGCCCCTTCATCTCCTGATGGCCCTGCCTGAGGTGCACTAGTACTTGCCTCACTACCAGGCTTGTTGAACTAGAAAACATTAAACTCTTGCATACAACAATCTTACTCCATTATATCAAGGGAAGCCCATCTATGAGGAATAATGTCCATCATATTACATTTGTAATAGCTGATTTTTCATATTGCTATGTGATAACACGATTCATTTGGTTTGGCAAAAATATTTTAATCAGTATGATATACAATGTAATTACATATGGATACAGAGCAGACCCTACTGCTCAACTACAATAAAGAGCTGCAAGTTAATAACTAGAAAATTGTGTCTGTAAGACACAGAGATGCCCCCGTGGTGGTGCTTGCTTAGTTGCACATAAAATTCCAGTCATTTGACCTTGACCTTGGGCTTGCAGACAGCATGGGCTGGATGCGCAATGAAAGTATGGATGGTGTTTAATGTGTATATGCAACTTCATGGCAATAGCTATAGTGGTTGGTGAGATATAAGACAATGAAAAACTGTGACAACCAACTGTAGGTAAAAGCGTAACACACGGACAGATAGACAGGTGCAAAACATAATGCCCCCTGGCAATTCAAGAGTAACTTTTGAAATCAGTTGTAACTGACTGATAAGAAAGTTTAATCCATTTGTGTCTAGTGTATTGGCAAACAGTGTACACCCAGATCAAAATGTCATTTGGACAATTCCTATTAGTTATAGATGCTATAAGAATCAAACTGAGTGTTATTTCTGTCCAATTACTTTGTTAGTGTTAATTTTTCAAGTGGTATGTTCTGTCGAGTACTTTGTTTCACTTGTATGTTTTTAACCCTTTACTCCATAAATACGCCTTTCTACGTCTTTGCAAACAGAGTAGACCCCAAATCAGACAGCTACTGTAGGAGCCCTCTGATTAAGGTCTGCTCTGTTTGTTTATGAAATTATAATAGAACTAACTGTACAGTTTCTACCAACACCAAAACAACTTGTGTATATATGTCATTATAAAAATTCTGCTTTAATATATATATATTCATGTTTGTCATTATTCCTCACATTGGGTTAAAGTGTGTATTTTCTACACAAGGATATAAATGGTAAGAAGAGTATGGTAATAATGTGTTAGGAAGTGTTCAGATCTTGGGGTAATTCATAGTTCAACAATATTTTGTTCTGTTTCCAGAGTAAAGAGAATTTTTCCAGTATTTACAGAGACCTTGTTAAGAAATAAGGAAGGAATATAAAAGGTCCAAGAGTTTTGTCCAGTTTTGAGAGGATTCCAGATTTCTGAGTGTCCAGTTTAGAGGGGTTCTACTGTATTATTAATTAGCTGCTCTATTAACTTTTTACCTCATGAATAGAAATTAGCTGCTCTCTTAAATATTTACCTCATGAATAGAAATTAGATGCTCTCTTAACTTTTTACCTCATGAATAGAAATTAGCTGCTCTCTTAACTATTTACCTCATGAATAGAAATTAGCTGCTCTATTAACTTTTTACCTCATGAATAGAAATTAGCTGCTCTCTTAACTATTTACCTCATGCAAGAATCTCATCATGTCATGAATATTCATTGGCTGATTTTTTAATGGTACCTAAACAAGGAAACTTTTGGCCACGGAAGAAACTAAACCAAGTAACTTGAGCATCACTCCTATATAGCAGTATAGGCAAAAGGATTATACTCTGCTCAGACAGCTCCTAATTAGCTGTTTGATCGGGGTCTACTGTTTGTAAAAGTATGAAATGGTGTCTCTATCAGGTAAAGAGTTTATCCATTACGCCTTTGAAAACAGAGTAGACCTAGATCAGACAGATCCTATAGGCTCCAATCAACTGTGCTAAGCCGCAGTCTTTGTTGACGATGAGAGATGAACATTATTATTCTATACACATTTTATGCTCCTGTAAGAGCTGTCTAATCAAGGTTTACTGTTTCCTTATGAAATAATATAGATATGATTTTACAGTTTCTTCCATGGCCAAATATTCCCTTGCTCATATGCCCCAATAAACAATCAGTTAATTAGTACTCATAAAGTCATTAGTTTCATATGAATATTCACAATGGAGAAATTCTACAGTAGACTTCCTTGTAAAATTACCTTTATGGCTGCTTGTTTGGTAACATTTTCTTCGATCAATTTGTCTCCACCTTCCTCTGACTCCTGTAGTTCCGGGCGCAAGCGGCATTCCTGGACAACTGGATCCTTCAGCAACCTCTGGACTACATCCTGCACAAAGACCAGTCATATTGCTGAACAATAACTACTTGATCATAGACAGACCTTTTAACACCTTTGCAAACAGAGTAGACTCAGATCAGATGGCTCCTCTAGGAGCTGCCTAATCATTGTCTGCTCTTTTTGCATATAAAATATCTTGGATCTGATCCTATTCTGTATGGAATAGCTATGTATTAACTTGTTTTACACAACAGTATAAAATAATTGGTTAATTAATGTTCATAATTGGTGGAGTCTGACATGAATAATCATAAAACAAGGTTTAACCCTTTCCCTGTTCTATGTTTATTTCAAATTTCAATACCTGCAGAATATTCATGGGGAAAATGGTTATAATGAACAAGAGGGCCAGAATGGCCCTGACATCGCTCACCAGCCAATCAGAGGAGAAGATGTTCAAAGTTTTCACTATATGTTTCTAGAGAAAACTGGCACCCCTGGGGCGGGGTCAATTTTGACCTCAGGGGCATAATGTATATAAGTTTTGTAGAGGACCTGAACATGATGCTATGTGCCAGATATGAAAGCTGAGAACCGTTCAGTTTCAGAGAAGAATATATTCAAAGTTTTACCATATATTTCTATTGAAAACTGGCTACCCCTGGGGCGGGGCCAATTTTGACCCCAGGGGCATAATTTATATAACTTTTGTAGAGGACCTGAACATGATGCTATGTGCCAAATATGAAAGCTTAGAACCTTCCAGTTTCAGAGGAGAAGATTTTCAAAGTTTCACTATATGTTTCTATTCAAAACTGACCACCCCTGGGGCGGGGCCAATTTTGACCCCAGGGGCATAATTTATACAAATGTTGTAGAGGACCTGAACATGATGCTATGTGCCAAATATGAAAGCTGAGAACCCTGTAGATTGAGAAGATTTTTTTTTTCAAAGTTGTCACTATATGTTTCTATTCAAAACTGGCTACCCCTGGGGCGGGGTCAATTTTGACCCCAGGGGCATAATTTATATACTTTTGTAGAGGACCTGAACATGATGCTATGTGCCAAATATGAAAGCTGAGAACCCTGTAGATTCAGAGGAGAAGATTTTCAAAGTTGTCACTATATGTTTCTAATGAAATCTGGCTACCCCTGGGGCGGGGCCAATTTTGACCCCAGGGCCATAATTTATATAACTTTTGTAGAGGACCTGAACATGATGCTATGTGCCAAATATGAAAGCTGAGAACCCTGTAGATTCAGAGGAGAAGATTTTCAAAGTTGTCACTATGTTTCTATTCAAAACTGGCTACCCCTGGGGCGGGGCCAATTTTGACCCCAGGGCCATAATTTTAAAAACTTTTTTAGAAGACCTGAACATGATGCTATGTGCCAAATATGAAAGCTGAGAACCCTGTAGATTCAGAGGAGAAGATTTTCAAAGTTGTCACTATATGTTTCTATTCAAAACTGGCTACCCCTGGGGCGGGGCCAATTTTGACCCCAGGGCCATAATTTATATAACTTTTGTAGAGGACCTGAACATGATGCTTTGTGCCAAATATGAAAGCTGAGAACCCTGTAGATTCAGAGGAGAAGATTTTCAAAGTTTTACAATATATTTCAATAGAAAACAAGGCACCCCTGGGGCGGGGCCAATTTTGACCCCAGGGGCAAAATTTATATAACTTTTGTAGAGGACCTAAAGATGATGCTATGTACCAAAGATGAAAGCTGAGAACCCTGTAGATTCAGAGGAGAAGATTTTTAAAGGTTCAAATTGTTGACGCCCGACGACGCACGACGGACGACGCACTACGACGGACGACGGACATCAAGTGATCACAAAAGCTCACCCTGAGCACAAAAGTGCTCTGGTGAGCTAAAAATGGAAGGTGGAACATTGTAGACATTTTAGAAACTGAAGAAACAAATCTATCAAATTCCATTAGCAAACAGAGAAGACCCTGATCAGACGGCTCCTATAGGAGCCGTCTGATCTGGGTCTCCTCTGTTTGCAAATGCGTGAAAACATGTTTATATGAGGAGAGGGTTAAATACATTTACATATATAAAGTACAATAAAGATTTCTCCAGAATCATAGGACATATTTCAATTACCGGTACTTAAATCGTCATTTCTCCCTCAAACCCTACTCATCTTTTCAAGAGAGTGGTAAAAACATAGAGTTTGGTAAAAAATAAAAGAGTTATTCTTCTAAAGAGGTTTAATTTACGCATCTTACGCCCTACAGAAGGGAAAAAATTGTAAGACCTTGATCAGTCACAATATCTGATCATTGCATCTAATAATATTCTACTCTGTTTGCAGTGGTAGAAGACAAAATAAAACAAATTGGAGTTGAATATAACAAGAGGCATTATAGACCATTTCCGTTTATCAACAAGTCAAATCTAAGGGAACCAACTTTTGAACAAAAGAAATAAACATCAAGTTCAGCATTAATATGCCTTCCGATGACATGTAGTTTACTTTCAAGTGATCAATACTTAACCCTTTACCTGATAGAAGCGGCTTTTAGCGTGTTTGATTTATTCCTCCGCTGAAGAAAATAGTTCAAATTCATACAGTCATGAACATATTGCATAATAAATATTTTCTATATCCTAGTAGGTGGTAGCTTAAAGCAGGCTGAAAGTAAAGCAGAATGCGCCTTAAGGCGCATTCTGCTTTACTTTCAACCTGCTTTAAGTGGTCATATGTCTTCAAAACTAGAAACAGGCTATTGGGTAAAGGGTTAACTCTTTATAGGTGCCTTTTCTCATCTTTATAAAAACAGTAGGCCCAAAATGAGACAGCTCTGCTGTCTGACCAGGCACTGCTCTGTTTGCATATGGAACGATATAAATCTGATTCAACAGTTTTTGCCATGGCATAAAGTAAAGCTTAAGATTAAGTTTTGTGAGTTAGTGAATGTTGGCCGTGTGGATAACTCTGTATATCGCCTGCGCATGGGTTTTGCAATTAAGCAAGAGACAAGTACCAAATTGAAATGCCATGTTTGATAAAGGTCTGCTCTTTTTGCAGTGATAGTGCACAAAATGCTGTTGATGCTGTAGACCCTAATAGGAACCTGATTTCCAAAGCAGCTGGCCTGGATCTGCACTGTTTGCGATGTGAAAGGGCCCCATTTCGTTAAGTACTTACAGGATGTTGACTCTCTACATAGTATTTGTTGTGCTTCAAGACCAGCTTCACCTTCCCATAACTGACTGTGCACAGCTGGAATATAAAGGAAACAAGCAATGTATAGGGATTTAACCCATTCCCTCATAGGCTATTTTAGATCCAATCTCTTTGAATAAAAATACCTAAAAGTATTTACTAGAGAAAAGGAAATTTTTAGAATTGTGTAGTTTTGAAACGATTGTGATAAATAGAACATTTGCTCCACTGGAGAAAATGCTCAATTTATCACAATGGTTTCAACAAGAGCCGTGTGCAGCGCCAACGCTCATCTGATTTGGTGCTTGTCCAACAAATTAAACATTTTTGAAAAATATAAAGGGCCATAACTCCAAAATTTTGAAATCAAGAGTTATAGTTTTTATGTAGGGGCCTTCCCCTCAATGAGATCTACTTACATATGAAGTTTCATGTTGATACCTCTTATACTTTTCGAGTAATGAGCTACATTAAAGTTTTTGCACGACGTCACCGACCACAACACCGACGACAACGCTTATGACCCAGTGATCACAATAGCTCCACTTTTCTTCGAAACAGACGCGCTAAAAAGTGACTTTTACAGAGGCATTAAAAGGCATATTTATGGAGGAAAGGGTTAACCCTTTATATGATGATTTTTTCAATAGCATTGGAACACAGAAAGTTTCTTCCATGACAGGAACTATAGAGTCAGATATTTATTAGTTCATAAGCAAACAGAGCAGACCCTGATCAGAGTACTCCTACAGGAGCCATCACATCATGAATATTCATCAGCTGAATTTTTTTCTAAAAGCACATATTTACACAGAGTTTTTTGGTATTGGTCGAAACTGTAGGGTCAGATGTATTATAATATCATAAATAAACAGAGCAGACCCTGATCAGATGGCTCCTACAGGTGCTGTCTTGTCAGGGTCTACTCTGCAAAGGTGTGAAAAGGTGTTTATATGAGGAAAAGGGTTAATCTTATAAGAGCCAATTAATCTCAGTTTACTCTGTATGCACAGACTTTGAAAGTTGTATGAGGTAAATTATTAAGCTACAGCACCATTTGCCTTAATCCATTCCCCCATACTGACGCCTTTGTAAATGTCACTTTTTGAAACCATTGTGATAAATACAGCATTTGCTCCTTAGGAGCAAATACAAAAGTTTCAAAACTACACAATTCTAAAATTTTCCTTTCTCTAGAAAATGCTCCTTTTTGGTATATCTATTCAAAGAGGTTGGATCTAAAAATAGCCTATGAGGGAATGTGTTAATTACCTAGATTTAAGACTTCTTTTCAATAGTCCCTTATGAAAAGTTTTACTGTTTCAAATGAAACCTACATTGATGAACTCTTCAATGCCTTCGGGGAGGGACGTTTTGCAGAGGCGACGTAGGTACTCTATGATGTCCCTGGTTTCCAGGCCAACGGATACCGCAGCATACAGGGAGTATGCTGTCAGCTTGTACTCATGGATGTGAGATGGTCGACACACAGGCTGTGAAAAAGGATATCAAGTTAGTACTATAATGACAAGCAACTTGTGTGTGCCTAAAAATATAGTTTCTTTAAATTCTAAAAGAAAGTTTTTTATTTCCAGTTTGTTGGGGGAAAAAAGCTGTCAATGTGTCAGAACAATATGATTCAGAAGACATGTCGACTATTTCCCAAAATGGTTTCAAAAAATGTCTTTTGCAGAGGCATTAAAAGGCGTTAATATGAGGGAATGGGTTAATACTGAATATACAAAGTGCATTGGCTCTATCAGGGTTTCAAGATAAAGCCCATTCAGTATGATAAGCCTAATTTGCTGCTACAGGATTTTCAATGACAAACAGTGCAGACCCTGATCAGAGGGCTTCTCTTATAGTACTCTGATCTGGGTCTACACTGTTAGCAAACGGCAGTACCAGTACACTTGTTCAATTCACACAATTAAGATAAGTGATCTAATCATTAGAAAATAACAATGTCTAAATACAGTTGAACACTGATACCTCCAACATCAAAGGATCATAAAATTAACTTTGAGATACCAGAAGTCATCCTATTTATAATCTGGACAATTTCTTAAGTTCACAACTTAATACAGGTCTAAAGTATTGCTTAAAGCTCCTGTAGGAGGCCTCTGCATTACTTTAGACCTGCATTATGCTGTCACATGTATTTCTAGATATGGGTAGTAATACATATTAGAACAAATCTGTAGTGTAAAATTTGGAAGGAACAAACTTTTACTTTGAGTTATCCCAAAGTTTGAGTTATCTGGGTTCAAGATATCGAAGTCAACTGTATCTTGTAAAAATCAAAAGAACAAGGAAATCAGCTATATAAGTGAACAACAATGTTACCTCTGATATTGCAATGAGGAAATCATGGGCATGCTTGTAGACTGGTGAAAACGCCTCCAGAAATATATGACCATCAGGAGCCTATACAAGAAACACAAACATGTTAACCCTTTGATTGGTCAGCCAATGTTGAAACCTTTCCCGGTTCTATGTTTATTCAAAATTTCAATACCTAGGCTACTGAATATTCATGGACAAAATAGTTCAAAGAAATTTGGAAGGTTGAATATTGAAGCCATTTCAGAAAGTAAAGAAACAAATCTATCAAATTCCAATAGCAAATTGAGCAGACCCTGACCAGACGGCTCCTCTAGGAGCCGTCCAATCTGGGTCTACTCTGTTTGCAAATGCTTAAAAAAAGCGTTGATATGGAGGAAAGGGTTAACTCTATCCCTCATTAATATCAATCTAAGAATTCATTACTGTATGAATATCCAAGGACAGATTTATTTTTATAATGACACATTTTTTTGGCTGTCAGAGACAGAAACTTTAAAATCAGATCTATATTATTCCATTAGCAAGCACAGGAGCTGTCTGATCTGAGTCTGTTCTGTTTGCAAAGGTGCCAAAATTTGTTTATATGTGGGAAAGAGTTGATAGTAAAGTCCATTTAGCAGAAAAGGATTTCATTTAGAATATGATAAATGTGGAACACTGCAGATCCTCTGATCTGGGTCTATAAACACATGTTAACTCATCTCCCATATTCAACAGGTTAACCCTTTACTCCATAAATACACCTTTCTACGCATTGGCAAACAGAGTAGACCCTGATCAGATGGCTCCTGTAGGAGCCGTCTGATCAGGGTCTACTCTGTTTGCTAATGGTATACATGTAATATAGATATCAATCTACTGTTTCTGCAATGGCCGAAACATATACATGTGTACATGTATGTCCATACCCTACTGTAGCAAATTAAACTACATGTAATTAATATTAATGACGTCATTATTTCTTAAACCGTTACGTCATAAATACACCTTTCTATGCCTTTGCAAACAGAATCTGACTCAGATCAGACGGCTCCGTTACGAGCTGTCTGCTCAGGGTCTGCTCTGTTCGCTTATATGATATCGATACGATTCTAGGGTCCCATGATTCTCTACCTTCTTCCAAGGCCAAAACGTCCTGTATCCATGTAATATCATAACAGTTAATGTAATTAATATTCATGAAGTCATTATTTCTTACATAAATATTCATGGAGTTAAGGGTTAAATGTATTTTCATGGAGACATATGATTATCAAATGACTTGTGTCAAAAAGGAAATGCTACTACCTCAACTTGGTTATACTTTTGAAAATCAATTTGGTGCCTGGGTCCATGCTTATAAAACTTTTAGTTGAGTCCGAGTTCGTTCTCAAGTTTTTGATTGGTCAGATTTGAGCCTTTGGCTCAAATCTGACCAATCAAAAGCTTGAGAACTTAAATCTGACCAATCAGAAGCTTGAGAACGAACTCAGACTCAACTAAAAAGCTTTATAAGCATGGAGCCAGATCAGTAACAGTATTTCAATCACCATCTCTAACCAGCATCAGACTTTTTAGTTTCTGCTATAATGAAATTTAAGCTAATCAATGTAATCATTATTTTTTAAGTGAATATTCATGGGGGGAAAGGAAAAGATTTAGGTAAAATGTATCTCATCAAACAGAGATGTAAATAAGAGGAATGTTTTTATAGGATTTTTTTTGTTGTAAAATATTGTCTAATGTCAAACCCAATCTTGTTGTTATTCATTATTATTGTCTTTGATCAAATGAATACCTATAAGATTGGGTTAGGCCAAGAAATAAGAGATATACAGTAAAACACCACTAAACTGGAATTCTAATACAGAACAAGATGTGTTTGTGAAACACTATGACCCTGGCCAATTCGACCTTTGACCCTGTCACCCCTCAAAATGTGCGGCTTTATGAGATACATATGCATGCCAAATATCAAGTCTCTATCTGTACTGGTTCAAAAGTTATGACCAATGTTATAGTTGGTGACAAACAGACAAACAGACAGACGGCAAAAACAATAATAGAATCAAGCATGGGTTTTGTTAAAGACGGGGGTTTCTATACCCGATGTTAGTCTGTACTAGTCGGAAACGAGCTTAAAGCTCGTTTCCGACAGGAACAGACCAACCGAGGGTATAGAAACTCCCGGCTTTAACAAACCCCATGCTTGATTTTTTTTCTCGCTGAAATACGCCCTTAAACCAAGTAAATTAACAGGTTTTGTGAAGTACTACTTTACATTGCGTATCACGACTTCCGTATCTAATAGCAACAAACCGCAGCATAAAAGGGTGACACCATATGACGTCATTTGTTATGACAACCACAAACGTTAAGTTTTGGCGTAAAATATAAATGACTGAGTGATTACAAAACAACGTCTTCGGTTAATTAAATAGGCTTTTAAAATGTTTATATGATAAATATAATTTCAAATTCGTGCTAATTATTTATATTAAGTTTCATTTATAAAGTTGTTTCCTATAGATATGTTGATTTAATTATGTAAGAGTTACTTCCCTTGTATTGATTTTACCCAATCGCGCGTATGAATACACCATACAAGGGGTGTTCCAGATAAGGATTTCTAGTACGGCTATTTTTAGTAACTCAGCTTATCTAGCACGTCTGAGAAGCGAGAATATGCCATCCAGATCTGATCTGGAGGGGGGTGACAAATTTTTTTTAGATATGTTTAGGCAGATGACTGCTTAATGCAGGGTGAAAGTCATGCAGAAATTTATCGTGTTTTTACTGTAGGTACAATCATGTAAATCCCTATGCCTATAATCTACAACTGTGGTGTACAGCCTACCACCCAGAGAGGTCTTGAGGAGTGATCCAGCTTCAAGCTCAGTATCTTCCTATAGTCCTTCGCCCCAAACTCATCCTCTTTAGCCGACTCATTCACCTGTCTGGTCGCTGCGTCTGGAATACCTACATAACACGGGTAAATCATTTATTAACCCTTTTCTCCATAAATACACATTTCTACGCCTCTGTAATAACCACTTCTTGAAACCATTGTGATAAACAGAGAATTTGCTCCAAAGGAGCAAATGCTCTATTTATCACAATGGTTTCAATACTACATAATTCTAACATTTTCCTTGTCTCTAGTTAATGCTCCTTTTGGGTAGATTCATTCAGAGAGGTTGGGTCTTAAAATAGCCTATGGAGGAAAGGATTAAACTCTTAAATCATCTTCTGCATACAAGATTAAACTCTTAAATCATCTTCTGCATATAAAAAGGTTAGCAGCTTCGTCTATTTGGGTTTATTGGGGGAGTGTGAGAAAAACATGAAAACAAGCCTTAGCGAGCTCTTTTTATTTTGCTGCGAACCTTATAAACCGAAGCTACTTACATTGCAATTATTTTATCATGCAACTTTTATAACTGATAGATTAGTAGTATAAAAACCAAACGTTTGTGCCGCTTCAAAAAAACAAACTGACATATACTTACTTCACATATGAATGCATTGCTTGCATTTGTGTGAAGCATTCACAAATGTTATACCTAAACCTTTCCCCTTATAAACGCCTCTTCACACATTTACAAACAGAGTAGACCCTGATCAGACTAGTCCTATGGGAGCCATCTGATCAGGGTCTGATCTGTATGCTTATGACATGATATAGATCTGATTCTACAGTTTTTGTCAAAGCAAACAATTCCTGTGCTCATGTGCCATAATAAAATTTAATCTTATTAATACTTATGTCCTAATTTCTTACATGAATATTCATGGAGTAAAGGGTTAAATTTGAGAATGGAGATAGATCAGAGTATAGTTTATAGCCCTGTCTGTACTATAGCATGCGATAGAGCTCACCTGTTGCCTCAACATCCTGACTATCATCCTCCTCAAAAGCATTAAAGTCAATGTCTGCCTTGTACTTCTTGGACTTCCTTTCCTCTGAAAGTATAAAAGACACAAAATTCTCACTTTGTGAAAGGTTAACATATATAAGTGCTAGCCATTGGTCAACCGGATATGTTTTGACAGTATGCAGTACATGCAAGTACTTTATTCATATGTGCTGACCACTGGTTAACCCATTCCCTCATATTGCTGACCACTGGTTAACCCATTCCCTCATATTGAGGCCTTTTGAGGCCTATGCAAATGAGCAAATTATGAATAAAAGACGCCTGACATGTAATAAATATATTGCTATTATTTTAAGACTATTTTGGATGTTTCATAAACAAAATAAATGATGTTTTGGCATCTTAACCCTTTCCCTCATATAAACGTGTTTTCACGCATTTGCAAACAGAGTAGACCCAGATCAGACAGCTCCTAGAGGAGCCGTCTGATCAGGGTCTACTCTGTTTGCTATTGGAATTTGATAGATCTGTTTCTTTGCTTTCTAAAATGTCTACAATGATCCACCTTCCATATTTCATTATAACTACTTTATCCATAAATATTCATTAGGTATTGAAATTTGGAATAAACAGGGAAAGGGTTAATGATGCTAATGCTGAAACTTCGAAATGTTGGCGGTTGCCATGGAAACACGCTGACCATATGCTTATCCAGTATCCACCACTCTTCTAACAACCGGAACTTGTTAACATATACCCTAAGCTTTAAGAAAATATAGGTGTACAAAAATCCCGCTAGAGGGGGGAGAGTTTCGATTACGGGCCCTGAGCCTAGTAGACATACTATATATTTTCAAATTTGACCATAATTACATGGGATTTACACCTGTCTAAGACCTTACAATCATACTGGGATTGGGATAAGTACTGGGATGGAATCTGTGTTTTTCTTCTGATGACATGGATTACTTGACATTTGCTAGGGTTGAACTCCATGTCCCAGTCGTTTTCCCACTTTTCTAAGATCTTGAGATCATTCTGAAGATTAGCGGATTGGCCATGTGATTTGAGTGTAAGATAAATAGCGGTATCATCGGCAGAGAGGCGGATTTTGGAGTTGATATTTTCCGGCAGATCATTAATATATTATAGGCAAGAAAGAGCAGCGGTCCAAGTACAGATCCTTTTGGGACACCAGATGGTACAGAGATAGAGTCTGAAGAAGAGCCATTGAGAACAACTGATTGAGATCTATTGTCCAGGAAGTTTTTAATCCACGTTAGAGTCTGTCCACGGACACCGAGGTTGTGTAGCTTGTAGAGGACCTTCTCATGGCTGACCTTATCAAAGGCTAAATACTAAAATCAAGCAATATTAGGTCAACCTGTTTTTTGTCGTATACTGCAGTGACAAGGTCATTTACAAGCATGACAAGCTGGGTGATACAAGACATTTTCTCCCGAAAGCCATGTTGAAGATGATAGAGTGAGCCTTGGCTTGTGAAGTGTTTGATAATAGAAGAGACAATATGCTCAAGGGTCTTGCAGAGAACACATGTTAGAGATATGGGTCTATAGTTTGAAGGACATGACTTGTCGTCCTTTTTGAAGACTGGAGCAACATTTGCTGTTTTCCACTCCGCTGGCAGAGTTCCCGCATTTAGAGATTTTTGGAAGAGGATTTCCAAGATAGGCGCCAGTTCTTGTGACAGAGTTTTGAGAAGTAAAGGTTTTATTCGGTCAGGACCGCTTGCCTTGTGGGGATTTAGATTATCCAAAAGTTTTCCAATGCCTCTGGAGAGGAGATATATGAATTTCTGGTTTGGGGGGAAAGGGGGGGGGGATTTACCACTGGCATAGTCAGACTGGTCAGACAGATCCTGAAGTTTCATTTTACAAAGGCCATGCAGAAAGAGAGAGAGGAGATTTAGAGTTGAAGACAGACTGGAACTGAGTGTTCAATGCTTCAGCTTTGGAGATGTCATCCTGGTGAAACTTGTTCTGATTTTTCAGTGGAGGAAGGGTGTTGGATTCCTGCCTAGAATATTTGAGTAGAGAAAAGAGTCTTTTTGTATTAGGTCTGTGTGCTGTGTCGGTTAGTGTGTTTGTCAACTTCAAGATTTCTTCTATGCATTTGTTATAAGCCTGTTTAATTTCTTCTCTAATAAGATGTTTGAGATCAAGGAATTTCTTTCGGTCAGGAGAGTGGTTTGTCTGTCTGAATTTGCGGAATACACAATGTCTTCTTCTTATCAGTCTTTTCAGTTGTTGATTTACCCATGGAAGATGATTTCGTTTAGAGGACAGTTTTGACGGTACAAATTTATCTGTAAGTTCATTCAATTTTGCTTTTAGATGTTGCCAAAGTTCTTCAGTATTGAGTTTAGTATACATGTTCTGTGCTATCATATACTGGTGTTATTCCAAGAGAGATTCCTTGATGTTGGTCCAGTTTGCTTTTTTGTAGAGGTGAATTTTCCGTGGTATTTAATGAGCAATTTCGCAGATGTGTGAATCCTTGCTTCAACAATGTTGTGATCACTTATGCCAGGCAGGATGTTTATCTGGTTAACAAGGGTTAGGTTAGTTGTTAGTTCACATCAGTGTACTCTAAATGGTGATATCGAGCTACTTTCGGTTTTAACGATATCCCGGCAGAGTACACAGGCGTTAAGACCGATTTAGGTTCGGACGTTCCTCAGTACACACTCAGTAGCCAGCAAATGATTTCTGTTTGCTGCTGGATTTTCTTCCAAAAACAACATTTTTTTTAAGTAAAGACATGCAGCAGTATAAATATATATTAATTGTATCTACCTGACAAGAAAAATCCGAGGTCAGTTAGTTTTTTGTTGCTTTTAATCCACTTAATCCGTTTCTTCGTAGCGCTTAACAGTAACCACTATATTGCACTCGTGTGTACACACTGGCATCGCGCGACAACAACAGTGTGGGTAGCAGAACGCGTTAATTTCAGACACGAATCGTATTGGGAGTTTACATTTCGTTCAAATCATCAAGTTACAATTACGCAAATAATTTGGATCTACAGTAACGCATTATCTAATCACGATCCATGCTGTATTATAATCATTTCATTTTAAAATGGAAAAGTAGGAAAATTGAACTTGGAAAACTTGTAATAGATAACACTTTTTGTAGATTTGCATAAATAACGGTAACATTCCATGATATGAACTACTTGTCCGACTGTATGCGTGTATAACCGTTTAGTCTATGAATATTTATATAATAAAATAATGACTCCCTGGATATTAATTATAATTATCACAATGGCACGTAAAATATTGCCCATGACAGGAACTGCAGCATGATATAATCATAATTCTTTTATTTCATAGACAAACAGAGCAGACGCTGATAAGACGGATCCTACAGGGGACGTCTGATCTGGGTCTACACTGTTTGCAAAGTCGTAGAAAGGGGTATTTATGGACTAAAGGGTTAAACCTTCTCCCGTTAACCCTTCATATAAACGTGTTTTCACGCATCTGCAAACAGTAGACCCAGACCAGACGGCTCCGATTTGAGCCGTCTGATCAGGGTTTGCTCTCTTTGCTAATAGAATTTCAAAGATCTGTTTCTTGACTACTATTTTCCACTTCCACACTTCATAATTCTTTTTTTTTTAAGTCCATGAATATTCATTGGTTATTGAAATTTGGAATCATCACAGACCAGGGAAAGGGCTAAGTGTTAGCTGACTGGCAGTTGCAAATAGCTTGGATGCAGGTGAGATGCTATGTAGCTCGACGTCTTATCCAACTTGTTTGACACCCAGTCAATTGTTTCTCAAAAGCTTCATTGATGGTCCAAATTTTGGGAGAGCTTTTTTTCTTTTACAGCGGGGGAAGTGTTAGAAATTCACAATTTCTTATTATAGAGAAATTGCGAGGCACTTGAAATTGTCATAACTATACCGCAAAAATGGACAAAAACCTAAACTTGAAACAAGTATAGATCCGGGGCACAGAGGCGGCAAATAATCATGTTAATATTAAAACATCCGTTTTTACACACTCATCGTGGTTTTGAGAAGAAAGGGAACAAAAATAATTAGTGAAAATTATGAGATAGGACCAAATTCAAACGTGTATTATAACGTCAATATCCTTGACACTTACTTCATCCGGAAAGCTACATTGCTTACATGTGTGGCATCAGTCTAAAAATTAGTTTTAATATTCTGTTTTTGCTTTGGGAGTGACATGACTGTGTAAAGAGGAAGACGTGGTTTTATTTGCGAAAACATTCAAAGCGGAACATCTCAAAACATGTTTTAAGGAAGTTTCCTTACAGTGTTAAAAAATTCAGGGAAGAAAAATGAATTCTTTCAAAAAATCAAGTTTAAAAATAAAGTTAGGTAAAACATTGAAAACGGTATTGACTCATGAATGCACTTTTGCATGACATTGCGTGTCTATAAGGGAAAAGATTAACTCTCTTTCAGTGGGCAATTAAATTGCAGCTAGCTCTTCAGTCCTTTCCCGCTATGCCATGCTTATTAGCAAACTGCCCACTCGCAGTTAATGGGAGTGATAGGAGCACTTCTTTATTCATTGAGAAACTGCCTCTGGGAGAATACTTTCATTCATATTATCGTCACGTGATTTCATCATGTGGCTGATATTTTTATATTCGTGCGCCATTCTTAATCTATATTTTGAGGATTTTTTTGCACATACTAAACCATAGTTAATGTTACCACGAAGTAAATACTGTGTATTTACTTCTTGATGTTACGGAACATTTTCATGTCAGAAATAGTATACAATGATTGTTTTCGGATGTCATGTTTTTAAACGCCGTTAAGTTTGTATACATCGAATGCAGGTCAATAAATTGCACTTGTCTGCTATGCGGAACTAGGCAGGTTTACCATGTGTTCGATGGAAAGAAATCAAAGAATACGTAAACTGTTGAACAGTATGTTTTCTGATTTATTCGTCGTGGTAAACCATTCTCTGGAGTACTGGAGCAATCAGCTGGAATTTAAATTCGTCAGACTAAACGTTTAATTGTCAACCCGTACCCATGCAAAGTTTCGTCAACGCAAACGATTGTTTGTTTTATTACATGTCATATTGCTTAGATACTAATCAGACATCCAGTTATACGATGTATCTTCATCCATGTTTTCGCGTCCATGCTGTCATTATCAGCATATAGGTTAAAACTGCATGCATTTACACTTTGCGATCTTGATAAAGTCAGACGTCGTTGGTCAATACATGTACAAGTATGTTTCTTCTGTCTGCAAATAAAGATCAACTTATATTTACAATTTTAAACTGAAATCGAGTGTATTCGTTAAATGTTTTATTCATCAATCTTTTATATGCATCTTATATCTTTAAACATGTTTGTTCGTTTGTGTTTATTAACGCCCGTTTCTGTTCACTATGGGCTAATTGGACGCCCCTGAGAGAGGTGAGAGGAGACAGAGAAACCCGGACGCGTTGCCCTAAACTACTGTAAACATGAATTGAGAGAATATAGTGTTTCCATTCTAGTGTATATCTGCTTTCTTATCCAGCTCTGTTCTGTATATTTTCTTACGATTCAAGTTCACCGTGTTTGCATATATATGTAAATCAACCGTGTTTTGCATATATGAAACAGTCCGACAGAGCTTCCTTTGGTTAATTTCGTAAAGCTGTACACTGCTTATACAATTTGAAGAACAAAATAACTTCAAAATAGTAATCTATGTAACTTGAAACTAACTTCACACTAAAGAACTTAGCTAGGAAATGGTAGTTTGTACAAAAAAAACAAACCCAGAGTTATATAGCTCGGGAATAACAGAAACTTGTCCGTCAGACACGGAATTTGTAAATATCTATTATGTCTTCCATAAGAACTCGATATATATGCATTTAAAGTATCTCGCAATATACTTTTTACTCTCTCAACTGACATACATTAGCTGTTTGTTAAACTTAATTAATATTCATAGCGTTGTTTCGAAATTTATCGGACATTAGCAAAACGTATCTGTTGTAATCGACGAAGTTTTCCGGCTCTTAAAAAGACGGCGGTTTTCTAAGAATTTAGCAGTATTCGTATACCGATAGTATTTATCTGAATATATACATGTATATAATTTATAACTGTTAAAATTGGCTATAGACATTATTTTAATGATGTGAATATGTGTGCAACTTTTGGTGTTGAATGATTTATACAAAAATGGACAGAATATGACGTTAAATACACAATCATCAGTTAACAAGTTCTTCTCGCAGAATGGCTAAATTAGTTCAAACAAGTAACCGCCAAATTTTATAGAACTAGACCAGTCGCAAAATGCTTCACATGACATATTTTAATCACTTTAACTGCTGAAAGTCGGTGTCTGCTCAAATTCTGACCTACAAGTTTACTTACTTCTGGTTCGTTTTAAAAACTATTGACCCATTTCAAACAGCTGGGCTAATATTGAGATGACGAATTATGCTGCGTCTCATCTAGCTGTCATCTATTAGCAAATGCCAGTCAGTTCGTACTAAAGATGCAAAGGAATAATCCCAGGTTTTTTAGGAATGAAACAAAATATTGCTACTGTAAAGAGCTTCAAAATAAAGATCAGACGCCACGCCGATGATTCAGCTGACTTGGGTCTATACTGCTTTCAAAGTATGTACACATTTTTCTTTCATGGATCTACACATACTGTCACTCATATTTCATGATGAAACTATCATCGTCGTGCTTTTCAACATATTTATTGCTGTACTATTAAAATCCACGCAGCGAAATCATCGAAGTACACATTCAATACAGTGGATATCTACGGTGGTTTACAGCGCATGCGCAGAAATTCAAACTGAAGTAAACATGTCAACATCACCAGTAGTCTGCTGCATGACTATCTTTAGTGGAACGGCGATTTATCAGCGTATCTGAGGTCAGTTGTTGCTTGAATGATGTAATTACAACAAATATGCAGATTTACATTGAAAATTAAGTTCAATATGACCCAATTGTAAATTAGAAAATTAACGATTTCCACCCCTTATTTGACGTATTGCCATGAGACTGTAAGACGGCACCTGTCACAAAATTAGCATGCTGTCTTACGGGTCATTAATGAGACTAGGGTTAGTTGTTAAAAACAGGTATAGAATGGCTTGTTCTCTTGGTAAAGTTACCATCTGGAACAGATTGACATCTTTCAAAGTTTCAGCGACATTTCTATAGAAAGAACGATGCTTACAGTCAGATTGAGGGCTCATGTTATCCCAGTCCATTTTAGGTAAATTGAAATCTCCTGCAACCCAAATATGTATACTTTTTATAATGTCGGATTTCAAAATGAAACACTGCTAAATGGGCCCATTTCGCAAGGAGATTGGACGATAACACATATTAACATTATCATTATTGTTGGGGTTGCAATAGATAAAGCGGCCGAATCGACCAATACCGAAAATAAAATGACCACGGGGCCGAAAAGATCCAGGACCGTTTACGCCTATCATGTTCATGGACTGAATATATTCATTAAATGGTTAACATACCTTTGTCTTTCCTATCTCGTTTACTGCCTCCCATTGTTCGCGTACGTGTCTTATTTTCCGAACACTACGTCATGTTTTATTTCTATATGTATGGGAGAAAATATATGCAAATTTCTTCGCCGAAACTTCTAGCCACAATTTATTTCACCATATTGCCGGAAACTGGTATTTTACTGGAAATAACGACTTTAAAATAATCGATTCAATAAAAAATTTGAATTTTTAGCTGTCAAATTATATCACAAACAAATATTACATATTATATAATATTTCTATTTTCTAAAAGGTTTAGTTCTAAAAGATTAATTATATACATTTAAAAAAAGGAAAAGAAGTCGCAATAGCAGCTAGGGCTAAAACAATTAAGTTGGTTACTATAAATAACCAACTCGGAACACCTCAGTTATTTCTATCGAAATAGACCCCTATATTCCGAACTCTGACGGAATACGGCGAGTAGTTACTGTTGTAAATAACCTACAATTAGAACTACGGAACTTTAATATAAATAGACTAATCCTACGAAATATGGTTAATAAAAACACCTTTTTTAATAAACAACGTTTGTTCTGATAGGTACGTATGTAGGCATACAATGAGTAGAACGTATAGAAAATGGCAGAGTCTATTACCACGTAATTACGTGTCATTAGCAAGTCATCTAAAACCACGTATGCACATAATAATCACCTTTTCGTGAAAATCACCCCCATCTCAAGAAAGTTTCCGGCCTATACATACAAATAGTCTTATTATAAAAGAAGAAGAAAAAGTTAGAAATTTATTTTACTTTTAATGTGTTACATGAATAAATGAAAGTCTGTTATTGTATAAAACGAAGAAATGGACGATTTTTAAAAAAAAGTTTTTTTTACTATAATCTGAGATGTCTTAGTATCACGTAAGTAGATCTGTACAGTGCGTAGTGCCACGTATGGCCTTTTAATACCTTATTATGTACAGTTTTGCTCCAGTTTTGTTGCAAACATATGTGTAATAATAAGCTTAATATATGAACTATTTGTTACAATGGTAAAATTAGTGTTGAAATGTCTTAAAATAAGAGAAAAATTGCCGTACGTGAAAGCATTTTCAGCGGTGATGTCCCTTTGCTTATTGACCCGTATTTTCTGTTAGACGGGATTTTACACAATTCTCTCAAGAGAAAAAATTTGTATAGAAAACCTGATATATGGAATAGTTGTTGCAATGCAAAAAGTAGTTTTATGCCTTAAAATAAGGGAGGAATCGCCGTACGTGTCACCAAAGGAACGATAACCTAGCCTACGGTCATTGAAATTGCAGCGGTGATGTCCCTTTGCTTATTGACCCGTATTTTCTGTTAGAATGAATTTTTCATATTTCGCTCAATATTACAGAAAAAATACAAAATTGTATCAGAAAACCTGCTATATGAAATAGTTATTACAATGAAAAAAATAGTTTTATGTCTTAAAATAAGGGAGAAATCGCCGTACGTGTCACCAAAGGAACGATAACCTAGCCTACGGTCATTGAATTTTCAGCGGTGATGTCCCTTTGCTTATTGACCCGTATTTTCTGTTTGAATGATTTTTTTACATATTTCGCTCAATATTTCAGAAAAAACAAATTTGTATTAGAAAAACCTGATATATGAATTAGTTATTACAATGAATAAACTAATTTTATGTCTCAAAATAAGGGAGAAATCGCCGTACGTGGCAGCAAAGGAACGATAACCTAGCCTAATATCATTGGCTTTGTCAGCGGTGATGTCCCTTTCCTTATTGACCCGTATTTTCTGTTAGAGGAGATTTTACATAGTTACCCTCCAGATTTCCGAAAAAACAAATTTGTATTAGAAAACCTGATATATGAAATAGTTATTACAATCAAAAAGGTAATTTTATGTCTTAAAATAAGGGAGAAATCGCCGTACGTGGCACCAAAGGAACGATGACCTAGTCTAATAGCATTTACAATTTTCAGCGGTAATGTCCCTTTGCTTAGTGACACGTAATTTATGTTATACGTGATTTTATACAGTTTTGCTCAAGATTTTTTGCAAACAGTTATGTTACAATTTCTTTTTGGAACGTTTATTACCATTTTCACTGCAAAAAAAGCGTCGGTACACGAGATAAACGTGTTTTCACGCATTTGCAAACAGAGTAGACCCAGATCAGATGGCTGCTATAGGAGCCGTCTGATCAGGGTCTGCTCTGTTTACATCCGTTTCCAACATCCAGGTACTTGAGGATTACTGCAAAAAGGCGTCAGTATACTAGGTAAACGTGTTTTCACGCATTTGCAAACAGAGTAGACCCAGATCAGATGGCTCCTATAGGGGCCGTCTGATCAGGGTCTGCTCTGTTTACACCCGTTTCCAACATCCAGGTACTTGAGGATGAAATCTCCGACGTACAGAACATGGCATCAAAAGAAGTCTTTGCCTCGTGAGAAACAGATTATTCGATGAAATTTGATTTCTCTGAAGCTTATATATGGTAAATCATGTGTCATTCAGCTTGGTCAAAGTTTGCTCCACAGTAGGTTTGGTTGATGTTAGACGTTTACGGGTGTGAATGAGTAACACCAATTAATGCGTTTGTCGGCTTACCAACGCTGTTAGACGTAATTAAGCTGTCGTGTGCGTGGTGTTTGGTGTTTGCATTGCAAACAACTCGTAATTACCGACTGTGATATTTGTGTATCAAAGCTGACATAAACTCGGCTTGCATGCTGAGTTATCAGAATAACCTAGCTGACTTTTGCATTCATTTCTTTAGTATTCCAAGGACGCTTGTGGGAAGCAGGGACACTTTCACTTTCACATAAGTGAAATAGATTGTTGTGGATTTATGTGAATGTGTCGTTAGTTAATAATCATATGGAATTTTACTTATAAGTGGATCAACACTAAGGTGGGTAATTTATCTAGTCATTTTTTCCCGTACTATTATTGCAATAGTATTCTATACCACGCATTGTTTTCCCCGTTAATATTATTTCGTTCATTCTTTTGAGCCTTAATTTCTTCATCCCGAAAGTTAGATATAATCTAGGCAGCTAATTAGGCCTACTTTTGCATATAACGAACAAAAATGATTATATTTTAAAGTCTGCATACATTCTGCTTACAAGAAATAGTGTTACAAAATATATCTTACTTATCTAGGTGTGTAATTCGTCCAAATAAATGCATTTTAATCATGTTATTAGAATGCTATCTGAATTTATTGCCGTATAGTGTAACTCTCACGATGCGTGTGATTTTTACCCTGTCACCGGTTATAAAAATACGTGGCAATAGACACTCCGATAGAAAATTAAAAAAATTAAGAGGCAATTTGGTCATTGTGCAGCTTGGAGAAATACATATATTTATAAGAGATAACAGACCTGTCTAGAACCCTCTATCATCACATAATATAATAGTTCAAGACTACGTACCGCGATTTGTATTTTTTCAACTAATGGATAAGTATAGCTCTAGAAGAAGTACAAAAATGAGTCAGTCGGTTTATGGCCTTTAGAGATGGTCTGCGTTGACTTTTTATCTCTAGAAATGTCTAAAGGTGGTTATGAGCACATCTTGGTCATAACTGATCATTTTACTAGATATGCCCAAGCTGTGCCATGCCGCAACCAGACAGCGCAGACTGACCACTGCCAAGGCTCTCTATGACAACTTTATCCGGTATTACTCATTTCCGGAAAGGCTGCATAGTGACCAAGGCCGGAACTTTGAGAGTCGGGTCATTAAGGAGTTGTGTAAAGTTGCTGGTATTCAAAAGACCAGAACGACTCCTTATCACCCGATGGGCAATGGGTCGGTTGAACGTTTCAACCAAACCCTTTTGAAGATGCTTGGTACTCTGGAGGAAAGCCATAGGCATGACTGGAAGAGCTTTATAGCTCCATTGGTGCAGGCATATAATGCCACCAAAAGCGATGCCACGGGATTTTCCCCGCATTTTCTTATGTTTGGCTCGCATCCTCGCTTGTCTGTTGATGCCTATCTGGGGATTGAACCAGATAAGGATAATACCTTAAGTGCAAAGAGCCATACTTCTTATGCACAGAAGTTGCGCAGTAGGCTGCAGTATGCTTATGATACTGCAGCCAAGTTTGCTGGCAAACATGCTGCGCAGAACAAGCAAATGTATGACAGACAGGTGAGGCAGTCATTGCTTGAACCAGGTGATAGGGTGCGTGTGCGCAAGGTTGGACTCCAGGGCAAAAATAAACTGGCTGACCGGTGGGACTCTGACCCATTTTTCGTTGAGAGTATACCTAATGAAGGTATCCCTGTATACAAGGTGCAGAGAGAAGATGAGAGAGGCCCTTACAGGACTCTTCATCGCAACATGTTGTTGCCATTTGATTTCATCTCCACTGAAAAAATCGACATTTCAGTTCCTCAGCCTTCCAAACCAGTTACTCGAGCAAATTCTTCTCCTAGGCCCAGTTCTTATTCTGATACTTCTTCAGAATCCTCTGATTCTGACTCTGACAGTCAGCCGAGGTATATTATTCCTCAGCGCAGGAATATCCCAATTGTTCCTGTCACTCATAGCAACCAGTCTGATATTGGTCATACTTATAGTGAAGTTTCCACTAATGTTGGGGATGCAAATCCTAGTACTTCTGTAGACCAGTCAGCTGAAGTTCGAACCTCTGGATCTCCTCCGCAGCCAAGTTCCCCTCAAGTTGCTAGGAAATCTTCTCGGCTGAGAAAACCCGTTGACAGATATGAGGAGTGGGTTTGCCCCCAGTATGTGCTAGACCCGAACCAGGAATTGTTTGTGTAGCTTCACATGTCAGTTTGTTTTTAAAATCAGTTTAAAAACACATGTCAGTTTGTTTTTAAAATCAGTTTTATTTTGCCAAGTCAGTAGTATTCATTTATTGCTGCAAAGCAATTAAATTCTGTTCCAATTTAAATCAGTATCTCTGTTTGCAAGTTCCAGGGATCAGGTTTACTTTGTTATATCAACTACTTGACAGATCCTATTTTTAGATATCATGTGACCTGTCAGTTACATATCAGTGAGTTGACAATTCACCATAATTATGCTATGGTTGGTTTGTAGTTTGTATTATATTCAGGTAGTTTCATTATTGTAACATAATGGTAATTTCATCTGAATTGGATTTTTAATGTAATATATGGATTATATGTAATATTTCAAGTTCAGTTTATTAAGTTTTGGCAGTAAATGTCAGGAGACATTTATTTCAACCCAGGGGAGTATGTAACCAGGGTTTCATATTGCTAAAGTGTAGTCTGCTTTAGTTTTATGGATCCATGGCTACATATAATCAGAATTATTGGAATGTCATCTGCTTTCATGCATATCTCATTATATCACGTATACATTAGAGTATGAGAGCATGATTGAGAGAGAGATAGTTGAGATGCACGAAATTACATTTACACATGCTTTGCACGGACTTTCTCTCTATCTTCTTCCTATGCATTCCCGCTGTATAAGCTCAGTGCGCTCCAGTCCGTCTTGATGGCAACATCTAGATATATAGTTAGATAATTTATAGTTACTTGACTTGTACTTTGTTGTCACACGACAACAGGTTTTATAATACATATGTAATAAGTCAACTATACCCCATGTGTCTGGTAAGTACTGAGCGAAGTCTGTATTGAATGTATTTAGTAAGTTTACTCTGTTTCGGTATCGCGCGGCTATGTACTGTTGAAATCTCTAAATTGTTATAGACCCCAATAGTTAGTTAGTATATTGTTTCTCATTTATATTACAGGCTTTTTCCCCATTAATAAACTTCATCGAACTTGCTCGGGAGTTGACTATTTCCTAACCCCGGTTTACATATAATAGTTCAAGACTACGTACCGCGATTTGTATTTTTTCAACTAATGGATAAGTATAGCTCTAGAAGAAGTACAAAAATGAGTCATGCAGGAAACACCACATACAGAACAAACAGTCGCCCGAACAGCAACACAAGGAAACAGCAAATGTACATATCTATTCTATATAGTCTGCACACAATTCCGCCAGCTACACATTGCCTATCCAACGTCAACCATTTGGCTCGCTGGAGATTTCAACTTGCCGGACATTGACTGGTCCACAGGTTCAATCACCGGGAATAGCTACTCCAAATATCTAAACCAACTCCTCCTCGACACAGTGATGGACACCAGCTCAGAACAGATGGTCAACTTTACCACAAGAGGCAACAATACACTTGACCTGTTTATCACAAATCGACCGTCACTAGTTGAGCGCTGTAAGCCTATCCCAGGAATCAGTGACCACGACATCGTCTTTATCCAGGCCCAAACAACTGCTACAAGAAAAAAGCCACCCCAGGAAAATCTTACTTTGGAAGGAAGCTAACACTACTAGCATCCACACACTTTACCTCACGATACCCAACAGACACAGGCATCAACATACCGTGGAAAACTTTCAAATACAATGTACTTTGTTAATATGACCATCCAGACTCATGTACCATCCAAAAAGGCGTCCTCACGCTTTAACCAACCTTGGATAACACATAAAGCCAAACGCCTCTCCAGAAAAAAGAAGAGAGCCTACCATCGAGCTAAACTAACAAAGCTGGAAACAGACATCAACCGCTACAAACAAACTTGCAAAGAATCACGCTATGAATGCAGGCGGGCTTACAACTGCTACATTAGCGACATGGTCACATCAGATCGCAACCCCAAGAAACTTTACTCACTGGTTGAAGGAAAAAGATGCGACCCCTAAAGTCTGAAGGGGTAGCCCACAGTGATCCTGCCACCAAAGCCACACTTCTGAACAACCAGTTCTGTAGTGTTTTTACACAGGAGGACACATCTTACATCCCGTCACTAGGATTCATCCCTCATCCTGACATGCCCAGCTTCACAGTTGGCATAGAAGGTGTGAGGAAGCTCCTTTCTGAACTCGATACGCACAAGGCCACTGGTCCGGACGACATACCAGCACAGTTCTTGAGGGACTACGCTGATGAACTAGCACCCGCACTTGGATCACCACCCTTCAGAATTTACTCTACTCTTTTCAGCATCCATACAACAGGGTGAAGTACCATCAGATTGGAGGCATGCCAACGTCACACCAATAGTTAAGGAAGGTGACCGCAGCAATCCCGCCAACTACAGACCTATCTCACTCACCTCCGTCTGTAGCAAGTTAATTGAACACATCATACACAACCAGATCATGACCCACTTCGATGATCACCAGATCCTCACTGACCAACATCATGGGTTCAGAAGGAATAGATCCACGGAGAGTCAACTGATCCTGACGCTACATGAACTAGCCAAGGGCCTTGACGAGGGTGAGCAGATCGACGCAGTTCTGCTCGACTTCAGCAAGGCTTTTGACAAAGTCCCCCATGAACGCGCTTAGCCAGCAAGCTCAAGCACTATGGCATCAGAGGAAACTTGCTGCGATGGATTAGAAGCTTCCTGACCAACAGAAGCCAACAAGTTCTGGTGGTAGGAAAGTCCTCTGACACGACACCCGTCACTTCCGGCGTACCTCAGGGATTTGTCATTGGCCCGTTACTCTTTCTGGTGTACATAAACGACCTCCCACTCCAAGCCACACCAAAGACTCGTCTCTTTGCAGGCGATAGTCTCTTGTATAGGAAGATCCGCTCCACAGAGGATGCCAAGTCCCTGCAAGATGACCTAGACCGCTTCCAACAATGGGAACGAGACTGGCTGGTGTCTTTTAATCCAAGTAAGTGTGAGGTTGTTCGTATCACCAGAAAGAGACATCCTTTCAGGACACCATACCTCATCCACGGCAAGGAGCTCCAAGTCGCGAAGGGAGGAACGTATCTCGGAGTCCACGTGGATGAAAAACTCTCCATGAACACTCACGTGGCTACTACAGCCAAAAAGGCCAACAACAGCCTTGCCTTCCTGGGGCGAAACCTCACAAGCTGACCGCAGAAAACAAAGGCACAGTGTTACCAAACCCGTGTTAGGCCTATCCTGGAGTATGCCAGCTGTGCCTGGGATCCACATACGAAGACCAACATCACCCAACTTGAAGCCGTCCAGCGTCGAGCAGACCGCTTTGTCAAGGGAGACTACCACACCACCAGCAGCTCAAGTCATGTATGTTAAATGTCTGTCTGTCTGGAACATCTCTAACTTAAGTTCTGCTTGGTGGACCCTTCTCAAATTTCACCACAATGTTTATCTGGACAGGCTACAGTAGCATGCATGTGTGTCCCGGTACGTATATCCAAGGTCAATGTCACTGGAATTTGCGTTTAGCATTTACGTTAAGCAAATGTGTTAACCTCAGTTATGTTGAACACGTTTTTGTAAGTTCATTTATTTACATAACCCTTTGAGATAAAGCTTTAATGAATCTTAAAGCACTTGTTAACCATCACGAGCTTCACCTGTAGACAAGAGTACATAACTCGGTCAAACATTTTGACAGGATTGTGACCCTTTTTAACTTAGAATTTTTGGTTAAGGTTTTTGTTAAAGTCCACTTACTTACATAACCCTTTTCGATAAAATTTTAAAACTTGAAACACTTGTTCGCCATCATGCACAAGCTTCATCTGTAGGCACTAGTAAATAACTCTGTCAATCATTTTGACAGAATTATATAGCCCTTTTTAATTTAGATTTTTTAGTTAAGGTTTTTGATTTAAAGTCCACTTATTTACATAACCCTTTTTATAAAGCCTTGAAATTGTCTACCGTCACAAACTTCATGTGTTTGAAAAAACGGGACGTATTTTTGAATGGCGCTGTCTGTCCGTCTGTCTGTCTGTCTGTCTGTCAGTAACATCTCTAACTCAAATTCTGCTTGGTGGACCCTTCTCAATTTTCACCACAATGTTTATCTGGACATGCTACAGTAGCATGATGTGTCCCGGTATATATATCCAAGGCTAAGGTCGCACAATTGGACTTAGAATTTGCGTTTAGCAAAAATGTTAACCTCAGTTTATGTTGAACAAGGCCTCGACGGGCGTATATTTTAGTGGGTGATGGTCGTTACATCGACCAGCCCGCTCGTCGACCTTAATTTATATAGTAAACCCCAAGTCGTTCCGTCGACCTTATCATTACATAGGGATTAAGTTTTCACACCTATACCGCGGCTGCGTATTTGATGTTAGCTTTTCAAGTAAGCATGTGTCTGAACACTGCCCAGTCATAGTTCAGACCACAGGGTGCCATATAATATAACACTATATCGACCTAATCATATTTTTTTTTTACTTTTTAGACCATCTAGACCCACGAAATGGCACCCTGTGGTTCAGACCCAGATCAAGATCACGTTATATTTGGTAAAACGTGGTAGATTCAACGTATTTATAAATATGAATTTATGAATAATTGTTTTATCGACATAACATAAGTATTTGATGAAAAAACTAGCCTATCTAATAGACGCTAAGACGCGTGTTGGCAATTATACAAACTATTATGCAAACTATGCCGCGGCTGCGTATTTGATGTTAGCATTTCAAGTAGGCGTGTGTCTGAAATTATGGCAAACTGCCCAGTCCTAGTTCAGTCCCAGATCAAGATCACGTTATATAGTTGGTAAAACGTGGTAGATTCAACATAATTGTTTTATCGATATAACATGTCTGCAATTATGGCAAACTGCCCAGTCATAGTTCAGACCCAGATCTAAATCACATTATGTTGATAAAAAAGATGTGAAAATTGTGTTTGGGTTTTTTACATAGTAAATGTGTTTAGTGGGGACGAGGGAAACATGTATTGGCAATTATCACAAACTTCCGATTTTCATAAAAAATCAAATGTGCACTTCATCCATTTAAATTTGTATTCAACATAACGTTTTATAAATAAAGTGTGCAATTTATTTAAATATTTAATAAATAATTTATGTGTTTTATCAATAATTGAAAGTTATTGTTTATCCTTGTTTATTCACGGTGTATACTCTACATAATATTTAAACACATTGAATATACCACTTTTTATACAATATAAAGCGATTTTGATCTGGGTCTAAACTATCATTGGGCAGTTTAATTGCCAACACGCGCCCACTTAAACAGCTAACATAAAATACATAGCTGCGGCATAGGTGTGAAAACTTAATCCCTATGTAATGATAAGGTCGACGAAACGACTTCGGGTTTACTATATAAATTAAGGTCGACGAACGGGAGGGTCGACAAAACGACCATTAATCTATTTTAGTTGTATCATAATTATGTTATTGTAAATTGTCAACAATATACAAACATTCATGAAGACAATATATAATTAAATCATGTAGATAATACTTTATGTATGTAACACAGATGACAATACGGGCGTATATTGTGCCCACTGACACTCTTGTGTGACTTTGTGTCTTTTGATAGGCATGTACATTTGTCACGGTGCTGTTCGGACGACTGTGTGTTTTGTATACATGTGGTGTTTCCTGCATGATTCACACTTGGACTTTTAGGCGTTAACGTACAATGTTCTGATTGACCTCTAACAGAAATCCACCATGGGTCACAGACTGAAGGAACCAGGATCAAAATATTTACAAGTTGTCGGTTTAGAGAGGTGTGTCTGATCGGCTGCTCTAGATAGCAGTGCGAAATTTTTTTCTGATAATGCGGGACCAGATAGTTTCAAGGTTTATCCAAGACCATAGGAAGTGTACTTTACGGCAATCAGACAGCGCATGCGCAAATAAGAAAGAAACAATTGAACGAATATAATTTTTTGGATTTTTCCCAGTTTTACAAAGGATACTTGCTAAAGTAATTACTCTTACTTGATATATTACGTCTTTATATGTTTATGTCTTTGATAACAGCGTTAACAAGGACATACTATCAATGGTTTAGTGGGGTTTATACAATCATGTGCGTCGGTGTCACGCCGGCATGGCCGCATCACGCGCATGGTGGACGATAATTATGCGGATCAAATATTTTGAGATTATTAATTGCAAATGCGGTGTATATTTTAAATATACTATATTGTCTATGAATATATTAAGTTTAACATGAATATAAATTAGGTTTGAAACCGCCTAAGTTATTTTCAACTTAATTGTACTGAATGAGTTATCTCCCTTATTGTAAACCTCCTTTGTCTCGATTTAATTTGAAGCACAGTTATACCTCAGTGCAAGGTCAATTTGACTTTATTTTACACACACACACATTTTCCTAATATTTGGCTGTGAACTATAAAAGTACGTTTCCATATTTACCTCCCTTGCACAATATGACAATGAAGATTTCCCCAGTGTTATCGTGTAACAGAGTTAGAGATTGCCATTTGCGAGGATCAGTAGTTCTTGAAAAACAAGGAATCCAATAGTATCTGAAGCAATGGAATCGGATGATTCAAAACCGCGCTAAAACAGTTTTCGGGCGTTTTTCTGGCAAGTTTGGGAAAAACGCGTATTTTAAAAATTAGGTTTGTTTGCACGTTAAACTCAATAATTTGGAAAGCAAGTTTGGTCCCAGGCCCCATTTAAGCTTATTTTACATTGTATTCAGGTAAATTTGTCAATTTGGATTTTTTCCCAATTTGGGGTTAATTGGTGGAGGAAATGTTACCTATTTTTCATTGGGAATGGGTCATTTAACCCATTCCTGAATCTGATAACACAAAGTAAATTCAGTATAAATTTACTATGTGCTGATAGGCTTGGTTTAGACCCTACTTTTGAAAAAAAATCAACTGAAAAGGAGCATTCACTAGCAAAAAGGAAATTTTAAGAACTCTGTTTTTTGAAACCATTGTGATAAATAGTACTTTTGCTCAATAGTCCGATGAGCAAATGCTCTATCACAATGGTTCCAAAAAGTGACTTTTGCTGAGGGGTCAGAATGTGTCAATATGAAGGTATGCATTAAAACAGACACGTGTAGATGCCAGAAAAAATCCTGGAAATTTTACAGAGAAAAAAACCAAGCCCAAGGATTAATTTCATTTTCATTTGTTTTCGGTCACGTTTATCAATTCAATTTTTTTAATGTGTTTGCAAATAATCTTAATATGTTTTGTTTTCAGATGGCAACAGTCCCTCCAGGCAAGACCCCAATAAGCTACCTACAGGAGCTGTGCACCAAAAGAGGTATAACTCCCCAGTATGACCTAATCGCCAACGAAGGTGCTGTGCATGAGCCAACATTCATCATGCGAGTAACAGTTGGAGAGATTAGTGCCACTGGTAAAGGTATGTCACAGTTCCAGAAGTTCCACACATCCATTTGCCGATATGAATAATTTTGAAAAACAACAAATCCTATACTAAGTATTTAAAGCAATTGATGATTCAAGCCGGTACTAAAACTTAGTTTTCACGAGTTTTGCTGGCAATTTTGGGAAAAATGCATATATTTTAATAATTTGATTTTTTTTGCATGTAAAACTGAATGATTTTGAAAGCGACTTTGGTGTCATTTAAATTTAATATGCATTGTTTTAGCATTTTAATCAAAATTTTGTCGGCCCGGTGTCAGGATAATGTGACTAGGTGGGGTGCCCTTGCCATGTACCTGTGGCAGGGGTATTCCAGTGAGGCAGCACTATAACTTGTCTCATGCGGGTGCCGTCTGCAAATAACTGGAATACTGTTGGTCGGACGTAAAACCCAACTCACTCACTCACTCAAAATTTTGTCTCTATTTGGATTTTTCCCCCAATATTGGGTCATTTGTAAAATATAAAGATCATTGAAAAGAAATAAGGGAGCGGGGGGAAACTCTGTAACGAGAAGTTGTCATTGAGGTCTGCAGAGAAATACAAGCAGAAATTAGACATTTATATGTATATATTTTTATATATTTATTATATATTTATATTTATATATATATATTTTATATTAGACATTCTGTTCCCATAATTCAGAAGGTGGTTTACAAAGTTCTGTATGGCTGATTTCAATCTGGTGATTTATTTAATTGGAAAGAGTTTGTGAATATTTCATTTTTTTCCCCCTTCTTGTTCATATATATAAATAAAAGATTAACCCTTTCCTCCATAAATATGCCTTTTCTATGCAACTGTAATAGTCACTTATTGAAACCATTGTGATAAATAGAGCATTTGCTCCACAGGAGCAAATGCTCTATTTATCACAATAGTTTCAATACTAGTTACGACACAATTCTAACATAGATTCCCTTTTGTCTAGTAAATGGTCCTTTTTGGTAGATTTATTCAAAGAGGTTGGGTCTAAAAATAGCCTATGAAGGAATGGGTTAAGCTTGTTTAGAGGTTGCATATTATAATTTTCAAAAGACTGATAATAATCGATTATCGGTCATCAGACTGACTAACTGGTTAAACCATGACACCTCTAATATAAACCTGTTAAACCATCAACATATACAGTCGACTCTCGTTATGTCGAGTTCGTAGGGACCTGTTAAAAACTTCGACTCATCGAGAGTTCGACTTAAAAACACATGCCATTTTCTGAAAACCCATTTTCTTTCATTATGTTCACCTAAACAAGCTGCCATATTACAGTCATACTTGTGCTTGTATACTTCAGTCTGCACATTGTGTAAAGGAATCGCACTCTGTGTATATAAGAGTTGTACATGTAGATCCATTACTGCGACGAAGCGAGTACAAACTTCTATCTGTCCTACCCTATTAATAACACCATGCCCTAATTTACAAGGCCCTGTCCAATTTTCAGATCCGTTTTGCCTCTATCATTGAATTAATCGACGTTGGTTTGGCGAATTTTTAAAACAAATTGTTTGTTTACACCATATCAATGGGGAATTCCTTTAATCAACGGGCACCGGAAATACGTAATCACATGTGAACTAAATTTGATTCTGGCTGGTTGCCGATTCGCGCTCTTCCGGCACATGTAAGAGAACAGCCATATTCAGGGAACCAGACGTATCTCACTGTTTACCCCATTTTACACGATTCACCGTGAGCTGTTTCGGTATTTAATAGTAGCATGTATATTACTCACGCAAAAAATTGATTTCAATATGAAACTGCATTAATTGGTAATAAAATGAGGAAGTGGCCTCAATTTTTATTCCAATTTTTCCGAAATAGTCCGGAAGCGAGGAGGCTTGAGAGTTCTCTTTCGTACTAGTAGTCATGACAGACACTTAGGACGAATGGAAGGTAATGGGTCATTTTACTAAATAACGTTCACTCATTTTGGTATTGTTCCACAATTTGAATAATTATCGGACATCAGTGATTGTTTACCAACAAAATACTGTAATTGCCTATGTCGCGTTCACCAGGCGTACATTGTCTGCGTCGGATCAAAAGGTCCAATTCACACCTCGAACTCAATCAGACTGAGAGGTGTGACTTGGATACAAACACCGATAATTACATGCAAACAGACACATTGGGGATGGAAAATGACTTCGACTTATCGAAAATGTGGTCAGCTCGAATTCGTCTTAAAACCTTAAATTTATATAGAATATATAGGAAGAAAAGTTGGGACTTTACAAAAACTTCGTGACAACGAGAAATTTGTATCAAGCGAGTTCGCCATAACGAGAGTGGACTGTATGTGTAGAATATATGTTTATATCCTAAAGTACACCTCTTACAGTGATTCTAATCATTGAATAGCAAAACTTGAAGTATGGCAGAGAAATAACAACATTGCACCTCTTACATGTCAATAGCTCTGCCCAGGCCTGCGTTTATCAAATAATGACGTCATGGATATTAATTAATTGAGCTTTTATATAGTCACTATGAACAAGGGAATATTTTGTCACGACAAACTGTAGAATCAGATGGATGTTATGTTATAAGCAAACAGAGCAGAGGCTCCTACAGGAGCGGTCTGATCTGGGTCTCCTCTATTTGCGAAGACATACATATAGGCATATTTATGAAGTAAAAGGTTATACCTCAGCCAAATCATATTTTCACATCTACTCATCAATATTGGTTTAGCAGAAAAATATAATAAAAAACAAACTAATTTTCTATTCTTGCATTGTTTTTTCTCTAATTCTTGCATTGTTTTTTCTAGGTTCCAGCAAGAAGAAGGCAAAGCATGCTGCAGCTCAGGCAGCTCTGAACCAGATACTGGGTGTGCCCAATGGGCAGACACCTGCAGGGGATGCCTCTTCTACAAATAATATGTAAGTGTAAGAAAATAGATTGTAGAATTATAGCAGGTCAGTGGAGTATGACTGTAGTTGTACAGGGTTCTTAAGAACTAATTTTGTCCTGGCATAGTGTCTATAAATCTCAGCCAAACTGTATCTTAGCCCTTTGCCAGATAATTTCAACCTAACAGGCATTGTTAACGGCTTGGGTCCAGATAAGAAGCGTAGTAAGTTAGTAACCTGGTATGTCTTTAGGAGCCAAGTTGTTTGACACTCGGTCAGTAGTTTCTCAAAAGATTTTCGAATCAAAAGTATGTAAATATTGTAGCTGATCAGAGTTAAGCAGACATAATTTTTAAATTGGCTAAGAGTTAATGAAACTTGATAGAATCTTTTCTCTGAGGCTTTTTGAGTAATAACAAGCAGATGTCCAGATGAGATGCATATTAGAGCTTAAGATAAGATGCGTAAATTTAAACATTTTCAACAATAATTCCTTTATTTCTCCACCAAACCCTATACTGTGACCACTCTTTAGAATCGTCTCTTCGAGAGTGGTCACAGTCTAGGGTTTGGTGGAGAAATGACGATAAAATTTTAGAAACTGGGTACGCATCGTTATCTGTAGCTCTGATATTATATAACTTATTCAAGACTAACTTCTCTATTTCTCCACCAAACCCTATATTGTGACCACTCTTTGCAATCGTTTCTTTGAGACAATTCTAAAGAGTGGTCCCAACATACAGTGTTTAGGCTAGAATCCTAACTCTATGGGTCATTTTGACCCATTATCACTCAAAACAGTGGGTCATTTTCTAAATCAGTGGGCCAATCTACATATCACTACAGTAACTTAATAAAATAGGCCCTAAAAATCAGTGTGTGCAGCATTGAAGATTGCCAGTCTGCTCAACTGAACTGACAGACAGCTTATGGTCATTGCTCGCTATGTGTCTAGTGATCGTACTAACTTGTACGAAAATTGTCTGTTCCAATTGAAAATGCATTAGATTTCTTTGTGTTTATGCACAACTTACAAAACATTCTATTTTTTTACCATCGTAACTTCGTAAGTAAGCCATGATGCGTACTTGTAGGTCGAGAGTCATTTTGGTTGGAACTTTCTGGTATTCTCACCGGTTGACGACGACGGCGCATCTTTTTCTGTTTCTTGGCTGCCGATTTGCCAGTAGGGAAAAAGGACAGAAAAGACTTTTGCTGTTTTTCAGCAGACATTTTCAAGTTACAACGATTCAGAGTAGAAAATCTAGTTTCGATTCACTGCAGTGCACGGAATAACATAATCCGATTCGTTAATCATACAGGCGCTGTATTGTAAAAGAGAACGCTATAAATCATGCGTCTGGGGTACAGGAAATGATGCGGGCAGTGAATAATAGGCTAAACACGGACCGAGAGATGGATTTCGGCAATTTTTTGGGACGGAATACGATGCGCCAAAATGACCCACGGAACTTTTTTTCATGCGCCATTTTTAATTATTCTGCGTCAATGACGCAGGGGCGCGGCCTAGCCTAAACACTGAACATATTCGGGTATAGTGGAGAAAGGATGATTTAGTAAATACTTGATGCACTAATAGAGAAACAAAAACACGTTTTATTTATTTAAGATCACATAACTGAAGTTCTAACAAGATTATAGCAACTAGTAGCCATATCACATCTAGAAGCTGCAATTATTTTATGTTATGTTATTCTGACAAAGTTAGCCTTAATGGTTGCACCCTAAAATGTGCGGTAATTTTGGGTAGATGCGAGTGGAAGCAATTGTAAAAATCTTTGGCGTACGATCTTGGCCTCATTTTACAAATTCTTTGTATATAACATGGATGATCATGTAATAAATCCCCAAGGATTGACTTGAATTTTCACATTTTGATCAATCAAAGGACCTGAAATTGTAACATCCTCAGCCTGAGTAACTTTGTTTGAGAATAACTTGGCCTGAGCCTCTCATCACTCAGGATCTAACTTGTTTTAAAGCCTGATTATATTTTAGAATCATGATCAATATTCATTAACCCTCTACAATAGACTACTTTATATGATAAAAACACCTTTTAATGCTGTTGTACCAGTAGACCCAGATCTTATGGAATATTATAGGAGGTCGCATTCTACAGTTTCAGCCATGACAAAGGTTTCCTTGTTCAAATTATACCATCATTAACCCTTCTCTTGCTGAATTTTAAAATACATTTCTCCTTCTTTACCCATGCCCTGTTGTATAATTACATATATGTCTTCACTATGTACAAGTATTTCGCTGTGCAATCACTGCTGTGGAGTGCACTGGTTGCACAATCAACTTGTAAATAGTGCAGACCCTGATGAGACAGCTCCTGCAGGAGCTGTCTCATCTGGGTCTTCACTATTTACAGGTATGTATATTGACAGGAATAGCAAGCGAAGGGTTAAAAAAAAATCATCTAATTAATATTCATTATTTCTTACACAGGTATTCAAGAAATGAAGGGTGAATTTAAGTTTTGTAAAGTCACATTATCAGGGGAATATTTCACCATGAAACTAGCATGATTTCAGTAATATTCCTTCAGCAAACAGAGCAGACCCTTATCAGATGGCTCCTACAAGAGCCATCTGATCAGGGTCTACTGAAAAGGCATTTGTAGCCGAGATGAGATAAAAACCTTGTAAATGACCATTTACTGATTAAACAAGATTGTAAAATATAGGAAGTGTTTGCTTGATTCAGGTAAAAAGGTAATACAGTAAGTGCCTTTTTGAACTTTTTATGCCGCCAAAGGTGTGAAAAATTAGTTATATGAAGAAAAGGGTGAAGATGCCAGCTGTCACTATAAACCATGTTTATACTTGTTTCAAATGGCTGCTTAACCCGTTCCCTGTTCTATATTTAGGCCAAATTTCAGTACCTGCTGCATATTAACAAAATAGTTATAAAGAAATATGGAAGGTATAACATTGCAGACATTTTAGAAAGCAAAGAAACAGATCTATTAAATTGTTAATTCTATTAGCGAACAGAGTAGACCCTGATCAGACGGCTCCTCTAAGAGCCGTCTGATCTGGGTCTGCTCTGTTTGCAAATTATGCATGAAAACAGGTTTATATGAGGGAAAGGGTTAAGACTATCACTGTATTTTTCTTTGTGAAATGTGTTAAAGGACTTTGGTTTACTTGTATACAGTCAGGTGCCAGTAAGTGACGGCGATGGCGTGGGCAATCCAGTTGGGGAGCTTCAGGAGCTGACCCAGAAGAAGCTTATGAAGCCTCCTATCTATGATTTCACCAGCGAACAGGGACCACCACATGCTAGAGAGTTTGTGTGCACTGTGAAACTGGGGAAAATCCAGGAAAAGGGTAAAATACCTCCCCCCCCCCCCCCCCCCCCCCCTGTTTTTTTGAAGCAAACTTTAGACTTTTGCTTAATAGTGTAGAATGTTTAAAATGTAGCATCTTATCAACTTGTGCACTGTTGATTACTCATCATAGGCTTTTCTGTTTTGCTGAAAACTCGATACATGTACTATGAAATTTTAATAATGAAGAATATGTCTGTGTGAAGGTGACTGTTTAATTCAGGGTGAAAGAAAGTCGTGCAGAAAGCTTGTAGTGGAGCTTTTTGCATGATTTTAACTCTGCATTAAGCTGCCACATGTGTTGCAAAGATCAATAATGGTATACCTGTAGTTTTGCTGTATTTGTCAGGGCTGCATGTTGCCAATGCCTTTTATGTTTACAATTTTAGTCTACAAAAAGTTATCACCCACTTGTAATATCACATTTAATTTTCTTCTATTTCTTTTTAAAGTTCAATTAGGTTGTCAAACAGTGGGGATCCTAATAGGAAGCCTTATTACTTGGGATCTCTGGATCGAAATATATGAAACTGCTATAGAACTGTTTACATAAGAGAAGTACTGAATTTATCTAAAGCTCATACTTCTGGGCCAAACCATTTTTGTTGCAACTCATTAGAATCCATATTTTCTCTGGATCTGATAATTCAAGACTTGTGAAGAGGTAACTCACTTATTGTTAACTTGAAACATCTCTAAAATCATAGACTGACTTGTCACCAAATTTCACTTTAAATAATTGATTTGCAAGTGGTCCTCTATTAATCAGATTTGTACAAATCGGTCCTGTCTGTTGCATAAAGAGGTCACACTCACTCACTCACTATCCGGTTTATTTGTTGATCAGGCCAACAATTAATCCTCTGATGAGGGTGGGGCCTGACTGCCCAGTCTAGATCGAAGTCGTCCTCTCCATTCTTGTCTGTTCTGAGGGTTGCTGGAATCCATACCCAGGGTTTTCCTATCGCGCTTTACAAGTTCTTCCCAAGACAACTTAGGCCTACCGGTGGTCCTTTCTGCTGGTACATTCATTTGTCTAACTTGAGCAATCCAGCCAGTGCTGCGCTCTATGTGCCCCAACCAACGCAGTCTTCTCTTCTGCATGATGTCTGCGATGCTCTCCAGGTTGACTTTAGCGAGGAGGGACGCAAATGGAATGTTCTCTTCGGGCTTAACTAAACAGGTCCATCTGATCATGGCTTTATCGTTACGTTTTAGTTTCTTCAGTATGCTGGCTGAGACAGCCCAGGTTTCAGAGCCATACAGTAGCACACTTCTGACATAAGAGGAATAGATGCGACCCCTTGTAGCTGTTGGTAGGTGCTTGTTTGCCAGAATTGGTAGAAGCTCTCTAAACTGTTTCCAGGCAGTCCTGCAGCGTGTAGCTGTAGCGAGTTCACAGCCACCATCTGATGAGAGCGTGTCTCCAAGGTAACAGAAGTCTGTCACTACCTCGAGCTTGTCACCACCAATATCTACCTCTGTCAGTGGTCTCCCATCTATTGGTCTAGCTGCTCCTGTACAGCGTGAACACTTAAAGTGTGAGTCTTCTTTGAGGGAGCCCTTTATACCGCTACACTTTTTGTGGACCCATCCTGAACAGTGGGTGCAGAGGATTGAGTTACTGCCTGTTCCGCTCAGACATACAGCACAAGGGTGTTTTCCTGATTTCCTCAGTAAGTTGAGGTTAGGACCAGCGATCATGACCTTGGTTTTACTCATATTGACCCTGAGGCCCTTCTCCTCCACACTACTCTTCCATGTGTCCAGGCGTTCCTTGAGTGATTCGAGTGAAGTATCGATGATCCCCAGGTCATCAGCATATAGGAGTTCCCACGGGCAGCTGGTTCGAAATTCTAGTGAAAGTGCCTCTAGGACAATGATGAATAGTAGAGGACTTAGTACTGATCCCTGATGGACGCCCACTTGAACATCAAATTCATCACTGTAGCTGTTGCCGACTCGTACCCGACTACGTACATTTGTGTACATTGACGTCACCACTTGGACCAACCACTCGGTAACTCCCAATTTCCGCAAAGCCCACCAGATGACCTTTCTTGGGACACGATCGAAAGCCTTCTCCAAGTCTACGAAAGCCATGTACAATGGTTTGTGTGCTGCTAGATGTTTCTCCATGACTTGGCGTATGATGAAAATTGCATCTGTGGTGCTCCTACCTGGCATGAAGCCAAATTGCATGTCATCAATCTGTATTTGTTGTCTGATCAGCTGTTCAACAACTCTTTCCAAGACTTTCATGACCTGATCAATAAGCTTGAGTCCACGGTAGTTCCCTCTGTTTAAAGCGTCACCTTTACCTTTATACAGGCTGACAATGAAGCTTTCTTCCCATTCTGCGGGAATGCAGCCCTCTCTGATGATGGCCTCAATCAGTTCATGCACCAGACTTGCCCCTAGTTCACCAGTTGGTTTCAGCATCTCAGCAACTATACCAGATGGTCCTGCTGCTTTTCCAGCTCTCATCTTACTGATTGCTTTGGCGATCATCTCCTGTGTAATAGGGGTACTAGGACCCTCTACTGGCGGTTCATATGACAGCTCATCAGGATTCCAGGGAAACTCAACGTTCAGCAATCGTTCATAATGCTGTTTCCATGACTGTTTCTTGGCCTCGTCATCCAGTGCGAGTTCACCAGAGTCGTTCCTTATTGGTTTTTCACCCATGACATCTTGATTGTCACGGCGCATCTGTTTTGCGAGTTTATAGATGTCACTTGACTTTGGGTTTATTTTAAGAAAAACCTCTTTATCGGCCTTTGTCTTTGCGTGGTGTACAGCAACTTTAGCAGCACGCTTGGCCCCATTGTACACTTCCCTACTACCACCTGCCTTCCATGCTCTGTAGCATCGCCTCTTCTCTCTGACAGCTTGGTCAACATTCTCATTCCACCACCAAGTCTGTTTCTTCCAATTATGCTTGGATGACACTCCACATACCTCAGTCGCTGCTTCTTTCAGGCCATCCCTGAGCCTCTTCCATTGTTCTTCAACGCCAACTGCATGTGTGTCTTGATTTTGTGTGGCAAATCTCTCAGCAAATTCTCACAGGAGTTAAAAACACTTTTTTAATGAACCATTTTATTAAACTGACATCTGATGAGCCAGTAAATTATGACCAAACTTCACAGACATGATCCTCAGGAGGTGCTTGATCAAAGTTATCGGTGGTTCTATAGATTGCTACTTGGGTAGGTCACTATAGCTAGAAATAGATTTTCTAGAACATTTTCTTTAATCCTTTCCCTGTTGAATATGCATGGAAGAAATAATGACATCACAACATTTATCGGGTGAATTTTGTTTTGGCACATGTATGCAGGATGTGTTAGTATTTGATAAAACTGTAGAATCAGATCTATTATAATGTCATAAGCAAACAGCGCGGAATCTGATCAGACAGATCCTATAGAAGTTGTCACTGATTGTGATTTAGATTAATCTGAGTCTACTCAGTTTGCATATTTAATAGTGAAAACTGGTTTATATGAAAGAAAGGGTTAAACATCTTTTGCTTAACGATCAACTGGAAATTGATTGTACCTTAACAATAATGATCCTCAGGTACATTAATCTTCTATCAAAGTGAAAAAAATTTCAGTAATATAAAGTGGCCTGATTTATTTTGGTAAATGAACATAATAAACCACTTGCCTATTAATCAGGTGATCTATACAGGGTCATCATGGCCCACTTGTTTGTACTAATATTATGAACAAAGGAGGAAAGTGGAGAACCAGATGTATTATCTCATGAGCAAATCATGATTACACAGCTATAACAGTTGTCTGATCTGGGTCTACTCTATTTGCAAATGCGTAAAAATTGTTAAGCCATTCCTTCACATAAACGCATGCTCTGTTTGCGTATAAACTATAATAGATCTGACTGCAGATTCGACATATACCAAACATTTATGTATCATATGTCATTTTTAAAAAAATCGGCTAATAAATATTCATGATGCCATTATTTCTTAAATGAATATTCAACAGGGATAGGGTTAAGCAACCACTTAAAGCTTTCTGCTTTTCTATTGATTAGCTTAAGCAGCCACTGCATTTTAAGACATTTACTCATGTAGTGGTGACATAAATTATTTTAGTGTATTTGCCTCTGTCAGGCTCTGCAAGATCCAAGAAGACGGCCAAGAGGATCGCAGCCCAGAACATGCTGAACCACATCCGTGGACTGGTGGATGAGGGTGGTAACACTGTCATGGAGGATGAGGAAGATGAGGAATTATCCCTGGTACGTACAGTATGTTACTCTTGTCCTGCTGAACAATACAATTTCAGCTCATATTTGGATCTTGTACAATTTTGACTACTTCCGATTGCATCAATGTTTTTAGAATCGGTTGACAAGTGTCAATCAGCATGGATACTGTTAGGCATCTTATCTAGATCCAAACTGTTAACAAATGTGAGTCAAATTGCATTTAGTGGGATAAGGGTTAAAGCATTGCAGTGGCAGGCCAGTGCTTGTATGCAGTTACAGTGCCTACATAGCCTTTACTGAACAATCACATCATGAATATGAATTAGTTATTATTTTGAGAATATTTAACTGGCAGAAACTAGAATCATATCTATTTTATTTCGTAAGCAAACAGCAGACATTGATCAGATGTCACCTACTTGGGGCATCTCATCTGGGTCTACTCTGTCTGCAAATTATCTAACAGACTGGGGTGAAGGGTTAATGTTTTCTCTCAGAAATAATTAGTTTAAAGACAAAGAAAAAACAGTGGAGTCCTGTCTTTCATTGATTCTTCCTTGTGGACACTCCTTTGAATACCAGAGCTCCAGATAAGATGCGTAAATTTAAACAATTTCAACAATAGCTTCTACATTTCTCCACCAAACCCTATACTGTGACCACTCTTTAGAATCATCTTGAAGAGACTCTTGGGGACAAGTCTAAAGTGTGTTCACAGTATAGGTTTTGGTGGAGAAATGAAAATTTTAGTATTTGGGTACGCATCATTATCTGTAGCTCTGAAGATGTGTAAATTAAAACATTTTCGAGAATAACTCCATCATTTCTCAACCAAACCCTATGTTGTGACCACTCTGTGACCGCAAAGGGTTTGGTGGAGAAATGACGATTTTTAGCATTTTGAGTACGCACCTTTATCTGTTGCTCTGGAACACCTTGTTTTTCACCAAACTCGAGCTCAGAGGTGTATTTAGGAAATTTTGATAAAGTACTCTTTTATATTCCTCCTTGTTGGTACTAATAAGAATCACCTCAGAGCGGTACTAAGAATTACTAATAAGACCTAACAAGAAAGTAGCACCCACTTATATACAGTTCTGCTTGTACCCTGTTATACATTTAGTTCTATTCTCCTGAATTAACCCAAGTTTTTGCATGGAGACCTACAGCAATCATCATACACTCATCGAAAGACAGGTCTTATGTGAAACTTTATATCGGGCGGCTGGGCAGATGGTATCCGAAACCTGTACGCTGTCTACGTTGGGCAGTTTCTATTTGATTGTCACCAAACTTGGTGAAAATACTTAATTGTATTGATATTATATTGGCCAAGTTAGATAACCAGGCAAACAGTCTAAAAGGCATGCTAAAGTTAGGGCGATTGAATTCACCAAAATTGTCTATTTTAGCCATTGTCCACTCTTTAAATCAACCAGTTTTTATCTGATTTTCACCAAACTTCATGAAATTGTATGCGGCCATATTATCTCAGACAAGATTGATAACCAGCCAAATGGCCTGTTTGCAAAGGCGTATATATATATGGAGAAATTATTCAGATAAAAATGGGATCTCCTTGAAACAGTTATCACAAAACTACATGGATGTAGTAACTGCCTTCCATCTGCCAACTATTTTTGCAAAAGACATCAGTTTGAACCACAGGATAGAATTTGATGAGACTTGGCGTGGATCATCTGTGGGTTATCCTGAACCAAAGTTTGTTGGTGCACAAATAATATATATAACCTATAGATATACTGTAGTGAAAACCAAGCTGAAAACCTTCAATAAACTCCTTGTTTAACATGGTTGGCCTGATTTTCTTAAATTTTATGTGACCCTCTAGCAAAATTGCTTCAGTCAATCTGAAACATGGCAGCCAAGAACTGAACTAATTTGGATTTCCTGCCGAAGCCAATGACTGAAATTTAGATTGAATTTGCAGGAACTTTTGAGAGGTGACATCTACCAATATTGGAAGGGCTTAGTACAAGAAGGGGGTTGTTAAGTCACATTTAAATGTTTTTGAGAAAGACATGTCATGAGTGTAATAGGCACTTAGAACAAAGTGTTTGTTTAAATCTGTATGATGTCATAGGTGCACTAGAATGCTCATAGTGCCACTTTAAAGATCGGAAATTCCATGAATTGAAATGCATATACAGTTGAACTCCGATCTCAAACTCGGATACCTCGAACTTTGGGATAACTCAAACTTAAAGTTTGGTCCTTCCAAAACTTACTCTACAGAATTGCTCCAAATGTATTACTACACATATCTAGAAACACTTGTGACAGCTTAATGCAAGTCTAAAGTAATGCATTACTTTAGACCTGTATTAAGCTGTGAACTTAGAACATTTTCCAGATCATAAATCAGATAACTCGAACTTGTGTTATCTCGAACTAATTTGTATGGTCCCTTGAAGTTTGAGATATGGAAGTTCAACTGTATTTGGTTTTACAGTTTCTGCCATGGCCAAAACTCGTTTTCATTTCCCAGTATAAAAACTCAGCTAATAAATATTCATGGTGTCATTATTGCATGAATATTCATCTGGTTAAAGTTTAAACAGTCTCTGAAAATACAGTCTGATCGATGACTGTCTACAAAAATTATCCTGACCATTTGTATTTTGAGAAAAACATGGTCGCCAGGGGTGGGGATAGTTTTATGTGCAATATACAGCTACCATGGCCATCATTTCAGTTACAATTAACCCTTTCCCTGTTCCGTATTTAGGCCAAATTTCCATACCTACTGAATATTCATTAACAAATAGTTATAAAGAAATATGGAAGGTGGAACAATGTAGACATTTTAGAAAGAAAAGAAACAGATCTATGAAATTCTATTAGCAAACAGAGTAGACCCTGATCTGGGTCTACTCTGTTTGTAAATGCGTGAAAACACGTTTATATGAGGGAAAGGGTTAAGGATCAGATAATATTTGTACAGTACATGTTTTTTTATCGGTCATAATCTTTTTAGCTCCACTTTTTCAAAAAGTGGAGCTATTTTCATGACCCTCTCGTCGGCGTTGGTTAACCTTTTTGTTAAGGTCCTTTTCTCAGAAACCATCAAAGATATGTGGTTCATATTTGGTATGTATGTTTACTATCACAAGGGGAGCCCATTTCACAAGGGAAGGTAACCCTAAAATTAATTTTGCCATAGTTATGCTCCTTTTTTGACTTAGAATTTTCATTGTTGGTTAAGTTTTATGTTCAGGTCCATGTCTCAGAAACTGTCCAAGATATTTGGTTCAACTTTGGTATACATGTTAACTATAAAATTACAAGGGGACCCATTTCACAAGGGCAGGTAATCCTAAAATTAATTTTGCCATAGTTATCTGCCCTGTCTGACTTAGACTTCCACTACACTATCCAGCACTAGAGAAAGTGGAGTGTGCTGTCTGTGGACAGCTCTTGTTTGAATTGTGTTGAAACCACTCTGGAGTGTGGTGTTATTTCTTGCAAAGTTATTATTAGCCTAAAAACAATCCATTTGTGAAAAGGCACCAATGGTTTTATTGGTAGACAATCTTGTTGTGCATGCTATTGCTTCCTCTGAAAAAAGTACCAACCCAAAGCTGTAGGTAAGAGGTGTGCTTTAAATAGGAAAATCAGGTGAAATAATGTTTATAAATATTTGTCCACCGAACCACAGGTAAGGTTGGTACTCATTGTAATTACTTCTTTGAGGCAATTCTAACGAGTTAACACCAAAAGGTTTTTGCCTGAGAAGTCAGATTTGCATAGATCAGACCAATAGATAAAGGTGCATACATGAGTTCAAATACCAAAGCCATCATTTCTCCACCTAACCCTGTGTTGTTCTCACTCTTTAGAATTGTCTCTTGAGAAGATTCTAAAGAAGGGTCACAACACAGGGTTTTATGGAGAAATGAAGGAGCTATTCTTGAAAATGTTTGAATTTATGCATCTTATCTGGGACTTTGGTATACCTCTTATGTACAGGTCTTCTTAACCATGGGATATTTGAACTCTTTCAGCTGTACTAAAGACTGGATATATGCAACCTTGCTTCAGCAAGGTGATGTATGGTCAGCTTTTAATATTTCATAAATTGGTGGTAAGAATGACTTGGAATTGACCAAGGATGTCAGTTTTCTCTAAATTCCTTTTTTACACAAGTCAGTAACACTTTGGAGTTTAATGCTTGATTTTACTTTCCCTTTTGACAGACTGTGGAACCGCTTAAAGCCTCATACACGGCTCTCAAGGAAGGGAAAGTAAAAGTGGCAGTGCTCAGTCCCAAACAGAACAAAGAAATTCAGGTGAGCAAGGCTCTTATCTGACACTTCCAAAGCAAACATTGTGCGGTGTAAAATCTTGAAGCATTGGCATTGCCCTAAATACTTAACACTTCACTCCATGAATATTCATTAATATTGCATCAATTCATGAATATTAGATTTAATTAACTTGAACTTTATGATGGCACTACTAACAATGAACTTTTAATCATGACAGAAACTGTAGAATTGAATATTAAAACATCATTTCATAAGCAAACGGAGCAGACAATGATCAGACCACACCTGTAGGAGCCATCTGATCTGGGCCTACACTGTTTGCAAATATGTTAAAAGGGGGCATAAAAGGTTTTGTAAATGTTGTAGACCTAGATCAAATTTGCCCCTGAAGAAGTAATAGGGACCTTAAATTTACTTAAAGTTTGCTGATGGAAAAGCACACTGTAATATTTATACTAACATACTGCATGTATACATTGACTGCTTCATAACAAATCTGACAACAGGAGCTTGCAAATACCGTACACCTAGATCACCCACATGTCATTAAGTATGAGGAGAAAATCTGCAGATGTGGATAAATGTCTGTTCTCTTTAACCCTTTCCCTCCTGAATACTCATGAGTAATAATGACCTCAGGAATATTTATTAGCTGATTTTTAGCTTGTCTGTTTCAAAGAAAAGTCGAGCTATTGTGAGCACTTGGTCATAGGCATCGTCGTCGTCGTTGTTTTCATTGTCCACTGATGCCTGCATAAATTTTAATGTAACTCACTACTCGAAAAGTATAAGAGATATCAACATGGAACTTCATAGGTTAGTAGATCTCATTATGGGGAAGGCCCCTACATAAGAAACATAACTCTTGATTTCAAAATTTTAGAGTTGTGGCCCATATTATTTTTTTCAATTTTTAGCTAGTCTATTTCGAAGAAATCACGAGCTATTGTCGTAACTCCGGCATCCGCGTCGTCGTCGTCAGAAATCTTAACATTGACCATAACTTCTTCAATTTTTCAATTACAACCTTCATTTTTTTTGGTATGCATGTTCATCTTGACAATGATGACAGACGAGCGTTGGCACCTGCTTGCGGTGCTCTTGTTTTTAATTTAGCTGGACACGCACCAAATCAGACGAGCGTTGGCGCCGCACAAGGCTCTTGTTTAGAATGTAATCTTTTCAAGGGGATTTTTTTATTTGGCTCAAACTGTAGAATCGGATCTATATCCTATCATAAACTATCCTGCCATAAACAAACAGAGCTGATCCTGAAGAAGGTTAACCCTTTAGTTCATAAATAAACTTTTTATCGTCTTTGCAAACAGTGTACACCCAGATCAGATGGCTCGGGACTATAGGAGCCATCTGATCAAGGTCTTCTCTGTTTGCTTTTGAAATAATATAATTACAAGTCTACAGTGTTTGAAATTTTAAAAGTCCCGTGTTTTTTGTCATAAAAATTCAATTAATTGATATTTATGATATAATTTATTTCTTCCATGAGTAGAGGATTCAAACTTTACTTGATAACATACACAGTGCCCCCCCCCCCTTTTCCCCCCCAAAAAAACCCAACAACATACACACACACATTTATTTTAATGCCTTTGCAAACTTCCTGGAGGAGCTGTCTGCTTTATGTGCTTATATATTACAGATTAACTGCTTTTTGCAATTGTAATAATTCTGTGTACTTTATTTTTTTTAATACAAGTATTAAATTTAATAATAATATTTATAATGGACAGGGAGGAGAGACAATTTTCTTTTTTTCCCTAGCTCACTAGCTGGAAAAGTTTACCTGTCTGCTGAACCACAATGATAGGCTAACGACATCCATTCAGTCTGTTACCTCAACTTGATACAAAATTGGCATGATACGAAATTTGCATGAATGTTCTTTATGTATCAGAAAAATAAAGTATCAAGATCCTACTCAATGTATGTTTATTGTGACTATGTATGGTTTTGGTATTTTTTCAGAAATTTTACCAGACCGTGATGAAGAAAAGCTCCAAACAGCTGAAGAACCTGCAGGGGAAGCCGTTGAACGCACCTGCGACCAACTACTGCCAGATGCTACAGGAGATAGCTGAGGCCCAGAGGTTCGAGGTCCTGTACACAGACATACCGGAACTCAGCTCCTTTGGTAAGTAACTTAACTGTTGAAATATCATTTGTTGTTAAATATAATAATAATGTCTTTGTATACGTCCAAAAGTATTACAGTGTCAATCTAAACACAGAGTACTCTCTTGTGAACTCAGCTTTCAGATCTATCTGGCTTTTCTTTAGTATGTTTTGAAAAGACGCATAATCACTATACTGACACCTTGGCCAAAATTTGAAATATGTTAGAGCTGATTTAAACAAGAAAACATATAAAAATAGGCATCTGCATTTGACACCGTTTGAAAATTTTCTATTTCATAAAAGGTATAGTGTCTGTATCGGCAAACTTGTTTGAGGGGGTATACTGGAATCACCGTCTGGTGGGCAGGCGATTGATCGGTCCGTCCGCATTTGAGCATGGGTAGTTGGTGTCGCAAAGTCCTCTTTCAATTTGTAAAGTTACTGAATTTATATTTGGTATACATAATTACCATGAATGGTAGATGTGCAAGACGCAATTTTCATGTGTTTAACACTGGCCATTGCAGAATTATCTCCCCCTGAACTTGTGTATATTTTGTCGTGTATGCATGAAACATGGGTAGTTGTTGTTACACTGTTGAAGCCAAATTACCTGATCTCAGTCTAGTGATATAATTCTGTTTGTATTATGGTAGATGTTTTTCTTCTTCAATTTTTGAGACGCTGATAATCGTCATGTCTGAATTATTCCAGGTATGCACCAATGTCTCGTGCAGCTGTCCACCATGCCGGTGGCTGTCTGTCATGGCACAGGCCCCACTGTGGATGAAGCCCACGCTGGTGCAGCCCACCATGCTCTGCAGTACCTGAAGCTGATGACAAAGTCGTAGTCCCGCCCACCAGGAGTTCACATAGCCTCACTGTGACAAATAGCTCGGATAGGAAGTGAATTGATACAACAAGTGCTCAAGCTCTAAATGGTTGCCAAAGTTCAAAATCTGCAGACATACTCATTACTTGCCATATGTCAGAGCGCTGTAAGAAGGCCTCACATATATCAGAAGGGTGAGATGTTCTTACAGTGGTACATGTAATACATTTCTAGCAGCCATTTGAACTTGAGTATGACATTTTTGTAGTTTCTTATGATATTTGCTATATGTTTATGTATACATCCTCATATGCATGTGTAGTCTAGTGTTAAGTGTGTGTATCCATGTATGAATGATACTTCTGTTTAGATTTTAAATCCTTAAATTTTGGTATAAAATTTGATTTTAACATGAATAAATTGGTAATATTACACATTGAAGCCATATATGGTTATCTAAAAAATACCCAGCTGTTACAACTGTTTCTCTGTCAGGCTTGTGTATCCAGGGATTAACCCTTTCTCTCACATAAATGCTTCTTTCACATGCAAAGGGAATAGACCCAGATCAGATGGCTTTTGTAGGTTTGTCAGATCAGGTTCTGCTCAGTATGCTTATGGATCTGATCCTGTAGTGTTTGTTGAAGCAAAACTTTGACTGTAAGCTTTACATTATAAAAATAAAGATGATGATTATTCATGAAATGACCAATTCATGCATAAATATTCATGAGGGAAAGGGTTCAATAAAGTTTTCAATAAATACTTTTTAAGCCTTCTAAACAAAGGGGTTTATCCAATTTGTTTCGTAGATCGGTTATATTGAGTGGTAGGTGGGGAGTACGGACATTGTTGTCATCATGTGGACAGCATTTCATTTTCTAAAACATTCATAGTATCTTTCTTTCATTCTCTTATCATTCATAAGCTGTAGCATTTAGTTAGAATTCTAGTCATTTTGCACATTTCTTGTTCACTCCACTACATCAGATTCTTTTAAATACATTAATGTTAAAAATTCACCATATCAATCCACAGTATCATCAATTTAATGAAAATTGAAAAAGAAGAGATGGTATGTCTACAAGGACCCTCCTACTGACACACTTTGATGCCTCTGTAAAAGTACATTTCTTGAAACCATTGTTATAAATAGAGCATTTACTCCATAGGAGCAAATACTCTATTTATCACAATGGTTACAAAAAATAGTTTAAAAACTACACAATTCTAAAAAGTTTCCTTTTCTCTAGTCAATGCACCGTTTCAGTAGATCTATTCAAAGAGGTAGAGTCTAAAATTAGTCTAGGAGGGAATGGGTTGAAATTTAAATGAAATGCTGTCAAGTTTGGTTGAGACTTGTTTGGAGGTATGTGTGGCTAGGTGTGAGGATGGTTTGGGGATTGCCCTCGGCAGCCCCATTTTCAACTTGTTTATTTATTGAACAAGTTCATTGTAAGATTTTGTACTGCCTCTTGTACTGTTTGTATTATTGTGACTTGATGTTGTTCTTTATTTAGCCATGTAACAAAATCATTCTGCAGTAGGCTGCCTGTGTCCTCCAGTACAAAATTTTAAAATGAAACTGATATTGTTTTATCTGTGACAGACATTTTTCTATCACAGTCATTCCAAGAAATCATCTCATAAAAATGGGTCTTATGAAGCATTTTTATACTCAGTAGCAGATTTGAGACAGCGTTGTATATTAACTCTTTTTCCATTGAAGTGATTGTTAATTGAAAAAATTGTTGTCTGCATTATTTCTAATAGAATTTCATTCCATTTCTTGCCAAAAGCGTCAGTGAGGTTGTCAGTTTGTATCCAGATGAGACATGGGGTAACTCTGCGTCTCATCTGGATCCAGATTGTTTGCGGTGGTTATCATAGTACTACTTTGCCCACAGTGCATGAAGAGTTAATGATTGATGTGCCCCCGAAATGGGCTGGACCTCTTCGCTAGAATCTCAAAGTTTGTGTTCAAATCAGGTCCTATACGCTTTCTACTGCAGTATAGTGTGTATTTATTATGTTGGGTCATCCTTCAATATAACTTTGGTTCTCTTTTATGTGCCCTGCTCCCACACCATGGGGAGCATATAGTGTTTTTAGGGAATCATACCAGAATAGAATTATTAAGGCAAACTGAGTAATCATCTTACTTTAAATGTATGAAGCAGTTTTCTTTTACCGGAGATGAAAAACTAAAGTAGTTAACCCTTGACCTCATGATTATACATCTCAGAAAAATGACCTCATTAATACATGTACTAGTAAGATGTATCTTTATATTGGCATTATGAACAAAGGAATTTTCAGATATGACAGAAAGTGTAGAATGAGGTCTAATTCAATTTTATAAGTAAACGGCAGACCTTGATCAGACTACTACAGGAGAGGTTTGATCTGGGTCTAGTCTGTTTGCACAACTGTTAAAAGGTGTATCGATGAAGTAAAGGGCTAAGTATTCATACTAACATTTAAAAATGAAGTGTGCTGGTTCTTAATATGTCCACTTTAGGAATTCAAATATCAACTCCAGATTCAGTTTTATGCACATGCATGTATTTTGGTTACCCCAGTGAATAAATGCAAGTTTTCCATATTGTTGGCATCAGTGGGAAGGGGCGTGCTCTAACGGTGTATACCCAGATCAGGGACTGTGCTGTACTGAATGTAGAACACAACATCTGATCTGGCTCTTCACTGTTTATCATTAGCAACTACTCCTCCTGTTGATGTCGTCCAAATGGATTAACATATAGTCGGAAATCTGTTTATGATGTACATGATTAGCTTTTGTGTTACCTGTGTAAAGCTCCTTTCTTTTAACATTGTGGTCTATGAATGGGAGGGGATAGGCTTTGACCTGCTGACTAGAGGTAGGCTGGAGAATTAGCATCATTTGGATTCTGATCATACCTAGTGCAAGATCAGTCTGATCAAGACCCAGTCTTTTGCAACCGATTTTATTCTACAATATCTGCATATACCATGAAAGGAAAGTCCACCATGAGACTCTATCCACAGTAGTTGGTAGAGGCGTCAAGTCCAGCAGGCCAGAGTTACTTCCCCTGTCAGACAGACAGGGGAGGGTGGGGGATCTAAGGAGAAGATACCTAGCATAATTTATATAGAATGCACTGTAGTTCAATTTTAACTTCCTATTTGTTAAGCAGTGAGGTTATATCATTTCCTGGGTGGAGACAAATGAATTCTCTTTTTGTATGAGTAATTACTTGTTAGTGTAATTTGTCTTGTCATTGTAATAAATATGGTTAAAGAGTAAATATGTGCTTTGACTTTTTTTAAGCCATAATCTGATAAATGTTCTTGTAAGAAATGATAACATGAATGCAGTGAGTAGAATCTATCTTAAACGGCCAACAAAAAGAGGTATAAGTGTTGGTCTGATGGTAGCTTAATCCAGGTCAAAGTAATGCAGAAAGCTCATATAGTTAATTTTGCCTTTTGCACAATTAAGCTTTTAAGACTCCTATGTTAAATAAATGAACGGCAGCCTAGGACAGGTTCTACTGTATTTAATTTTGTAAATGGTATATGGACACTGGAATGTTTGACCAATCGTATACACGAGAATAGGATCTATATTCCGTATGCAAACAGACCGGGATAATTCGGCTTCTATAGGAGCTGGGGTCTTCTTGGTCACACAAGTCAATAAAATGGAATGAATTGATGAGTGGCATGCTTGTCACATTAAATTGTGACTTTTAGTTCGCTGTTTGCAAAGTCTCGTATAGAGGGTCTTTAATTACATCAATGCTCCACACCAACTGGGCTACATTTACATAGTACACCCTCAGATCAGAGCTCCCGATAAGGGTCTACACTATTTGCTACAATGTCAGTTTAAATTAACCCATTCCCTCATATTGACGCCTCTGTAAAAGTCCATTTTTGAAACCATTATGATAAATGGACCATTTGCTCCTATCGAGCAAATGCTCTATCAAAATGGTTTAAAAACTACACAATTGTACAACGTTCTCTTTATCTAGTAAATGCCCCTATTCAGTAGATTGGAGAGGATCTTAAATAGCCTATGAGGGAATGCGTTATCAAAATTGTGACAAATTGGTTTATTCATGATTTAATGTTATAAAAATGGCGTCAAATTAATTTTTTCCAGCTTTTAAAACTCGTGAATTGGGTAGAATTGGTGTTTAAATAATGGGGATAAATAGGGTACTCCTCTGTCAGAGAAGGAAGACTAAGGGCATAAGGGGCACCCTAAATAAACAGAAGAATGTTATATGTATATGGTTTAGGACTAATCTGTTCCTACGAATCCCGTTCATTGATGAACATAATGAACTTTACAACTATCATGACATCCTGGGAAAAAAACTCTAAGATTTGCGTAGAAAATATGGTTGCTATGAGTGTACTGGTACATTGTATGTAGAAACGAGTGTACTGTACATTGTATGTAGAAACGAGTGTACTGTACATTGTATGTAGAAACGAGTGTACTGGTACATTGTAGAAACGAGTGTACTGGTACATTTTATGTAGAAACGAGTGTACTGGTACATTTTATGTAGAAACGAGTGTACTGGTACATTGTATGTAGAAACGAGTGTACTGGTACATTGTATGTAGAAACGAGTGTACTGGTACATTGTATGTAGAAACGAGTGTACTGGTACATTGTATGTAGAAACGAGTGTACTGGTACATTGTATGTAGAAACGAGTGTACTGGTACATTGTATGTAGAAACGAGTACTGGTACATTGTATGTAGAAACGAGTGTACTGGTACATTGTATGTAGAAACGAGTGTACTGTACATTGTATGAAGAAACGAATGTACTGGTACATTGTATGTAGAAACGAGTGTACTGGTACATTGTATGTAGAAACGAGTGTACTGGTACATTGTATGTAGAAACGAGTGTACTGGTACATTGTATGTAGAAACGAGTGTACTGGTACATTGTATGTAGAAACGAGTGTACTGTACATTGTATGAAGAAACGAATGTACTGGTACATTGTATGAAGAAACGAATGTACTGGTACATTGTATTTCCAAAGGGTTTGGACTCTGATCCTAGAGGAGCCACCTGGCTGGTGAAGGATTGGAAGGATACTGCAAGAAAGTCCAGAAGTCCTGTGAATAAAGAACTTTATTGTTTATGGTAACATGCAAAGAGAAATATATATTGTAGAAAGTATAGAACCTGCTTGTAGCGAACATATAACGAATATACATGTAGATGGTGGTCTATAAGAGCAGGCGGTTGCATTATGCAGGACGGAAATAACACAGAAAGCTCCCAGAGGGGCTTTCTGCGTGACTTTCGTCCTGAGTGTATTAAGCTACCACCTGTCTTGACCCTTTCCCTCACGACATTTAATAATAGCAAATCAATAAAGGAAATTTTTATCATGGCAAAAACTAGAACCAGGTCTGTATTATGTCAATAAGCAAACAGAACAGACCCTGACCAGATTTCTATAAGAGCCACCTTATCTGGATATATTCTGTTTGAAAAAGGCATTTATTTAATGCGAGTGTTAATCTCCCACAATTCGTTATTTTAGATAGTCGCTGGAGACAAGTATTAGTGTATAGTACAACCTCTCTACGAATATTGAACAGCTGAGTTTCTATGAGGATGTATGAAAAAACTATGTTTGTTAAGAAGTATCTACCAGGTAAAGGGTTAAGACAAATGGGTTGTAGGTTAACCCTTTACTCCATAAATACGCCATTCTACACCCTCGCAAACAGTAGAACCAGATCAGACGGCTCCTATAGGAGCCTTCTGGTCAGGGTCTGCTCTGTTTGCTTATGGCATACTATAGATCTGATCCTACAGCTTCTATTTTGGCAACCCTTTCGTGCATATATATTAGAAATGAATCTACATGCAAATAATATACATGATACCATCATGTATTTCACGAATATTCATGCAGTAAAGGGTTCAGTTTAGAGTGCAATATAATTTAAAGCAGAAAGCTTTCTGTATCATATCCACCCCGCAGACATCAGCCTTTAAAAGCACCCATTGTTATTGTGTGGTCGCTATAGAGAGGTTCTACTGCATACAACTTAAACAAAGTGTGATAAAGCCTAACAGGTCGCCTGTAATAATTATACTAGGAGATAAAGGTAGAATGACAGCTTTGCAAACACTGATGAATCCGTAGAGATAAAGCCGCCATTTCCGAGCCTCGTTTTGGAACCTGGTTTGCACTAGCAGGTCGAAGATATAAACTACAGTTAAATCTCGTTAACTCGAGTGTTTAGTAAAGAAGAATGTATAACTTTTTAGGCAGGTGGCTGCAGGTTGAAAGTCATGCAGAAAGCCCCTATAGGAGGAGCTTTCTGTGTGACATTCATCTCGCATTAAGCTGTCACCTGCCCTAAAGTCTAGTAACAATACTTGTTTTAGAGTTCGGGTTATCGCGAGTTTACCGTATAGTTAATGCGGACGAGTTTCAAACAGTGTAGATCCCAATTCGATTACATATTTATGCTAAATCCTTTTTCTTGATAACCGGAATTTGTACGCTTTCGCAAATAGAATAGACCCGATGGGACAGCTCCTGGAGGAATTGGCTGATGGGACAGCCCCTGGAGGAATTGGCTGATCAGGGCATGTTTTGTTTGTTTTCATATTACAGACCTCAAATGTGTGTCAGGCATATATTTAACCCTTCACTCTATAATACGCCTTCGCAGACAGAGTAAACTCAGATCAGATGGCTCCTGTAGAAGACGTCTGATCAAGGTCTGCTCTGTTTGCTTATGGAATGATATAGAAATGATTCTACAGTGTCTGCCATAGTCAAACTTTCCTGTGTTGGCGTGCAATTGTACAAAATAATATAATAAATATCCATGATGTCACAATTTCTTACATAAATATTCATGGAGTAAAGGGTTAATAAGAAGAATACATTCATTAAAATTCGTAATGGGCGGAGACTTGCGTGAACCTCGTTTATTCTATTTGAACGACCAGGTTATCACTTATTGAAATCTATGAAATCTAGTTTTACATAGGGTTCAATTCTGCGACTAAATGTCCATGTTTCGATCAATAGACGACTGCTGTGGTAAGTTTGTCTACATGACACATTGGAGAAAGCAGTTCTGAGCCTGGACTGAAAGTTCCTTCAAAATGCACTTAGACTGTTTTCCTGTCACCAGGAACCGAGGTTGTAAAATTCGTGCTCAAGTCTCAATTTAATTCCAATGCCTTTCAAATTAAATACTTATACTGACTACAGTGATTACATTTGGATATATCCTACATTTAGAAGTGCCTATATGTGCAAAATACTGAAAGGTGCGTGCTACTAAGTACACTAAAACATAAATCTCAGTCTTGAGCACAGCGTTCTTTTAAGCTTTATAACCTCGAGTCAGATCCCGAGGTTATATGAACCGTTTGTTTAAGTCCTGGGTCATTATTAAGCATCTAGTTGGTCAGTTTTGCATAAACTCAAACTATATCTGACCAATCGGACAACTGCGAATGAATGCAGACTCCAAAGTTTTATAACGATAGAGCCTGGGCAGGGCTACGACTGGTTTACATTGGAGCAGGAATATTTGAATGGATGTAGGACCGAGTTTCTTCTTTTACATCTATCTGAAAGAAATACTGACCAAAAAGGTTTGGGGTTTTTTATCGGGAGTGTACGCCGCTTTTACAGTATTTCAGTCATATCGCGACTTCCAGCAAATTAAAGGTGGAAGAAGAACATCCGAGAGGAACCGACGATCTACTGGAAGGTTTACTAGATCCTATTCTAGTTTATACGATTGGTCACGTGAAACATCCAAATGCCCGGACCGGGATTCGAACTACAGCAGTGAGAGTCTAAGTGACTGTAAGTCGAGACCCATAGCAGCTCGACCACAGAGGTATCTAAAAGTGTCCATGAGTATAGTTCCTTTTTTGTATTTGAAACTGTTTCTCTATGACATCAAACGCAAATGTAAAACGTACAAAACTGTAGTCACAAAATGGGCACTTTGTTACAGAGTTAATCACAGAAATAGCTTATACATGTAGTTAAAGAAGCAGCACAAAGCAATATATCACATTAATTACACTACAGTGAAGTCTCGATAATACGACCGCGTAAACGAACTCTAATTCTGGAATTTAAAAGAGGTGATAGCTTAATGCATGGCAGCAGTGATACAAAAAGCTCCTGTGGGATATTTTTGTATCACATTTGCTCTGCTTTATTCAACAAATGCTTTTACAAGTCTCCTGTGTTCATAAATCACGTGGTCATTTAGCGAGACTCTATCGTAGATACCATTTAAATTATCATACACAGTATACATACTCAATCTTTACCTGACAGAGGCGTATTTTGACATCGATGCAAAACGAGTAGGCCACGATCAGAGGGTTCCTGTATAAGCCGTCTGACTAGGGTCTTGTCTTTTTGCGTAATGACTAATACATGTATCTGATTCTACAGCTTCTGTCATGGCTAAAAGGTTCCCGTCTTAATACACCATCTTACTGTAATACCATTTAACCACTTCCTTCATACAAACGTGTGTTCATGCATCTGCATACAGAGAAGACTCAGATCAGACGGTTCCTATAGGAGCCGTCTGATCAGGGTTTGCTTTGTTTGTAAAGAATTTGATGAATCTGTTTCTTTAATTTCTAAAATGGCGATTGTGTTCTACCTTCCATATTTCATTATATTTTGTTCCATAAATATTCAGCAGGTAATGCAATTTGGAATAAACGTAGAACAGTGAAAGGATTATGTTAATAAACCGTGTGGTAGCTTTAGCAAGACTCAACTGTATAAACCCAATCGTACATAATCTGCATGCGTTTAGTTAACCCTGTCCCTGTTCTGTATTTATTCCAAATTCCAATACCTACTGAACATTCATGGACAAAATAGCTATAATGAAATATGGAAAGTGGAACACTTAAGCCAATTTAGAAAGTAAAGAAACATGCATGTATTTCAAACCCATTAGCAAACAGAGCAGACCCTGATCAAACAGCTCCTAAATGAGCCGTCTGATCTGGGTCTACTCTGTTTGCAAATGCGTAAAACACGTTTATACGAGGGAAAGGGTTAACAGTGACCGATACAGTTTTATGCAACTACCAGTAAAACCTCCCTGTAACGGCCACTAAATTGTGTTAATTAGTTGGTATTTATGGCAGGTGGCTGCTTAAAACAATGTGAAAGGAGCGTTTTGTTTTTCTTTCACATTGCTTTAAGCAGCCTATAGGAGCGTTTTATTTTTCTTTCACATTGCTTTAAGCAGCCTATAGGAGCGTTCTGTTTTTCTTTCACATTGCTTTAAGCAGCCACCTGTCTTAAACACACAATACTTGATGTAATTTAGTGGCCGTTATAGAGAGGTTTTACTGTATATGTATTCGCAAAATTTAAGACCGAAATGTTGCGCTTAAACATTGCGAACAGTTGCATAAAACGGTTATTGTTCAATGCAAGTAGGACTGTTTCTTCCCGTACAAGGGTCAACTTTATTTTTGTGACTTTATTAGCTACCCCTGTCCGTAGTCTATATACTCATGTATCTAGTGTTTAGTTACCCCTGTCCGTAGTCTATATACATGTATCTAGTGTTTATTTACGTACCGAATCTTCGACAATGACTTTGCCATTCATCTTTTGAACCAATCTTCAAAACTGATTTATTGTTAAATTTGGACCATAAACCTATATGGGTATCAATTTAGTGGTGCCCTTCCGACGCTTGGAAATCATTGGTTTAACATTTGTTCATGACATAAGCCTTTACTCCATAAATACACATTTCTACGACTCTGCAAACATAGTAGACCCAGATCAGACGGCTCCTGTATGAACTGTCTGACCAGGGCCTGCTGTTAGCTTATGGAATTATATAAATCTGATCCTTCAATTTCTGCCAAAGTCAAAATTCCGTGTGTTCTTGTGCCGGTATAAAATATATCTAAATAATATTCACGAGGTCATTATTTCTTACATCACTATTCATTGAGTAAAGAGTTAAAAACGTATATGATGTCTGGCTTATCAAATTTCACACACAGGTACATGTACACCATCACAACTAAACATCGAGCATATTGGCAGAGCAATGTCTCTTTGAAGATTGTTGAAAACTTGTCCCTACACATTGACAATGGTCCTAGTTTTATCATATTTTAGAGCCACCTCCGTAACGACTTTATTTGATTAAACCCCCGCATATCAAAAACATTAATTGATGTATTCTGTGTATTGATACATAAAAGAAAGCTCATATATTATAAAGCTTATATCTTAAAGCACATTTGTGAACTAGTAATAAAGGTTTACATCTCGTCATTTGTATTTTCTTGTCCTATTGAAAATCACTATTGCGACTTCGAGAACCCATACAGAAATAAAACGCACGCATTATTTTCTAAAACGTGAGAGAATACCTTCGGCGATAGCGACTCTGTGTCTTTTTATGTAATTTCCACACACTACTGCTTGTAATGTCCACACCCTACTGCTTGTAATTTCCACACCATACTGCTTGTAATTTCCACACCCTACTGCTTGTAATTTCTACACCCTACTGCTTTCATGCAACACACAGTGTACAGATGTGTCCATTTACCGACATTTAACGCATGATACAATGCCTTTAATGACACACTCTGGCCAAGAGTAATAACCGGGTATGCTTGTTGACAGAACTATACCCAAGTACAGTAACAGTTTTAGAGTTTTGGAGTTAAACCCGTAGACATTAACCCATTTATGTAAGGAATAATGACACCAATGACGTTTTAAAATAGCTGATGTTTTATACTGTAAACTTTTCAAGGGAATTTTCTGCTTTGAATTTATCTATAATATCATGTTCGAATAAAAAGCTCCCAGAGGAGCTTTCTGCATTACTTTCACCCTGCATTAAGCTGCCACCTGTCTCAAAGACCAATATTTATACCACATTTAACACCTGGTTTAGAGAGATTTTACTGTATTTCCATTCACAAACTCCATTGATCCCATATAATATTATGGGACATAGGCAAATATTGTACACCCATTACATATGTCTATTAAAGGGTCACTTTGATCAAGGTCTCCACTGTTTGTTATATCAACCAATACCAAAGGATTTCACCAGCATCATTCGTTTGCAGAGACGACCCCACACGTGTAAAATGGACGGGTGACGATTTTAAGTTTGAAATAGATCACCGTATAGGATACGGGAGCTTAAGGGTTAACATCAAACATCTGTTTAACACATCACCCCCCTAGTGACGCATTTTTGCGCCTCTATAAAATTCACATTGTGAAACCATTGTGACAAATAGAGCATTTGCTCCTATACATAATATAGGAGCAAATGCTTTATTTATCACAATGGTTTCAAACTTACAAAATTCTAAAAAAAAATCCTTTTCTCAAGTTAATGCTCCCTTTCGGTAGATTAATTAAAAAAGGTTGGGTCTAAAAATAACCTAGGACAGAATGAGTTAATGCAGGAAGATGGTTATGCACAAAACATTTTGGGGAGCTTTCTGTATAACTTTCATTCTGCATAAAGCTACCGTCTGTCTAAAAACATACCATACCTACGTTTGAGAGGCCTTTGTAGAGATGTTTTACTGTATATAGTTTCACTGTCTATATCTAAAAGCACTGGATGCGTCTTCATTCAGTCATATTGAAATCTACATGAGAAATAATGGCATACAGTAAACCCCAGCTAACCCGGAATTTAAATTAAAAAAATCTAGGTCAGTTTGGGATGGTGACTGCTTTATGCCGGGTGAAACCATGCAGAAAGCTTCCAAAGTACCTGCATTAAGCCTATTTTAACATTCGGTTTAGAGGTGTTTACTATACGTGTTTTTGTACGACATGTGCAGTGACGGTGGACACATTTACACCGCTTTCTTGTAGCTACCTTTACACATGGACACGTCTGATGTTAAAACAACGTTGTTGTAGACGTGTCCCCTACATATTCTTCACACAGCTCTGCCTCTAAGTTACATACATGTATCTATTTTCACATAATTCTGACATTGTTTCCTTATTGTCTGAACTGTCTTTACTTTGCAAAATCATCTCTGAAATTATACTTCATTTGTCTATAGAACAGGCTTGAGCATTGGACATTTCGGTAACGTTATCAAATGCAGTCATATATTTCTATATCTTATTCTTGAAACTATGGACGTGTACTTATATAACCTATTATATTCTATCTATACTTCTAAATACTATGTCCCCACAACTATCTCCTATTAAAGCCACAGTAGATCTTCACGATCTTGACGAAGCAGTCAAGGTCTATTCTCTTGTCTGTCGTTCTCTTTATCTCGTTGATCAGGGCGTTTTTTGCTGCGTCTGGCAACGTCCCTGGCACATCATAGACCGGGAACCAGGCTAACATGTCGTTTATACAGACGAAGCCGTCCTTGTTAACGTCAATGTCGTCAAAAATAGGCTTAAGATCCTCCTTGCTGTAAATATATAAAACATCTCGTCAAAAATAGGCACAAGATCCTCCTTGCTGTAAATATATAAAACAGCTTGTCAAAAATAGGCTTAAGATCCTCCTTGCTGTAAATATATAAAACATCCCGTCAAAAAAATAGGCTTAAGATCCGCCTCGCTTTAAATATATAAAACATCTCGTCAAAATAGTCTTAAAATCCTCCTTGCTGTAAATATATAAAACATCTGGTCAAAATAGGGTTAAGACCCCCCCCCCCCCCCCCTAGCTGTAAATATATAAAACATCTCGTCAAAAAATAGGCTTAAGATCCTCCTAGCTGTAAATATATAAAACATCTCGTCAAAAAATAGGCTTAAGATCCTCCTAGCTGTAAATATATAAAACATCTCGTCAAAAATAGGCTTAAGATCCTCCTAGCTGTAAATATATAAAACATATCGTCAAAAAATAGGCTTAAGGTCCTCCTTATATACTCTCTATTTCCTCTTGTACAGAGATTTACAAGGTAAATCGAACACGAGAACATTAGAAAAGCACAGAATAAATACATACAAATAATATAATAGTAAGAAAATAATGAGAAATGAAAAATGTATGGCGTACAAATTGTGTATCAGCGTAACATAGATCTAATACATCTAAATTCGCATGTTCTTTTATAATATTTCATAGTTTCAATGGCATTTGTAAGCGCAAGCAGTGCAGACCCAGATCGGTAAGCACCAGTGACTGAGCCTTATCTAGGTCAGCACGGGTTGCAGTTGAAACCTGTTTCAAAAGGCTTTATAATATGAATATGCAAAGTCCGTTTCTTTACTGCAAACAGTTGCGGCAGATTGAGCATACCAGTGTTCAAGGCAATGTTTTTCGTTTACCGTATATGTCCTGTAAGGAGGTTTACCGTATATGCCCTGTAAGGAGGTTTGCCGTATATGCCCTGTAAGGAGGTTTACCGTATATGCCCTGTAAGGAGGTTTGCCGAAACGAAATGCAAAGTCCCCAAAAGGCATTACGTATTCTATATTAGAATTAAATAGGCTACGCTTAATCATTTTAAAAGTCAGAAAATGTTAGTTGAATAACTATTCAGTTATGAAAAGAAACTTTCGTAAAAAATAGGTTTAAGATCCTCCTTGCTGTAAATCTACAAAACATATTATTGAAGACTGCGAGTATACAATACAGCTTATCTAGAAGGACCACACACAAAATAAAGAAGTGAAGTAACGAGTAATCAACTCTTCACTCCAGGAATAATTATGTAAGAAATAATCCATGCATGAATATAAATAAGTTTAATATTTATAATGGTATATGAATGATAAATGTATTAACTGTGATCTAAACGGTATCATTCCACAAACAGAGCAGACCCTGATCAGACGCCTCATACAAGGGTCATTTGATCTTGGTCTACTCTGTTTGCAAAGGCGTTAAAAGGCGTATTAATGGAGGAAATGGTCAATACAACTATTTACTTCATAAATATTCGAGAATGTTATTTGGATGAGTTTAAATAATGGCATACGAACGTTTAGCCATGGCAGAAACTGTTGAATAAGGTACATATTACACGTAGTTCATAAGCAAACATGGCAGACCCTGATTAGACGCCTCTTGCGTGCTTTCTCTGTTTATAAAACGTTAAAAGGAGTATAATATCTAGGAGGACATTATACAGAAAGATCCGATAGGAACGTTTTGCCTTACTTCCGTTCTCCATTAAGCATACACACGCTATTAAAACACCATTGTTTAGCCATTAAGTGGTCGTTATGGACATGTTCTACTGTATTCTTGGAACAAATATATCTGCATAGGTAATTATCACACATACACACAGATACACAAACATACACAGACATATAGACACGGACAAAGACACACAGATACACAGACACACAAAGACACACAGGCTCACTCACAGACACAGATAGACACACAGGGACACACAGACACGGTTAAAGACACATATACACAGACACACCCCCACACAGACACACACACAGAGACAAACGCAGCCACAGACGTGCACACACATACGCACGCACACACAAACAGAAATATATAGACACGCAGACACACAGACCGATAGACATACATACATTCATGTTTACATACATACATTATACCAACAGATGGATAGGGTTCAGACACATCGACAAACTAACTAAATTTATTTCAAACTGTAACTTTTAATCTGCTGAATAATTAAAGATGGTTCTTCAGATTCAAGAATGCCGTTCGAACACATTCTAAGAAGTAAGATGACAATTCAGAGACAGCGAGCTTTAATGAGCCGTTCATGGGAAAGATCGCAAAATTCTAACGAAATTACCTCATTTCCGAGTTTGCCGGAGACAGTCGATTGCTTAGGAGGAGGACTATTAGAGAGACTATTAGCTCTCTATTACCTCATAGATACGCATTTGAAAGTATTTGCAAACTAAGGAGACCAAGATCAGACGGCTCTGTAAGAGTTTCCATAATACATACATGTATATCTGATTCTACAGGGTTCATATGCCATTATAACAGTTCAGCTGATTAATATTCATGCAGTCATTACGTTGTAAATGAACATGACTATTCTCACTATAACGCTCGCAACTGCTGGCAGCTGTTGACAACATCCCATAAGATTGTTCATCTGCACTAGCCATCTGGGATCGTTATAATTGTTGTCATTTGCTGCGAGCGGTACCCTCAAAGAATATTAAAGTTAACTTTTTCTAACGACATTTGATCATATAAAAGTTTAGGCATGGCAGGACCTGTATAATCAGATTATTTCACAAGCAACCAGAGTAGACCCTGGTGGAACGGCTCCTACAGGAGTTGTCTGATTTGGGTCTAATCATTCTGAAAAGGCATACTACTAGCACTACCCTTAACTTAATGCCAAACTGGTGCTGTACTTCTTATCCATATTTAGCTATGTGATTCATTCCAGGTCTAATTAAATGTGAATGTAATCGATAACATATATGCAATGGATTAACCCTTAACTCTCTACCTTCACCTCGCTACAGTAATTCGTATACCACTATCTTAACATTAACCCCGATATCTTAACCCTTATCTCGTTACTTTAACCCTTATCTCGCTACTTTAACCCTTATCTCGCTACTGTAACCCTTATCTCGCTATTTTAACCCTTTTCTCGCTACTGTAATCCTTTTCTCGCTACTGTAACCCTTTTCTCGCTACTGTAACCCTTTTCTCGCTACTGTAACCCTTTTCTCGCTACTGTAACTCTTTTCTCGCTACTATAACCCTTATCTCGCTACTTTAACCCTTACCGCGTTATTTTAACCCTTATCTCGCTACTGTAACCCTTTTCTCGCTACTGTAACCCTTTTCTCGCTACTGTAACTCTTTTCTCGCTACTATAACCCTTATCTCGCTACTTTAACCCTTACCGCGTTATTTTAACCCTTATCTCGCTACTGTAACCCTTTTCTCGCTACTGTAACCCTTATCTCGCTACTGTAACCATTTTATCCCGTCACTACAGCCGCTAGTGACGTAATAAAGGGGTAGCATAATAAACCTAAGTTTATATGTACAGTAGAGGTTTATTTGTATAGTAGGTGTAGGAATTTCTTCTTACAACAGGAACTATTTTTAATTTTTCTTCAAAATTAATTTACCAAAAATAACGTATTAAATTGAAAGCAAAAACACTTAATATGGATAATTATCACTAACTATCCCAGTAAAAACCCAAACCGTCATTTAAAAAAAAAAAATAGAAAGGAAAAAGCGAGAAAAAAAGATTCGTCAACAGTGAGAATCGAACCAGGGATACCTGCACGGTAAGCGACCTTCGTAACCACTACGCTATCAAGCCAAGCATACTGTTAACGAAATTGAAGATGTATATAAAGTTATCATGCTACTATATTGAAGATTTTTTTAAATAAAATTAGATAAAACAATAAAGTTTCATTAAAACATTTATCACTCTTATGATAAGTTAATCGATAAACTCGTACAAGGGCGGTGATGGTCATAGACCTAAATATAGCCTGTTAAGTTCCATTGACGAGTGACGTTAGCCCTATCTAAAAATAGAAACCGAGACGACGGAACTCGAATTTGACCATGTAGAGCCTCCGGTAGAATAATAACCATGTCTGTTTGAATTAACATATCGACTCTCGATTCAAACGATCTTATTTTTCAAATTCAAGCACGTTTTCCCGTTAATCGATAAACTCTTACAAGGGCGGTGATGGTCATAGACCTAAATATAGACTGTTCAGTTCCATTGAAGAGTGACGTCAGCCCTATCTAAAAATAGATACCGAGACGACGGAACTCGAAATTGACAATGTAGAGCCTCCGATAGAATAATAACCATGTCTGTTTGAATTAACATATCGACTCTCGATTCAAACGATATTATTTTTCAAATTCAAGCACGTTTTCCCGTCTTGTAATGTAAGTATCCAAACTATTTTCCTCTGCGGTAGCTCATTATTTACGTCTTTAGAACGGAAATGAAAAGGGAGGTCCGTTGATCGAAAAACCGCATTTTCAATGCAAATTATTTCAATATTCGTATGTTTTATGAGTCTATGAAAAAAGATATAACTAAATTGACTGGATAAATAGAATAATAGGTTAGTGCCGTAGATGGGACGCCTTTATCCGACTCGGAGAGAAAACAGTTGAGGCTCGGCAAGCCTCGCCTCAACGTTTTCTCCCCTCGTCGGATAAAGGCGTCCCATCTACGGCACTAACCTATTATTCTCTATATCTCGCTACTGTAACCCTTTTCTCGCTACTTTAACCCTTACCGCGTTACTTTAACCCTTACCGCGTTACTTTAACCCTTATCTCGCTACTGTAACCCTTATCTCGCTACTGTAACCCTTATATCGCTTCTTTAACCCTTACTGCGTTACTTTAACTCTCATCTCGCAATCTTAACAATTTTCACTCTATCACGCTATCTTATCCCGTATCCCGCAAATATAACCTTATTTCGCTATTTTAATCAGTATCCGCTGTCTTAACCCTTATCCCGCTATCTTATCCCTTATCCCGCTACCCGAACCTTTCCTCACTATCTTAACCCTTATTCCGCTATCTTAACTTTTATCCCGCTACCTTAACCCTTACCCAGCTACCTGTAACCGTATCTCGCTATCGGCGACTGGTTCACTTTTGCAAACATTTTCTTTTCCGATGAGACGCCGAGTTTCTCGCTACCTTAAAGCTATCTCGCTATCTTAACTCTTATCCTACAAATGTTACCTTATCTCGCTATCTTAACCCTTATCCCGCTATCTTTACCCTTACTTGGCTACATTAACCCTTTCGCTGCCAATGCCGGACCTGTGATTACCTATGCAAAAAGTTTGGATCGAGATGAGACGCCGAGTAACTCGGCGTCTCGTCTGGATCCAAACTGTTTGTTACTGTTACTATCTGTTTGAAACAAAAATGAAGAAAATCAAAAGAATGAAATTTTGTAGCAGACGACAAGGTTAGCAGATGACAGAGCTTGGCAGCGAAAGGGTTAACCATTACCTAGCTACCTTAACCGTATCTCGCTATCCGCGACTGGTTCGCAATTGCACTCATTTTGGATTCCGGACGAGACGCCGTGCCACTCGATGTCTCCTCTTGTTCCAAGCCATTTGACGCTCGATCAATACTTTCTGAACAGTTCGGTTGAATCAGAAGTAGTCAAAATTGAACAACCTCTAAAGTTGAGCAGACATTATTTTTTCCCTGAGGGGTAAGGTTAAATCCTAGACTGCCTTGTTCGTCAATAGCTGACCATTTAATCGGTGTTAACCCTTTCCTTCAAATAACAGATTTCCCACACTTTTGCGAAGAGAGTAGACCCATATCAGACGGTTCCTGCAGGAGCCGTCTGATCAGGGTCTGCTCTATTTGCTGATGGACAGAGATCTGATTCTACAGGTTTCTACAGCTTTTACCAATACCAAAAACCCCTAAAAAATAGCTAATAAATATCCATGGTGTCATTGCATAAATATGCAAGAGGCAAAGGGTTTACATGGAGACTATACTGTAAAACCCTCTTTATACCGACCGCGTAAAAGACGTCTGAATGGATGTATAGTAAAATTAGATATTTGTTCTGTATATGATGCAGGTACTAAATACAAAATGAAAGATATGGAGTAAGCTCTTTTCAACAGCCACCTGCTCTAACCTTTTCAACGCGGGACAGACATGCATGATTCATTTGCAAACAGTGTGGACCCAGACGAACCCCTGATCGGGGTCTGCACTGTTGGTTATCCAAAATCCTCAAGCAAGTTTAACCTTTCATACTGAGTGGAAGTTTTAGTTAAATAATGATGGGTATTCCACTGTCATAATTCAGAAGTGAAAGGGTTACAAGCAGCTACAGCAGACTAAGCAGCCATTATAAAGATGTCTAAGGTCATTAAAACCCCTCTAATGCGACCATCTAAAAGAAGTATAATTATGGGTGTTAGAAGCAGGTGGTAGCTTAACGCAGGACGAAAGTCATGCAGAAAGTTCTATAGGACTTTCCTCCTGCATTAAGCAACCATCTGCTTATAAACACAGGTATGTTTATTCATTAAGTGGTCGCATTAGAGAGGTTCTATTGTATAGGTAGGTAGTAGCTTGATGAAGGTCAATAATTTGCCCTGCATTAAGCAACCACCTGCTTTCAAGACTCCTATGTTATATAAATGAGTGGCGGCTTAAGACAGGTTCTACTGTATGTTGGTATATAAATGATCGCTTTACAGAAATTCTACCGTATATGGTTTCAATTCATCTCGTCTGAAATACATTTTCTAACACATGACATGTTATGTTTCGCTGAACTGTATTATTTAACCTAACAATCACGAACGACATGCGTTTGCAAATAGACCCAGGTAAGACGCAATTTGACTCGACATCTCATTAGGCTCCAGGCTGTTTGCACCTCGGTCCATTTTTCCAAACTGTCCAACGAACTGGACAAAGCTCTAACACTGCTTCCGCTACCCGCGACCTGACTCTCAGTTGCAAACAGCTTGGCTCCAGATGAAGCGTTCAATAACTCGGCATCTCACCAGCTCAGTCGTTTCTAAGAAAGTAAAACATGCGGCAGATCCGAATTCCAGCATACATTTTTTCATTGGAGTAAAGATAAACATATATAGCATGGAAATGTCTGAGGAGACGAATGTTTATACAACAGGACTTATTGTCTCTTTATATGGTGCACCGGTGTCTCAGTTGGATCCAAACTGTTTGAGGTATATGATCACAAATCCGCCCTTAGCAACCAGATAAAACTTTTATCAACCCAATAACTCCCTTAAGACTTCCCCTGATGCATATTTATATAAGAAATAATTATATCGTGAATATTTATTTGCTGAAAGGGATTTTTTGCCATGACAGTTAAGGTAGAAGTAGACCTATATTATTCAATAAGCAAACAGAGCAGACCCTGATCAGAAGGCTCCTACAGTAGCTGTCTGACCTGGGACTACTATGTTTGCAAATACGTGTACAAGGAAAGGAGTTTATACATGTATAAGGGAAAGGGTTAAGGGACGTACAGAGGCATATTTGTAATTATAACTTGCAGACCACACATGAAATTCAGTTTCATGTCAGATACATGTGCATACGGGGCGGTCTCACTTCGTTATAAAGGCATAGCCACTTGTCTTTCTCACAAACATACAGTTATACCCTTCTTAAGCGACCACTTTATAGATAAACACAGGTGTCTTTAAAGTTAGGTAGTCGCTTAATGCAGGGTGAAAGTTAAGCAGAAAGCTCCTGTAGGAACTTTCTGCATTACTTTTGTCATGCCATTAGCTACCGCCTACCTCTAAGACCTCTTATATTTGATCGCTTTAGACCGGGGGTTCTACTGTATAACAACATCTTTCACGAGACATTTAACCCATTACCTCATAGGCTATTTTTAGATCCAACCTCTTTGAATTAATCTACCGAAAAGGAGCTTTAACTTAAGAAAAGGAAATTGTTAAAATTTTGTAGTTTGAAACCATTGTGATAAATAGAGCATTTGCTCCTATAGGAGCAAATGCTCTATTTATCACAATGGTTTCACAAAGTGACTTTTACAAAGTCGTCAAAAGTCGTCAATATGAGGGAAAGGGTTAACAAAGCATGCCGGGATATGATATTGTCCGAATACGTTATCGGCTGCGAATACAGTAGCCTGCTTCAAATTCTCAGCGCATATTTGTTTTTCCTTAACCCGTCCCCTCATATAAACGTGTTTTCACGCATCTGCAAACAGAGTAGACCCAGATCAGACAGCTCCTAGAGGAGCCGTCTGATCAGGGTCTGCTCTGTTTGCCAATGGAATTTGATAGATCTGCTTCTATACTTTTTGAAATTGCTACAATGTTCCACCTTCCATATTCCATTATAACTAATTTGTCCATGAATATTCATTAGGTAATGAAATTTGTAATAAACATAGAACAGAGAAAGGGTTAAACATAATGCCTATACAACTAAGATAAGATCCTGGTGAAACCTCGAGTTATCTGGCGCCTCGTGTAGATCCAGGCTGATCATAAAGGCCACAACGTATTGACGTGCGTGCTTTAGATCAAGGACAAACTTAATTCTTAATGAATATTCATATTACAAAATAATGATAATATGGAGATTATTTAGATGACTGTTATAATGGCATATGGGACTTATTTCAAGAGCAAACAGAGCAGATCCGCCTCTGTTTGCAAATGTGTTAAAGAGAGCCTCTATCATGTAAATACAATGTAGTTAATAGAGATGTGCCAGTGTAACAACCCAGTCTATACCGACAATAACAGTTCTCCTTTTTTGGCAAAATGACAAAATCGTATTTCTTAAAATTGATCGTAAGGCAGTCTGTCACCGACTATTTGCTCCAGCGAGCATGCTATTCTACACTTGGAACGCCTCAGCTATTTCTACGAACCCTGACGGAATACGGCGAGTAGTTACGATTGTGCTATTCAATTCGAAGCGTAACGGAAGGAGTCGAATAGTTACGGCCGTGAGAGAGTAGAAATAGTTCAACAGCTCTGCAATCCTTTTTATGGAACGCCATTCTGCCATGCTAATTGCTAAATACAAAATGCGAAATGCTTTTTGCCAATTGTGTAAATTGTAAATGAAGGATGTAAATGACAAATGCGAAATGCTTATTGCTAAATGCATGTTTGCACTACTAACATTGAACAGCGCCATTTTTAAAGTGACTCTACATTTGCTAAATGCATGTTTATTTACATTAAAGCTTATTGGCTATTGCACTACTAAATTAAAAATGGCACTGTTCAGTGCTAGTATATATAGTGCAAACATGCATTTAGCAATAAGCATTTCGCATTTGTCATTTACATTCATTTGGAACATTTCGGTTCTTTCCCTAGCAATTTACACAATTTGCAAAAAGCATTTCGCATTTTGCATTTAGCAAATAGCATGACAGAATGACGTTCCATACCTTTTAATTGCCTAATGGATTGCAATTAAAACAGTTAAGAACTAGACCGGATTAACCCTTTACCTGATAAAGTCGCGTTTGTCGCCTTGGTCCAGACCAGACTGGTCCTGTAGAAGCTGATCAAGGTCTAACCTTTTGAGTAATGTATTTTCAAAATGGAATGGTCCATCATTGTTTAAAAACATCTATGAATGGGTATAATTTATGAGAGGAGTTTGAATGACAAAGCATACAGACCCTGTGCAGAGTGTGGGATAGCCCATCTGTGTTTAATTAAAGAGTCCATTCAGTAAGAAATGTGTACACTTGCTAGAGAATTTTGCATGACCAACAGTGATATCTCTAATCAGACGGCTCCTCTACGAGTCCTCTCATCTGGGTTTTCACTGTTTTCAAACAACAGTGCATGCGTCTCCCATAAAGAACGTGTTAGAATATTGTGCTCTTGAATCTCATTTGTCAAAATCCCTAACGATTCCATGAAATTTGCCTATATTTTCAAAATTCCCTGACAATTCCCTGACCTTGAAAATAAAATCAATTTCTCTGACTTTTACCTTACGCATGGAAACCCTGAGTTAAAAATGTCCTAAGTGGCCATTCATTTATTGAACACAAGAGTCTTAAAAAGCAGATGGTTGCTTAATGCAGGGCAAAAGTGATACAAAGAGCTCATATATGAGTTTTCTGCATTACTTTTGACCTGCATTAAGCTACCACCTGCCTTACAGACACATAATAAGACCCATTTTTGATGACCGCTTAAGACAGTTTCTGCTGAAGTTTTGAAACGAAACTCAAGACAAATATGAAACTGACAATGTGATAATGTCAACCAAAGCAATTTAGCTCAATGCGGGACACGGGTCACTAATGTCCTTTGCAAATAGTGTAGACCCAGATGAGAGGGCTCGTAGAGGAGCCCTCTCATCAGGGTCTGCACTGTTTGTCATGTTACACTTTTCTTTGAAAAAATCCCTAAATATTCACCGTAAGCTTGACATGTTTCAATTTTGGAACAGTCCAATGTAACATTGTAAGGGTTAAAATTATGTTCTATTCGTCTATAATTTAGTAATAAACAGAAACACACAACAATAGGACACGGGATACAGAGGAAAAGTACAATGCATAGCATGTAACGTGAATCTCATTTTGATGTTCAGTAACTGAGCCGTTATCTGCACCATGCGTCAATCTCTGTCCTTGAAGAAATCTTGACACAATGAATATTAATTAGATGGAATTTTTAACATGGCATGTAGATGTAAGGATGTTTGGCCGTTGCAGAAAATGTAGAATCAGATCTGTATCATTGCATAAGCAAACCATGAAGACCCTAATAAGACGGCCCCTACATGACCACCTGATCTGGATCTACACCGTTTGCAAATGCGTTAAAGGCGTTTGAGCAGTCTGATAGGGTTTGCTCTGTTTGCTCATTGAATAACATAGACCTGATTCTACAGTTTCTGGCATTACCAAAATATCCTGTATCCATATGTCAGTGTAAAAAATCAGCTATTTTAAATTCATGGTACCATTATTTCTTACATTAATTACTCATGGGATAAAATGTAAAGGTTTTAATGTTTGGACACGTTTAAGACAAGTTTCGCAACAATGTTTTGCCCAGACGAGACGCCAATTAGCCCAGTGTCTCATCAGGATCCAAACCATCTACGAGATCCGGGTTTAAGTGTTTTAATAGAAATGTGCAAACTAGATAAAACAAAGCTGACGACATGGTGATGTTTTTAACAGACGAAGGATTGCTCGGCCGGCTAAAGGTTATAATGTATGTGTTTATGATTTAGTGATAAATGGAAACATTCAACAATGGATATATAGGACTCATCACAGCGGAAGAATACAAGATGCAGTGTGTAACATGAGCCTCGTTTAGATGTTCGGCAGATGGGTCGTTCTCTGCACAATGGGTCCATTTTTCTTAAAAGTCACATTATCTTATTTCATAAGCATGGGGACGTTTCGTGATTCAGAATTAAGCTCATCTCCAAGTTGTGTAATAAACTTTTATTATTTGTGAGAAAAAATCAGTTTATTTTATGATGCATATCAAAACGTCCATCACCCGTGTCTCATCAGGAGTGGGTTGAGTTACTGTTATATCTTTTCAAGGTGTGTTGCCTACAGAAGAAATTCTCTAAAAGGACAAATTAGCAAGTTATACAATAAAACCTCTCTCAACCGGACGTTCAATCTAGTATAAATATCGGTCTTGGAGACAGGTGGCAGCTTAATGTAGGAGCTTTCTGTATGTCCTTCGCCATGCATTTAGTAGCCATCTGCCTAAAGGTATCTAAATTCGTCTCAACTGGAATTGCGATTTACAATGTAGGTGTGTGTGGGGGGGGGGGGGGGGGAGCTAGGGGGTTTGATTGGGGGGGGGCTTTACTTTATTGAGAGTACATAAAATCAGGTGGTTGCTTAAATTAATATTCTGTCCATGTTCCATATAAATCAATCAACACCAAAAGTGGTAAAGATATTTACACCTTTAAAACAATTCGTATAGCCCTGAATACTGTTACGCCCTAAGAAAACCGTCAACCTTTTACAGAAACTTCGTCCATTGCACGGAATTTAACTCTGTTTTCAGATACGTGAATACACGTTTATATGAAGAAAACGGTTAACATTCACAATGGTGAGCACTTCCGATTCGATGAAGGGTTTGAGTAACTACTAGTATATTGCCTTTGTACTAGTTATTCAGCGTATCACCTGGCTCCAAGCTGTTTGAGAATGCGAGTCATGTCGGGGTTAGTGTTATACGGGTTAACCCCTACGTTCATATAAACGCCTCTCCCGCCTTTCCAAAAGGGTAGACCCAGACCGGACGGACCCTGAAGGAGCTGTCTCGTCACGATCTGATTTGTTTGCTTATGGTACAATATAGATCTGGTTCTACAGTTTATGCCTTAGCCATCATAACAACTTTCATAACAATATTCACGATGGCATGATTTCTTGTATAAATATTTAACAGGGGAAGGGTTAAACATTTTTGCCAGTGGTACTTGATTTAGTTTACATTGCAATAAATGGCAAATTTATGAGAGTGGTTTCAAACATGCTTTAAGGGTTATAAAAACTAAGATAATACAGACAGAAATCTAAATTAACTCTTATCATACTGAGCGCGACATGGCTCGCATTTGCAAATAATTCGGATCCAGAGGAGCATGTCAGTGTCCTAGGGAACTGTCTGGCAATTGGTCAACAATTCCTCAACGACACCTGTGAATCAGAGGTAAGTAAAAACAAACAGATGAGGGATTTGGCAGACCTAATTTTGCCGCCCCTATAAAGGTTTAGTATACACCCTCCACTATATACCAGTTTCCACTTTAAGCTACAGTAAAATCTCGATTATTCGATTTTTTCGTATAGAAGAATTTAGACCCTTTTAGGCAGGTGGCTGCTTAATGCATGGTGAAAGTCATGCAGAAAGCTCCTAGAGGAGTTTTCTGCATGTCTTTCACCATGCATTAAGCTTCCACCTGTCTTAAAGATTGCCCTCATACAAACGTGTTTTCACGCATTTGCAAACATAGTAGACCCAGATCAGACGGCTCATAGAGGAGCCGTCTGATCAGGGTCTGCTCTGTTTGCTAATAGAAGTTGATAGATCTGGTTCTTTAGTTTCTAAAATGGCTACAATATTCAACCTTCCTTATTTCATTATAACAATTTTGTCCATGAATATCCAGTAGTTATTGAAATTTGAAACAAACATAGAACAGGGAAAGGGTTAAAGATTGATAATGATACGTATTTTAGTACGAGATTAATCGAGATTTTACTGTATTTGAATTCGAACTTCCATTTGCAAAAGTTTAGACCCACGTGGGAAACTGAGAAACACGCCATGTAATTAAGATCCAAACCGTTGAGCGGTCTTATAAAACTTGGAACGAAATGTATGCAAATAAAATTTCAACATTAAGCAAACTACTACCGTTATTTTTGAATACAACAAATTATATTTTGGCTAAAACTTGAGTTTACCGTAAATTTACAGGTTAGGGCGACTCATCTTTAATATTTAGCCTGCTATGGAAGAATCAGTGATTACATTAGCAAACAGTTTGGGTCTGGATAAAACACCAAGTACCTGGACCTTGTGTCACACAACTATAGTCTTGTAGGGAAATTAATAACTCCCTGTATTTTCAAAAATAGAGTGGGTGAATATTTAATCCTTTCCATCATATAAACGCCTTTTCACGCATTCGGCTCCTATAGGAGCCGTCTGATCAGGGTCTGCTCTGTTTGCTAATGGAATTTGATAGATATGTTTCTTTAGATTCTAAAATGGCTGCAATGTTCCACATTTCAAGTTTCATTATAACTACCATGTCCATGATTATTCAGTAGGTATTGGAATTTTGAATAACTATAGAACATGGAAGGGGTCAATTGAGCAAAGACTATGTTTCTCTTAGCAGGTTTAAGGTGAAAGCACACAAAGTGTTTTGATAATAAGACTCCTCTGCTCTTGGGTTCTGTATTGTAAGTTTAACCAAGAACCCTATGGATATTCATTCCCGACTTTGCTCAATATGAATATTAACTCTTTCTACCCTGAAAATTGAGAGTGGAATAACCCATCATTGTTCAGCTATAGAGTTCATTCTGTATGAAAGGCGTAAACGTACTAGAGGAATTTGAATGATAAAGAGTGTAGGTCTTCCAAGAGGAGCCCTCTGATCTGGATCTACAGTGTTTGCAAATGACAGTGCATACATGTCCCTGGTTAAAGGGGTTAATGAATAATTATTTCATTAGAAATATAAAATATGGAGCTTTATTGTTATAGGATGTAGAGAATTAGATATGTAAGATATAAGTAAACAGTGAATATACCATGATCAGACAACAACAGCAGTGGCTGTTTAATCTGGGGATTTATTTTCTCTAATGACGTGAATGGAGGGATTTTCAAGAGAAGATTCCATGCACCATGGTAAAAAGGGGCGAATCATTTATACCGTAAACCCTTTCCTTGTAGATACACGTTCTAACGCCTTGGCAAAACAAGTAGACCCAGATCAGACGGCCCCCGTTAGAATTTTGTGATCAGAGTCTGCTCTGTTTGTGCACGGAATAAATTACTGCCATGACACAAACATTCCTGTGTTCATATGCCATTATAAAAATACCAACCAATGAATATTCATGATGTAATTAATTATTTCATGTATACTCGCCAGGTTAGTGTTCGGCAAACCCTTTCTTTCGTATCTATAAACGTGTTTTCATGCGTTTGAAAACAGAGTAGATCCTGACCGGACGGCTCTTACAGGAACCGTCCGATCAGGGTATGTTCTGTTTGCTAATAGAATTTGAAAGATCTGTTCTTTACTTTCTAAAATGGCTACCATGTTCTACCTTTTAGATTTCAATTTAACTATTTGTCCATGAATATTCAGTAGGTGTAGAAATTTGGAATAAACATAGAACGGGGAAAGGGTTAATGTGTTCTTTCATGTGAAATACGACTGCATATGCCTAGTATACTTGTACTGACCTTGACCTCAGATACCGTGATAAACACTAAATACGTGATAAACCTTTGCAATCAATGTAGACTAAAATCGGACGACTGTTTTGGTTATGATATAGATATTACAGAGCTACATATAAAGGTACGTACATTGTACCCTAGTTTCTACCAATACCACACATTCATGCGTACATATGCCAGTATAAAAATAAGCTAATAAATGTTCGTGATGTCATTATTTCTTTACCGAATACTGAATATGGAAAGATCGTCATAGATAGGTTCCACTCTGTATCGTAAACAGTAAAACCCATCTAAACCGGACGTTAAATGTAGTATAAATATTGGTCTTTGGGACAGGTGACAGCTTAATGCAGGGTGAAAGTCATGCAGAAAGCTCCTCTAGGAGCTTTCTGCGTGACTTTCACATTGCATAAAGCAGCCACCTGCCTAAAAGTATCTAAATTCTTCTCTACTAGATTTCTGGTTTGGAGAGGTTTTGCTGTACTGGCATTTCTTGCCTGCACTTATGCAGACTCAAGATAGAGGTTGGATTTCCAATTCAAACACTGGTGTTTTTATCCCCAAATACCGCGTTTCTCTTGACTCGGCCTATATGCAGATTTTATTCAAAACCAATTTACGAAAATGTCGACCAAATAATTTCGCTCCAGCTCGCAACCATTAATCGTTATCGCTATCACACAGTTTGTCATTTTCCTCACATTTTAAATTTTAAAAAAATCCCCTGGGTCGGTGACAAATGTTAGAAATATTCACGCTGTTCATATATACACAGTGCTGTAGGTTACCTGAGGTGTCTCATAATAAAATATGAATTGTAAAATTAGTCACAGGTAAGTGTGAGGCTTGTTAGTTTTGAGTTTTTTTGTTTTCTTTTCACAAACTTCGCATAAATCTTCGCCGGGTAAGCATAAAACCGGTATGACTCAGAGAGGTGTCAGTCGTGCTTAAATTTATGTGCGTCAAAGTGTTTTGCGAAATAAAATGGGATTAGGAGACACCTGAACGACAGACGAGACGTGTCATATTACGGAAAAAACAGATACAGTAAAACCTCTCGAGGGCAACCAGTTGATAAATAGACAAGACAGTCTTTAAAATGAGGTTCTTGCATAATGCAGGACGAAAGTAATGGAGAAAACTCCTTTCCGCATAACTTACGCCCTGCTTTAACCCATTCCCTCATATTGACGACTTTTGACGACTCTGTAAAAGTCACTTTGTGAAACCATTGTGATAAATAGAGCATTTTCTCCTATAGGAGCAAATGCTCTATTTATCACAATGGTTTTCAAACTATAAAATTCTAAAAAAAATCCTTTTCTCTAGTTAATGCTCCTTTTCGGTAGATTTATTCAAAGCCGTTGGGTCTAAAAATAACCTATGAGGTTATGTGCATGCATTTAAGACCAATCATTAGACATATATTTGTTGGCCGCTTCAGAGAGGCCTTTTTGTACTGTTAATAGTGTTGTCAGAACGGAATCTACACTTGTAGCAAAATTTATATCCAACATCCGACATGCCGGAAAATGTGTCAACCCTTTTCATGCTGAAAATAGTATGTATGACAACTCCCCCCCGATCTTCTCTAAATTTCGTTAAAGCTGTTGAGAAACAATTGCCCGAGTGTATAGCAGCTTGGGTTCGTATGGGACATCGGGGACTTATCGGGATCCACACTGTTTGCATTTTGACAGACATGTCACAAATATATCATGACAAGGGTAAAATCAACCACTTACTAATTAATTAAACACTGGATGCAAATAAGTGATTGCTTAATAAATGCAGGGAAAATGTGATGTAAAACACCTTTTGGAGTTTTCTGCACGGTCTTCTACCCTGCATTAAGAAGTCACCTGACATTAACCCTTTCCTCCATAGGGTATTTTTTATATCCAACCTCTTTGAATGAATCTACCGAAAAGGAGCATTTACTAGAGAGAAAAAATGGTAGAATTGTCTAGTATTGAAACCATTGTGATAAATAGGGCATTTGCTTTGCAAACAGAGTAGAACCAGATCAGACGGCTCCTGTAGGAGCAGTATGGCCAGGGTCTGCTCGGGTTGCTTATGAAATTGTAATAGATCAGACTCTACAGTTTCTTCAAATACCAAAACCTCCCATGTAAATATACTATATTAAAAGAAATCATTTAAATATTTATAATGTCATCATTTCTTATATGAATATTTAACGGGGATATGTTTAATGGATCCAGTCCGTTTGCCATTCAGTCAAAAGCGTCTGAACCCCCGAAGCAAACCAAAACGGATGCTTTTTAATATAGTTTCAGTTTTATTACTGGCAGTCAGCATTCAATAATAAATAAATTAAAAGAACCAGGTTGAGTAGACATGATATACAGCAGGTCTAGCCTTCCTGGGATTAGTCTGACAAGTACATGCTTGACATTTAGATGTCCCTATGGTGTATTGCTTGATCTTCTCTCAAAGGCTACAGAGATATGCTATAAACTGAGAAGATCCTTCTAAAGACGCTTCATGCTTTAGTTTGCTGAGCAAACTTTTATCGATAACAATACACGTACCATAAAAAACTGCTTTCGAAGCGGTATTTGTTTTCAAATGACATAATCAGAGAGTTAATCAGATCCGATGGAGAATGCGCTTTTCGGCGACTCATCTGGATCTAGACGGTTTGCAAAAGTAACAAAAAATGTTGCCCTCGTCATCTTTAAGATTAACCCTTTCCACCCGGAGTTTTCAGAGTGGAATTGTCCATCATTATTTGTTGGTATAATCCATGCTGTATTGAAGGGCACTGTTTGCGGGAGAGTACAGAATGACAAACAGTGCAGACCCTGAGCAGATGGCTCATCTATGACTCGTTGATCTTGGTCTACTTGGTTTGCAAATGACAATGCACCCGTTTCACGCATTCAGTCGGTGAAAACATTCCGAGGTATCCATGCTCTGTACGGGTCTCATCTAAAGTGTACAGCTGAGTCCTTATAAACCGATCGCTTTATTAATAAACATAGGCGACTTAAAAACTGCTTAATACAGAGCGTAAGTAATGCCGAAAGCTTCTTTGTGAGATTTCTGCATAATTGTCATCCTGCGTTAAAGCTACCACCTGCTTTTCAGACCCAGAATTGGGATTTAACCCTTCGCTTGCTATTCACGTCAATATACCTACCTGTAAATAGTGAATACCCAGTTGAGACAGCTCCTGCAGGAGTTGTCTCATCAGGGTCTGCACTATTTACAAGTTGATTGTACAAACAGTGCACTTCACAGCAGTGATTGCACAGCGAAATAATTGTAGACAGTGAATATATATGTAATTATACAACAGGGCATGGGTAAAGAAGGACGCATGTATTTTAAAATTCAGCAAGCGAAGGGTTAATGATGATCGCTTTAGAAGGGTTTCACTGTATTTTGAATGGCAATCGTTTGCTACCTCGGAAATCCATCTTTATTGATTACGTGGCCTAACACTTTAATGTTTTAAAATGCTGAATCTTCAAAGTGAAATGGCCTATCAATAGCTAACTTCAGTGTATAATTCATTCAGTATGAACATTTAATTTTGCATGAGAATTTTGAATGACAAACAGTGCGGATCGTGGTCAAATGGCTCCTCTGGGAGCCCTCTGATCTGGGTCTACATTGTTTGCAAATACCAGTATACCCGATTTCCGCATTCAAAAGGTGAAAGGTGAAAGCTGTCAAGAACGGGTATTTAGTACTACATGTATATACCATTACACGCTTACTGTGAATCTGTAATTGCCTTTGAAAACGCTATCTCGGCGTCTCATCAGTTTGACACTCTGTTTCTTATAAACAACAACATCATCAACAACAACAACAACAACACAAAACATGGAAGAACATCTACTTCGAAATCGGAATCAAAATGAATGTTCTATCAACGATGTATTCTAAAGAATAACGCATACATTTGAACCTTTTCGCAATGACAAGTCCACTTTGGTCAATGTCGTTGTCTTAACTCTTTACCTATTCACGCATATGCATTTTTACGGAGTAGACCAATATCAGACGTCTGGGTCCATGCTTATAAAACGTTTAGTTGAGTCTGAGTTCGTTCTCAAGTTTTTGATTGGTCAGATTTGAGCCTCTGGCTCAAATCTGACCAATCAAAAGCTTGAGAACTCAAATCTGACCAATCAAAAGCTTGAGAACGAAACTCAGACTCAACTAAAAGCTTTATAAGCATAGACCCAGATGAGGGTTTGCTCTGTTTGCTTAGGACATGATATAGATCTCGCTCTACAGGTTTTGTCAAAGCAAAGCATTTCCTTGAAAAAATTAGATTATAAAAAATCAGCTAATAACTATTCATGATTTAATTATTTCTTGCATGAATAATGAACAGGGAAAGACAGACGATATCTTGACCTGGACATAAATGTTATCCAGAAAGCCACCCCTCCTGATTTACTAGTAATTATAGAACGGTTTTACTGTATGCCCTTATACTACTTTATGCCCTATGCTACTGTATGCCCTATGCTACTGTATGCCCTATGCTACTGTATGCGTATGGGTACATGTGCATATGAGTACATTTACATAGCCTTCACAATTTTGTTACTTATCAAGTTGGACAATACAGTATTTCAGGCCTAGCTAATGTTTAGCAGTGAGGACCCTGCTCAGTCTATGCCGCCCTGTCTGGATCTGCACTCGTTGTTAAGTTACTCACCCTTTGAATGATGTATTTTCAAAGTGGAATACATGTAGTTCATTAATGTTTAAAAATACATTACATTCACCACGAACGGGCTTACTTTGCAAAAGGAGTTTGAATGACAAAAATGTACACAGTTATAAAAGGGCTCTTCTATAAGCTGTCTGATTTGGGTGTACACTGTTTACAACTGAGAGCTAACTTGTTTCTGGCATTTAAAGGATAAAGGTGGCTTTCTTTTCGCCGGAGTTGATATATTTTCTTATCAGTTTGAACAATTTTCTCCTTCGACTTGCGAAAGGTCAGCGATATACCTGTTTTATTGAAGTGTGTTTACGTGACAATAAGGATTGAGTCTCTAACGGGCTTTCGTTTATGGTTTGTTTGATTAATGTTTATAGACAACACTAGACATACTAGGACAGGGTTTTCATAAACTATTTTCCGACCATTTTCGTTGACTTATTACTGTTGAAATTGTTTGGTGAACGTTTTGATAATGATGATGATGATGATGATGATGATGATGATGATGATGATGATGATGATGATGATGATGACGATGACGATGACGATAACGATGATGATAATGATGATGATGGTAATGATGATGGTGATTTTGAAGAAGTCTACTGGTAGCATTTGGTGATGTAGCATTCTGTCTTACCTGAGGTCTCTCCATCTTTTCTTTGACATCTCCTCCAGGAATTCGTCTAGAGTCACCACCATGTCGCTATCAAGGTCAATGTCACTGAAGATTTTCTGAAACAGACAACTGTTCATGTCAAACTTGCACCTATCGATAGTGGATAGTGCCAGGTTCAATAAATAAATAAATATAATGTCTACTCTAACTCTGATCTGCTGAACATTTTAACTGACTCTATATTTATTAACTGATTCTATATTTGTTAACTGACTCTATATTTGTTAACTGACTCTATATTTGTTAACTGACTCTATATTTGTTAACTGATTCTATATTTATTAACTGACTCTATATTTGTTAACTGACTCTATATTTTGTTAACTGACTCTATATTTGTTAACTGACTATATATTTGTTAACTGACTCTATATTTGCTAACTGGCTCTATACATGTATTTGTTAACTGACTCTATATTTGTTCAAACTTTATACAAATACTGTAAACCCTCTCTAAATCGAAATTCTAGTAGAGAATAATTTAGATACTTATAGGAAGGTGGCTGCTTGATGCAGGATGAAAGTCACGCAGAAAGCTCCTATAGGAGCATTCTGCACGACTTTCACTCTGCATTAAGCTGCCACCTGTCTCCAAAACCGTTATTTATATTTGATTTAACGTTCGGTTTAGAGAGGTTTTACTATACTAACGGAGTGCTTACAGCTTGGATATGAACAGACACCGAGTTACGAACAACATGGATATTAACGGACATTGAGTTACTAACAGCATGGATATTAACGGACATCGAGTTACTAGCGGCATGGATATGAACGGACATCGAGTTACTAACGGCATGTATATGAACGGACATTGAGTTACTAACAGCATTGATATGAACGAGCAGTGAGTTACTAGGTGTCTCGTGGTGTTTGGCAAGTCTAAGTCAGTTATCAGTTTAGCATAACCATGGTTATAGCAATGCAATACCATTGAAAATATCACAGAAGGTACAGTTGAACTTCAATATCTGGAACTCGGATAACTCGACTTAGAGATAACTCGATATAAAAGTTCGCTCCTTCTAAATTTTACAATACAGAATTGTTCTAAACTGTACCACTAGTACTACACATATCTAGAAACACATGTGAGAGCTAAATTCAATTCTAAAGTAATACTGAAATCTCCTTCACGAGCTTTCAGAATTACTTTCGATCTTCATTAATCTGTGAACTTGAGAAATTGTTCAGATTAGAACTTTGATAGGCCGAACCTCTGTTATCTCGAAGTGATTTGTATGGTCCCTTGAAGTTCGAGATATCGAAGTGCAACTATATTACATATTTCGCTTTCAATGTAAAATATGTGATCAAATTTGGAAACAGAGTAAAGTGGCGTTTCATCTATATCCCAAACTGCTGTTATGCTTTTCAATACAAAACGGAAGAAAATTAGAAACACGACAATGATTGCAGATGAAAATACGTGATAGTGAAAAAAGATGACAATTTTCGTCATACAAATGCTTTCAAACAGAGTAGGAGATCAGACGGATCCTGTATGAGTCATTTGATCAGGGTCTGCTCTGTTTGCTTATGAAATTATGATATATTCGACTCTGCAGTTTCTACCAATACGAAAGCCCTGTGTACATACATGTAATTAAGTTTTGTATCTTCTTCAAATTTCCTCCTTTTTATTTTGTATGTTTGCGTTTTTGACGTACATGTAACGACTTGTATTAATTTACACGGTTCCCAAAAGCCATAACCGAGGAAACGTTTACAAGCCCCCAAGCCTGCATTGATTTCAAAGCTAATATATATATGGGATATTTTCTTATAGACCAGTCAAGCTATTAACCGTACAGTAAAACCTCTCTATAACGGCCACTAAATTGTGTTAATTAGTTGGTATTTAGGGCAGGTAGCTGCTTAAAGCAAGGTGAAAGCAAAACAGAACGCTCTTATGGGAGCGTTCTGTTTTACTTTCACCTTGCTTTAAGCAGCCACCTGTCATTAACACAAAATATTTGATGTCGTTATAGAGAGGTTTTACTATGTTAACCATATTTACTATATCAACTCCTATTAACCCATATTCCTCTATGAACAAATAATGTCTCCGTAAATTTGATTCTGCTGAAATTGTGACAACTTCCGATTCGATCAAGCTATTGTCAAACTATTAAACACGTGTCAGCCAGTTTGGATCCTGATAAAACGCCAACTTACTCGATATCTCATCTGGATCCAAGCTACAGGCAGGCAACGAATAGCAAGGAAAGGGTTACCTTGTGAAATAATGATCAAATTTCTTCCATAGAAAATGAATTTTAAACCCTGTTCCAAGCAGACATGTTTCTTATTCAACCCTTTCCCTGTTTAATATTCATGTAATAAATAATGACATCATAAAAAAATTATTAACTGAAAGTTTATAATGACATAATTAATTTATAAGCAAACGAGCAGACTCTGGTCAGACGGCTCTAACAGGAGCCGGCTGATCTGGGTCTACTTTCTTTTGCAAAGACTTGAAAAGGCTTCAAGAAAGAAATGGTTAACCACATTGAGAGAGTGTCAAAGCGTTTGTATCTGCACTGAGTTGCTGTGTATCTGATCTGGATCTAGACTGTCTGCAAGGGTAATCACAAAGACAGACTAGACCATGGTAATCATGCATTTGCAGGTGGCCACAGGTTAAGGAGTCATCAAGTGAATTACCTATTCAAACAATTTGGATCCAGATAAGACGCCGAGTAACTCGGCGTCTCATCAGTATCCAAACTGTTTGATACTAAACTTATGATTTCGAAACAAATTGGAAGAAAAATCAACAATTTGAAGTGAAGCAGACGACAACGCTTGCAGACGACAATAATTGGCAGCGAAAAGGTTAAACGGATTGAAGTTGTTTTTCGTGCTATGGGCGATTGCCGACGGATTTATGACATCAGCTCAAGGTCTCAGCACATTGTTACATACTGTGTCGTATCGATTGTAACATATCGATTCATGTCTATGATGCTGGCTGCTGGAACTGCTCCAGTCTGGACCCCCAATCCTGCTTCTGAATAGTTTAATAATTGTCTGCTCAAAGTCTCCTCTACTGAAGTTTTAACCTTTTCCTCCATGAATATTCATAATTATAAGACATAATGATGTCATGAATATTAATCAGATTAATTTGCTACAATAGCAATAAGACATAGGAAATTTTAGGCATGACAGAAACTGATGAATCATATCTATATTATATCATAAGCAAACAGAGGAGACCCTGATCTGACGGCTCCTATAGGAGCCGTCTGATCTGGGTCTACTATGTTTGCAAAGGCGTATAAATGCGTATTTATGGAACCATTTTTCTTAGTGTCATGAAAATCTGCTGATCGAGTGCCGAGCAGTTTTGATCATGGCACATTACTCGGTATTACAGCTGATGTATATATGTATGACATGTATATAGGATTGCTTAGGCCATTCACAAGACGTTATCAAGGATTACCTCAAAGACACATTTAACGCCTTTGAAAACAGGGTAGATCCAGATCAGATGGTTACTGTAGGAGCCGTCTGATCAGGATCTGTTTTTTGTTAAGGAGTAATATGCTCCAAGTGTCTGCCATGTCCAAACGTTCAAGTGTTTGTATACAGTAAAAACCCTCTAATGCGACAACTTAATGAATAAACATATGTATCGCTAAAAGCAGGTGGTTGCTTAATGCAGGACAAAAGTAATGCAGAAAGCTCCTCTAGGAGCTTTCTGCATTACTTTTGCCCTGCATTGATCTACAACCTGCCTCTACCATCCAGTATTATACCTATTTTAGGTGGTTGTATTAATTAGATGGGTTTTACTGTATTATGACTAAAAGCATCTAATTAATGTTCACGATGTCATTATTTCTTATATGATCATCAACGCTTTTCTTCATGTAAACGCATTTGCACGCCTTTTTAAACAGAGTAGACCCAGATCAGACGGCTTCTATATGATCAGGGCCCGCTCTATTTGCTTATGAAATTATAGTAAATCTAACTCTACAGTTTCCATCATTACTACACCTCCTGTGTTCACGTGTCATTATTAAAAATCAGCGGATAAATATTCAAGATTTCATTATTTCTTACATGAATATGCAAAAGGGAAAGGCTTAATCAGGTAAAGCTTAACCGGAAAGGGGGACAGCGTGCAACACCGTAGACCTTGTCTTCTAATAATTTCCGAACGTATTGCTTTGCCGTGAAAATGACGTAACAACATCTTACAGCTAACCCTTCTCTTGCTATTCACGTCTATATACCTACCTGTAAATAGTGAAGACCCAGATGAGACAGCTCCAGCAGGAGCAGGGTCTGCACTATTTACAAGTTGATTGTGCAACCAGTGCACTCCACAGCAGTGATTGCACAGCGAAATACTTATACACAGTGAAGATATATGTAATTATACAACAGGGCATGGGTACAGAAGGAGAAATGTATTTAAAAATTCAGCAAGAGAAGGGTTAATTGTGTTGTGTTTTTGTTTCTGGTTACAAAACAACACTTCTCTAAACAACAATGCAGTATCACGATTCCTACAAATCATAGGGCATCTAAGGGCTTTAGATTGACACGTTTACAATTTGTATATCTTGATAAAATGCCGAGACACGTTGTATTCAATGTTTGACAATCGGTAAAAACGCTTACCACATAGTTCTAACGCCTTTTAAAATGTATGTAAATAGTGTACATCCAGATCAGACAGCTCCTGCAGGAACAGACAGATTGGGATCTGTTCTCTTTGCTCCTAGAATTCTACGGTTTCTGTCATGGTCGAAGTATTCGGTATCTATGTACCGTTACTGAACTACAGCTAATTAATAATCATTATGCCAATATTTCTTAAATATTTATTCTAAGTGTTAACCATTTCTGAAATGTTTTGTCCAACCGGAAGTAAGTCAAAATACTCCTCGTCATTTTGAGAAGACATACACTTTAACAATTACAGTGCTGGGCACGAACAACTACTGTCTTTGCAAACTGTGTTGACCCAGACGAGATCAGACCTCTCAGAGGGTCTCCACTGTTTCTCATGTTACACCTTTTAGAACATTCCCTAAATATTCACCATAAGATTGACCTGTTTGAATTTTGGAATATTCTATTTGACAATTCAGCATAGTAAAGGTTATCATTCTGTATTTAGGAAACTCAAGTAATGTATTTTCTCCGACAAACTCTATCTTGCTATCACTCATTAGAATCGCTCCAGAAAGGCAAATCTAATGAGTAGCAACAATGTATAGTTTGGATGAGAAAAAAATGATGTTGATAGATCAGTGCATATCTTTTTATCTACAGGGTCCATTCTTATAAAACTTTTAGTTGAGTCTGAGTTCGTTCTCAAGTTTTTGGTTGGTCAAAAGGCTCAAATCTGACCAATCAAAAGCTTGAGAACTCAAATCTGATCAATCAAAAACTTGAGAATGAACTCAGACTCAACTAAAAAGCTTTATAAGCATGGACCCAGATCTTGATTAACCATTTCCTGCATATAAACGTGTTTTATGCATTTGCAAACAGAGCAGACCCAGAGCAGACCCAGAGCAGGCGGCTTCTAGAGGAGTCGTCTGATCAGGGTCTGCTCTGTTTGCTTATGGACTTTGAAATATCTGTTTCTTAACTTTCTAAAATGGCTACAATATTCCACCTTTCATATTTCATTATAACTATTTTGTCCATGAATTATAGCAGGTATTCAAATTTGGAATAAACAGCCAAACATTAAGGAAGAATACGAGCTGTTTGACGTAAGGTTTCGATCCTAGAGAGGTGCTGAGTTAAGCCCTGTCTATGCTGGATAACTCTCGACTGTAAACACATATTGTCTGCTACGATATATGTATACACTGGCAATGTTTGGTATTGGTAGAAACCAAAGAGCAGATTTACTATAATTTCATTTATCATACAGAACATATCCTGATTAGACGGCTTCTATACGAACCGTCTGATCTGAGTCTTCTCTGCAAATGCGTGAAGATGCGTTTATATGAGGGAACGTGTTAAACGACGATTTAGAAAGAAATCCTCGTGTTAATCTTAACTATTTACATTGTCATCATATCGATCCATCATATTGGTTCATAGCGTCGAAAGAGTTAATCGATGGCTCATCCAGACTAGTGACACATGCCAGTCAAAACAGCATCGTCCTCGTCAGGGGTCTACGTGTACCATGTAATACTTAGCATACTGTGGTCAATTTTAACGTGGTAACCATTTACAGTAAACAGTATGGTTCCAGATGAGGCATGGACATTTCGAGCAGTCTTACTGGGATTTCGAAGTGTATAATTTTCTTTTGACAGTACTACGATTATTATAGTAACATTATATTACCTGTTAGGAACGTATTTGCAAACAGAGTAGACACATATCAGACATATATCAGACAGCATCAGTAGAAACCCTGTTTGCTTATGATATTGAAAAGATATAATTCCATAAAGTCTGCCATGTAAAATCAAAACTGTTCATCACAGTGCAATTATAAAATTTCAGCTAAATGATATGCATGGTGTCAATATTTCTTTACATGCATATTCATGGGATAGAGGGCTACGAGTAAGCTGCTCGTAGATTGGCTGAAACCAAACCTCTGCACTGGGAGAAACTTTAACTCTTAATGTGCGGGAAACGAGTTTACAGTAGAACCTCTCTTAAGCGGCGATCAAACGAGGTCAGATGGTGGGTATATAAGGCAGGTGGTTGTTTAATGCAGGGAAAAAGTAATACAGAAAGCTCCTATAGGAGCTTTCTGTATTACTTTTGCCCTACATTAAGCAACCACCTGCATTTTAAGACTCATATGATCAATATATTAATGGCCGCTTAATGCAGGTTATACTGTATAAGACCTTGGCAAACAGTGTAAACCCAGATCAAAGGGCACCTGATGGATCCATTTTGCCAGGAACTGCACTGTTTGTCACAATAATCATTCTTCTTTCACTATAACTACAATTTAACACTTTCATTCCGGGGCACGCATGCATTGTTATTTGCAAACAGTGTACACTCAGATCAGATGACTCCCGTGATCCCTCTGATCTGGATGTGAACTGTTTGTCACTCGAACTCCTATAGCACGACAATTCAGGATTGAAAGGTTTAACAGTCAAACTTGCCAGCTGAAGATCCAGATCAACTCTTATCCATCTAATAATCACGACTTGAATCGCATTTGCTAACAGCTTGGTTCCAGATGAGTCGCCAATTATCTCGACGCCTGTCAGGATCAAAGTTGTTTGACAGTCGGTCAATAGATCTTGTTGTTTGACAGTCGGTCAATAGATCCAGTTTTGAGCAGACATCAGTTTTACACCTGGGCAAGGGTTGAGTGTAACAGCAAGTGAATAGTAGGTATTATATATACACTAGCGAAAACACAATACTTATTGTTTGAAGGTATGTACTATAATGGTGAACGTATGTACGATCTTGTTGAAGGTATGTACGATCTTGTTGAAGGTATGTACGATCATGCTGAAGGTATGTACGATCTTCGATCACATTGAAGGTATGTACGATCATGCTGAAGGTATGTACGATCTTGTTGAAGGTATGTACGATCATGTTGAAGGTATGTACGATCATGTTTAAGGTATGCACACTCACATTGGATGTATGCACACTCTGGTTGAAGGTATGTACGATCATGTTGAATGTATATACGATAATGTTGAGAGCTTGTACGATCATGATGAAGATTTGTACGACCATGTTAAAGGTTTTTATTATAATGAAAATTATACGTTTGCTGGAACCCTTCGCTTGCTATTCACGTCATTATACCTACCTGTGAATAGTGAAGACCCATATGAGACAGCTCCTACAGGAGCTGTCTCATCAGAGTCTGCACTATTTACAAGTTGATTGTGCAACCAGTGCACTCCGAAGCAGTGATTGCACAGCGAACTACTTGTACACAGCAAAGATATATGTAATTATACAACAGGGCATGGGTAAAGAAGGGGAAATATACTTTAAAATTCAGCAAGCGAAGGGTTAAGATGAAACAAAGACATGGGTGAGTTCCAATTTCCGATTTAATAATTTACTCCATACATAATCATGTAAGAAATAATGATGTCATGAATTACATTCATTTGTATAATGGCATAATTATACATAACAGAAATCTTGGCCATGGAAGAACTTATAGAGTCATATCTATATTATTTCATAAGCAAACATAGCAAACCCTGGTCAGATGGTCCCTATAGGAGTCGTCTGATCTAGGTCTACTCTGTTTGCAAAGGCGTATAGAAAGGAGTATTTATGGAGTAAAGGGTAAATTTCTTACCGCTATTTCTTTATCCGTTATTTTTTTCTTCCTCGACCTCATCACTCTTGAAAACTCATTTATAGTAAAATATCCATGTCTCTTTTGATCCACTGACCAGAAAAACTCCAAGAATTTTTGTAGTTTGTGGTTCGGCATATTTGCATAGTCTTTCACAACTGAGTCAATTTCGTCCTGTGTCAAAGGCCGAGGCACCCAATTTACCATAACCTCCTCGTCTGTGCCTGTATCATCTACTCCTGGTTCTGGTTCTTTACTTTGCTCATTAGTTTCGGACACAGCTGCCATGTTTCCACTTGCTTCCGGTTCTGCATTACCGGGCTCAGACATTGCTCCGGCAGAGTAAGCGTTTTTATCATCAGCCCCGCTCGCTGACTCGTTGAGTGTTTTAGTCCGATCCGACACCTTATGCATGTCTTCCTTTCCTTCCGGTTCTGTGTCATTTAATGTTGACTCTGCACCAGCACTTAAATTGTCGTCAACCCCGTTCATTTTCCCGTCAGTGTGTTTCGTTACAACCACACTCTCCACCGTTCTACGCTGTTCTGCTTCGCTTGTTTTTATCACGGTTACTGTATGCTGTGTTATTACTGCCTTGTCTGGGGACTTGGGAAGCTCCCCTGTCACTTCTACTGAGCCCGACCCTTCCGCCATTTCCGCCATCACAGCTACAGACTGGGTCTTCGAGGGAATGGATCCGCGCTATTGACCGTTCAACAGAAAGCGCTGGCGATCGATCAGACTGCAAGCCGCGTTATACGATGTACAGTGAGAACAACACTTGAATGCAGATAATACCACCTAGAAAGATTAACGGAACTGTTGTATAAAATATGACGTCTTGTTAAATATTACAAGATACTCACACGATATGAATATACTTACAATTAATAATTTGAATATCGGGAACGGGTGTAATGACAAACAATGTAGACTTAGATTAGCGAGTCTCATTGGTTAGTTATTAACAGAATGGACCATTCAGCATTCAGAATGTTAACCCTTTGCCTGAAAGAGTCTCATTGTTTCATGCTTGTGCAACAGAGTAGATCCAGACCAGACGTCTCCTATAGGAACTCTGCTCTGTTCACATACGAAATAATATACACCTGTTTCTACAACTTCTGCAATGACCTAAACGCTCCATTATTATATGCTGCTTTTTTAAAACAAACATCTAATAGATATTTGTGATTTCATGACGTCATTTTCATGAATATTCATCAGGTAAAGAGTTAAACAAAACTTTAAGGTATCTTTGAAACCCAGATATATTTGTACCCGGATATAACTATCGCATTACATACTCGTGACTGGCTGAGTGCTTATCAGTTTAACCCTTTGTTACCCAATGTCCTTTAACCCTTTCCCTCATATTGACGGCTTTTGACGACTCTGTAGAAGTCACTTTGTGAAACCATTGTGATAAATAGAGCATTTGCTCCTATAGGAGCAAATGCTCTATTTATCACAATAGTTTCAAATTACAAAATTCTAAGATTTTCCTTTTCTCTAGTTAATGCTCCTTTTCGGTATATTTATTCAAAGTGGTTGGATCTAAAAATAGCCTATGAGGTAATGGGTTAAAATGCACTGGCCAAACAGTGTAGGCCCAGATCAGAGGTTCGCTGAAAGAGCCCTGTGACCAGTATCAACATTGTTTGCTGAATCCATTGATACCAATTATGGCGTACACAGGCAATTATTGTGTCTGTCATCATAACCAACTGGGCGGGTTCCAAATAAGGTCTGAACGAGTTTTCCTTAACACTTTATTCCACAAATACGCCTTTCTACGCCTTTGCAAACAGAGTAGAGCCTGATCAGACGGCTCTTATAGGAGTCGTCTGATCAGGGTCTGCTCTGTTTGCTTATAATATACTTACTATGTATATGATTCTACAGTTTCAGCAATGGCTAAAATCCCCGTGTCCATAAGGTATTATAACAATTTAATGTAACTGATATTCACGATGTCCTTATTTCTTAAATGGATGTGCTTGATGTAAAGGGTTAAATACTATGGAAATGGGTAAATGTCGAAGCTTGGCACCATGCAATGTCCCCCGAGGGAGGGAACTATATAATATTAATCATATCAGACGAAATTCCAAGGCAAGCTAATAAAATGCCATAGAAATGCCAATCGATCAGAGTGATATGTGGAAGAGTTGCTATTTGGCTGGCTAAGCAAATATATTCGCGTCTCCGTTGTCAGCGATTAACCATAACCATTTCCTTCATATAAACGTATTTTCACGCATTTGAAAACAGAGTAGACCCAGAGCAGACTACTCCTATAGGAGCCATCTGATCAGGATCTGCTTTGTTTGTTAATAGAATTGAAAATATATGTTTCTTGACCTTCTAAATTGGCTACAATGTTCCACCTTCCATTTTTCGTTGTAACTATTTTGTCCATGAATATTCAGTAGTAAATGAAATTTGGAATAAACGTGGAACAGGGAAAGGGTTAAGATGAAATCTTAATACAGTAGAGTCTCGTTAATATGACTGTAATTTATTAACATATGAGTTTGTAAAAGCAGATGGTAGCTTAATGCATGTCAAAAGTAATGCAGAACGCTCCCATTGTAGCTGTCTGTATAACTTTTGTCCTGCACTAAGCTACCACCTGTTATAAACATTCAGAATAAGACTGTTTTTGATTGGTCGAATTAAAGATATGTTATTGTATGACGAAACACGATTCCATAGCTGACACTGCCTAGTCCTCCATAACCTCCAAGATCAATGTCGTCTGCTTCTAATGTCAAGAAACATGTCGTCATCAGAGCAGGTCCGTTCATTTCTTCTGTTTAACCTATAAACACCCATGATCCCACACAACCGCCTGCTGTTACAGACGTGTACGTGAATGATATATGTGGTCGCATTAGCGAGACCCAACTGTATTTATCATTCTTTCTGTAGTTAGTAAGAACAGTTTAAAGATCACGGTTAACAGTTCAATATGTTACGTCGTAACATGGATGCACATGTATATAAATGTATGTTCTAGAGGTTGTGAGTCGTGCAGGAAAGTAGTAGTAGTAGTAGTAGTAGTAGTAGTAGTACATGTAGTGGTAGTAGTACAGCGAAGCCTCAATAATGCGACCACATAATGTGTTTACAATGGAGTCTGTAAAATGAAGTGGTTGTTTAATGCAGGGCAAAAGTTATACAGAAAGCTCAAATAGGAGATTTTTGTTCGATCCAGATATATACTTTATCTGAGTAGACGTATTAGCGAGACCTTACTGTAATAGGCTTTTAACCCATTCCTTCATATTGACGCATTTTAACCCATTCCTTCATATTGACGCATTTTAACCCATTCCTTCATATTGACGCCTTTTGACCCATTCCTTCATATTGATGCCTTTTGACGCCTCTGTAAAAATCACATTGTGATAAATAGAGCAGTTCCTCCATAGGTGAAAATGCTCAATACTACACAATTTTAACCGATTTTTTTCCTTTTCTCTAGTAAATGCTCCCTTTCGGTAGATTATGTTAAAGAGGTTGGGTCTGAAAACATCCCATTAGGTAATGGGTCAACTCTTTTTAGGCTAGAGATGTAGTTATGATTGCATTTGCAGTTAGGGCAGCAGGGGCGAGTGAACAGTGCACAGGCTCTCTAAGTCCATGGATGCGAATTGTGACTGCATCTACCACGTCTCAGTTTAAATAGTATTGAAAGTGCCTGTGAGGTCGTGACCAATTCCTTCGCCGCCAATGGCTAACTGTGGTCCTGTTTGCGAACAGTTTGAGACCCAGATGAGACATCGAGTCACTCGGCTCATCAGTATCCACACTGCTTAATGCTGTGATCGGGTTTGTTTGAAACCAAAAGGAGAGCAATTATAAAAAAGAAATGAAGCCGACAATAAATGGTGCAGACAACAATATTTGGCTGCAAAAATAGTTAAAATATTATCTTGACCTGTTTATGGTTATGTGTGGGTGTGGGTATTTGCAAACATCTCAAAATAGTTTATTACCACCCTTAGACTGTTGTGTTTGGTCTTGTTCACCATCTGAAGGTTTAACCTTTACCACTCTACTGGCGACTCTGTGATAGCCTTTGCAAATAGTTTGGATCTAGATGAGACGACGAGTAATTCGGTGTCTCATCTGGTGTCAGGCTATTTGCAAATGCCAATCAGGTCTTGCTTGGTGGGAAATGGGCGAAGCCGTTGAAACTTGTCAGTTGGTGTGTTTATCGATTGAGCACGTCTGCAAGAACAGCACAGTCTGCTTAACTGATCAGCATTTATTGTCTGCTCTATCTGTGTGGATTTTTCTCACTTAAATCAAGAATCAAGGGATTCCATCAGTTTTTATTCTTGTTACTCAATGTCTTAACAATTTAGCCCATATACAGTAGATCATGTCGACAGGGGCTATCCTAAATAAGTGTCTAATTTGGGTTTTCAAGAATACACAGGAAGAAAGTTATGCAGAAAGCTCCCTGTAGGAGCTTTCTGTAAAACGTCATTCCTGCATTAAGCAGCTACCTGCTCATACAGATCCTCATGTTTATTCATTACATGGTCGTTATATATTTCACGTTTTTTATGAACAGAGTAGATCCAGATCAGATACATGTAGGATAAATGTAGGAGCTGCCAGATCAGTGTCAGCTGTTTGCTAATGGAATTATATAGATATTATTCTTCAGTATCTGCTTTTGCCAAAAGGGGTATTATTCATATATAAATGCAAACATCTAGTTAAATAATACTGATAAATGTAATATTACATGAATTATATTATATATTATTGTACATGAATATTCATGAGGTATAAGGTTAACAGGATCTAAAGTGTCTATAAAGTTCATAGCAAATATGTCAGCATTATAAACCCATTCACTCATATTGACGACTTTTGACGACTTTTGACGACTCTGTAAAAGTCACTTTATGAAACCATTGTGATAAATAAGAGCATTTGCTCCTATAGGAGCTTTTCCTTTTCTCTAATTAATGCTCCTTTTCGGAAGATTAATTCAAAGAGGTTGTATCTAAAAATAGCCTATGAGGTAATGGGTTAACCCGTCACTCCATACACATGCCTTCTTATTCCTTTGCAAACAAGGCAGACACAGATCAGATGGCTAATGTAGGAGCAATGCGACCATGGTCTCCTCTTCTTGTTTATGAACAGTTTCCGCCATGTCCAGACATTCATGTGTTCACGTGCCATTTTAAAAATGAATCTAATTAATATTCATGATGTCATTATTTCTTACATGAATATTCATGGCGAAAAAGGTAGAACACATGAAATACTGTATGTACAAACTTTGCCGATAAGGACTATCATATGTAAACACAATAAATCCAATCTGATACATCAAAGACATGTAAATGTTATAAATGACCTATGTCTTCTTACTTCTAACTCTTTGTCATGCGGATTCATGTTGGGGCCAACAATTTATTTGTTAAAGAATTTTTGATAATACGCCGAAAATTTCCGAAATTGCAATGTTACATTATCGCACATTTTCGATACATTTTGTCCTCCTCTAATCCTTTAGTATTCTATAGTAAATTATGTCGAAAAAATATGCGAGAATGTAGCCTTGCACTATCACATTCTTACGTTTTTAGCTGATTTTGTTTAAGAGTCCGAAAAAGTGCGAAAATGCAACAGTACACTATCGCATCTTTTTTGACACATTTTCTCCAGGAATCCTATTGAAATAAATTGGAAATTAACTTTTTCATGACCAATGGCGACTCGCGATACATGTATGTGTTAGAGAGAGAGAGAGAGAGAGAGAGAGAGAGAGAGAGAGAGAGAGATAGAGAGAGAGAGAGAGAGAGAGAGAGAGAGAGAGAGAGAGAGAGAGAGAGAGCATTTACTGATCTGGTTCTTCTCTGTTTGTCAATGCATGAAAAGGCGTTTATATGAAGGAAAGAGCTACGTAGACATTATTTCGTTCACAGTGTGATAAGGTATAGATTCGTCTAAAACTTGGTAAAATTGTCTTACCCTATTTATGTATAATTGGTTTCTTTGGTCTTTTTGTTAATATGCCGATATATATTTGTTTTGTATATTGTTTGAACAAGGTTGTTTTTCAAACGAGACAATGTAACACTGTGTTATAATTATAATGACCCAGACAGCAGTAACTGTGCAATTTTAACCCTTCGCTTGATATTCACGTCAATACACATACTTGTAAATAGTGAAGACCCATATGAGGCAGCTTCTGCACTTGCTGTCTCATCAGGGTCTGCACTATTTACAAGTTGATTGCGCACCCCGCCGCAGTCATTGCACAGCGAAATACTTATGGGTGAAGAAAGAGACATGTATTTTAAAATTCAGCAAGAGTAGGGTTATGAAGAAAATTATAAACCTATTCTATGCGGACATTTAAAACATGTATCAGTTACTACATAAGAACTCTTGCTAGCGCTTACAATATTGATCTTTAGCCTACAAATCTCGATAGTTGGATAAAGTTTCGAATCAACTCAGCGTCTCAAAAGCATTCAACATACTTGATGTTCAATTAACCCTTTCCCTGTTGAATAGACATGCTGGATTTAACAACATAAGCTGATATTTGTTGAAATTGTTTTGCCATTGATAGAAACTATAGAGTCACATCTCTTATAATTCCATAAGCAAACAGAGCAGACCAAGATCAGACGACTTCTACAGGAACCGTCTGACCTGGATCTACTCTGTTGGCAAAGGCATACAAATGCGTTATTTTGAATGAACTGGCTAATAATAATTAATAAAGGGTCTGGGCGCATATGCACTAGTAAGTACATGTAATAATTACTAAGGGTTTGACTTGATTTGAGCTGACATTATTTTTATGCAGCAAGTTTCTGATAATAGCCTTCACACTGTGTCACAAGGCCACTTTTTGTTGTAATGGAGACTAGTTCGTTAACTAATGATTTGATACACTATTTGTGTTTTTGAAAACAAATTGGAAGATTAGACCAGAACCGCGTTATCCGAACACACCAATCAGTATCACTATCGATATTTTAAACCGATAAGAGATTAACCCTTTACTCAATATAGACGCGTTTTGGCACCTTTGCAAACAAAGTAGACCCTTTTCAGAGGGATAATATTGGAGCCGTCTGATAAGGGTCTACTCTGTTTACTAAATTAGCATACATGTATATATATTTCTACAGTTTCTGCTATGATAAACATTCCCTTGTTCACGACGCCATTACATAAAACGGTTGTTAACTAACCGTTTCCCTGTTTAATATTCATATAAGAAATAAGGTCATTATGACTATTTAATAGACAACCTTTGTAACCATTTCAAAGGATATTTTTGCTTTGACACAAACTGTAGACTCAGATCTTTATCATCTCAAAGGCAAACAGAGCTGATCCTGATCAGGCGGCTCCTATTGGGACCGTCTGATCTGGGTCTAGTTTGTTTGCAAATGCCTGCAAATGCATTTATATGTGGGAACTGTTAAGAGTAAAGGGACCACGAAGGGTGAAAGTCATGCATAATACTTCCATGGTAGGGTTCTATGTGATTTGCAGTCAGCAAAGTAACGAACAGAATGTCGAACAATACTGATCTTAAATCAGGACTATTCATAGAGGAGCTTTCTGCACGACTTTCACCCTGCATTAAAGATCAATAATGGTACATATCTGAGTGTTCGAATAATCGTATTTCTACTGTTATCACGAATGTTGTTTAGATCTGTTAGTTTTTATTTTTGTGATGGCATTGAACACGGAAATGATTTGGCCATTACAGAAGTATCGAATTCATCACAACCAAGTTCGGCACTGTTTTCACCTGTTAGAACTTATTTTATTTTGCAGACGCATGTGACAAACAGTGTGGGCAGTGATCAGACGCTGAAACTTTAATACAGAATCTGATCTGGTTCTACAATGTGTGTATGTCTAAAGATTGCAATGTCCATTCACACAGGCACAAGTCATCTCCCTTTTGCCAGCCATACCAATGCCATCTATATCGTGCTTTATACATGTATCATCCTCAGGTTAGGCACTTTTGTCTATATCAGATAGGCAGTTATTATTTTTTATTGTTTTCGTCATCATCATCATCATCATCATCATCATCATCATCATCATCATCATCATCATCATCATCATCATCATGCATTCCACTCGATGAACAGATATTTTCCCCGTCCCGTTAACCAGTTACATGACGAATATTCATGTAAGAAATAATATTTTCATAAGCAAAAGCAGACATTGATCTGGCGACTCCTACAGTAACCGTCTGATACGGCTCAACTCAAAACAAAACAACTGTTAAAGGGAGACAAACAAAGCATGTATATCTTTTAACTCCAGCTGGATTATGTCGCCTTCATAAAGTTCGCCAGTATCGTTTTAATTAACTCTCAATGTGTTACAGTAAAACCTCTCTATAACGGCCACTATATTACATGAAGTACTTTGTGGTTAAAAACAGGTGACTGTTTAAAGCAATGTGATAGTAAAACAGAACTGGAGCGTTCTGTTTTACTTTCACCTTGCTTTAACCCTTTTGCTGCCAATGCCGGATGTGTGATTACCTATGCAAACAGTTTGGATCCAGATGAGACGCCGAGTAACTCGGCCTATCATCAGGATCCAAACTGTTTGTTACTGTTACTATGTTTTTAAAAAAAATGAAAAAAATCAAAAGAATGAAAATTTGTAGCAGACGGCAAAGTTAGCAGACGACAGAGTTTGGCAGCGAAATGGTTAAGCAGCCTACTGCCCTACATACCAATTAAAAATCACAACTTAGTGGCCGTTGTAGAGAGGATTTACTGTATAGGATTCAGTGCTGAATCATGTCGTTTACCTCTGTTCTGAATACTCATTTCTTTCTTACATAAGACTGTCAAGACATTTTGTTAGCTGATTAGAAATCGGATATACTGGACGTCCCACCTTGACGCACATTTGGTTATCTAAAGTTCACTTGACCTATTATATATCCACCATGGCCTGCTAAGAGCGATCTGACTTGACATTGTAGACACGTTGGGTCGAGAGGTCGATGTTTAATCATGATCCAAGTTGTTAGAGACACTCGATCAATAGTTTATCAAAAGCATGAATGAATTGGAATTGGAAGTAAGTGAAACTTGTAACATATCGGTGTTCTAAAGGACATAGTAGGGAACATATTGTACATTATTCTTAACGAATGCAGAAAAACGCCTGATAATGTATTTATATTTTTGTAGTGCAGCAATTTTCCCAAAAGAAAAGTATAACATGACAAATAGTGCGGACCCTGATGAGACGGTTCCTCTAGGAACCCTCTCATCTGGGTCTACACTGTTTGCAAAGGACATAAGCGACCCGTGTCCCGCACAGAGTAAGGGTTAATAGGTTATTGTAGTCCTAGAAAATGGTGGTATTTGCAATCAGTGTAGACATAGATTAGAAAGTTACCAGAGAGGCCCAGTGATCAGGTTTAGTCTGACTGCGAATTCTACAGTTATATAAACTGTAATACCTCTCTAAAGCGACCTTATCTGATTGCAGGACCTATAACCAGGACGTAGCATATTTCATGACGACAATTATGCATTACTTTTGTCCTGTATTAGACAACCGCATGTTGTTGCACACACTCGTGTTTGTAGGTTTAGTGGTCGCTTTAGAGAAATTATTCTCAAAATCAGTAAAGAAACAGGCATATTATCTAAAGCCTTTCTTATGCCCATCACATTTTCTTTTATGAAATAGTTTATATCACCTAGAATTCGTTCCATTTCTTTTTAAAGATTCAGTCTAATGACAAACATCCTTCAAGCAAGCACATGCCTAAAATAACCATAACCAGACATATTTGTTAGATTTTAGATCAATTCTGCTAGCAGGAGATTCTTCGAAACGCAAAAGCCGTAATACAAAAGAGAAAATGGCAGACTGGTTTTATTGAGTCTGTTCAGGAGCACTTATTTAAAGTGCAAAACCACTCAAACCCCCTAGCACCGGCTTAAGCAGTGTTCACTTATAACATCGAAACTAATGATCCCGAAGGACCATATAATATAACTACACTGGATAGATGATATCTGAAATGATATTACCATCATCACCATTATTATTATCGTTATTAAAAATGACAAAACATTGCAACTGGTGCAAGTGTGACTACTGCCGATGCGATCAAGCTTTTAACTATTGATCTGCCAACTTTTGTCATCTGCTAAATTTGTCATCTGCTGCAATGCCCATTTCGTTTTAATTTGCTTCAGTTTTGTTTAAAAACATAGTGACAGTAATAACCAGTTTGGATCCTGATGATACGCCTAGTTTCTCGACGTCTCATCTGGATCCAATGTGTTTGCATAGGTATGCGACATTGGCAGCGAACAAGTGCCATACAACTTGGACCCTGAGTTATGACATCAGGTAACTCGGCGTCTCATCCGGGTGCACTGTGAGTCAGGTCGCAGACAGAAGGACATCCGGGGGCACTGTGAGTCAGGTCGCATACAGAAGGACATCCGGGTGCACTGTGAGTCAGGTCGCAGACAGAAGGATAATTACGAAAGTTCGGCGATGACATTTTAAATTCCTACTTCAAATTCCGTCCTCTAAGTTCTTACTTCTTACTTCCAAGATAATTTGCTATATGGTTATTGTATATTGTTTACACCCGAGTTCTAAGTTACTTCTTCTTAGTTCCGACTTCAAAGTTTCGACTTCCTTGTTCCAAGTTCCAAATTCTATATTCCAAGTTCCGACTTCGAAGTTCCAAGTTCCGACTTCGAAGTTCCAAGTTCTGACTTCCATGTTTCAAGTTCCAACTTCATGAGATCTCTTTTCACGTCTGTAGAAGCTTTGTAAATGGCGTAAACAATAAAAGGGAGGCAACCTTTTGGAAGCATTTTGGATATTTATCTAGTTTTAACTCTATTGTTTTGAGGTCATGTTATGGTTGTTTTTAGTTGAAATCATTTTTCAACAGGCAAAAGTTGGATACAAAGCAACGTTTAATAATGCAGTAACCAACCAATATATTTCCCGCCGACTTTTCTTATCTGGGAAGCGACGCAACCTTTAAAAACTTTAGATCAACTGGGACGCCTAGCTTATACAGCGTGAAGTAAAGGGCGCGGAAATATGACGTCACGAGAAAACTTAGACCTTTGAAGTTGGAAGGTGGAAGGTGGAAGTTGGAAGCCGGAACTTGGAAGTCGGAACATGGAACATGGAAGTCGGAACATGGCATTCGGAAATCGGGAGCATGGAAGTCAGAACATGGGAGTCGGAACATGGAAGTTGGAAGTTGGAACTTGAAACTAAACTACGAGCTTGGAACTATGAGGTAAGAACTTAGAATGCCATCACCGGGTTTTCGTAGATAATAGTTGAGTCTAGCCCGTTGAATGTGTCACTGGAACGTTCTATATAGCAACGCATTAACAAATCATGCAACAAATGACAACCTTAGTCGCATATACAAATAGCTTTGATACAGCTGAGATACAGAGATACTCTGTGTCTCATCAGTCTCCAAGCTGCTTGCCACTTGGTCAATAGTTTCTCAAAAACTTGCACAACGACACTAAGTCAAAATTCTCTCAAAAGCTTGTACGATGGCACTAGTCAATATCTTCTCGAATGCTTGTACCATGACATTTAGTCAAAACGTTCTCGAAAGCTTGTACTATGACACTTAATCAACATGTTCTCAAAAACTTGTACGGTGGCACTTGATCAACATGTTCTCAAAATCTTGTACGGTGGCACTTGGTCAACATGTTCTCAAAAACTTGTACGGTTGCACTTGATCAGCATGTTCTCAACAATTTGTACGATGTCACTTGATCAACATGTTCTCAAAAGCTTGTACGGTGGCACTTAATCAACATGTTCTCAAAAACTTGTACGGTGGAACTTGGTCAACATGTTCTCAAAAACTTGTAAGGTGGCACTTGATCGACATGTTCTCAAAAACGTGTACGGTGGCACTTGATCAACATGTTCTCAAAAACTTGTACGGTGGCACTTGATCAACATGTTCTCAAAAACGTGTACGGTGGCACTTGAACAACATGTTCTCAAAAACGTGTACGGTGGCACTTGATCAACATGTCCTCAAAAACTTGTACGGTGGCACTTGATCACATGTTCTCAAAAACTTGTACGGTGGCACTTGATCGCATGTTCTCAAAAACGTGTACGGTGGCACTTGATCAACATGTTCTCAAAACGTGTACGGTGGCTCTTGATCACATGTTCTCAAAAACGTGTACGGTGGCACTTGATCACATGTTCTCAGAGGATTGATGTAAGCGGAAGTAGTCCAACTTGAACTGATTCATATTTGAGAAAACATATATTTTCACAGATGGATAAGGATTAACAATAAATTACTCAATGTGAAACAGAGAAAATTCTGTGGGCTATAGGAACACATATAGCAATAGGCATGTATTTCAATGTAGGTCATAGGACCCTTATAAATAGTATTAAATACAGTAAACCCTTCTAAACCGGAGTTCTAGTAAAGAAGAAATTTGATACTTTGAAGCAGGTTACTGTTTAATGAAGGGTAACCGACATACAGAAAGCCCCTAGTATTAAGCTGACATCTGTCTCCAAGACCGATACTTATACTAAATTAAACGTCCGACTAGAGGGGTTTTACAGTACTGTACTTTAAAAAATGATTTACTCACTTCCTAGTACGGTATGAAAGAAATAAGAAATAGACTCTCGCTGTAACATGAAACCCATGAATGTTGTTGCAACTCGACCGTCCTCACAAAGCTTAGTAAAACAGGATATATTCCTCCAAATAAAATAAAACAAACCACTGAGTTACACATTCTTCATAATAAACTGACCCAATAACGTTCTGCACAATAAATCACCAAAGTGCACAAAACGGGGAATTTCTGTTTGAAACACTCAGGACAAATTAGTCTATATTACAGTAAGGTCTCGCTAATAAGACCACATACTTTACCAACATAGGTGTCCGTAAAAACAGGTGGTTGCGTAATGCAGGATAAAAGCAATATTGGAGCTTTCTGTGTAACCGTTGTCCTGTATTAAGCTTCCATTCGTTTAAAGATCGAGAATTATACTTCTGGCAAGTGTTCGTTATAGCGATACTTTACTGTACGATATAACCACTCAACCATTGCTTCAAGGAAAATATCGGGGTTCACCATAGCTACTTATACATTTACAATAGGATAGACATGTTTACAAGTCATTTACAATAGAACCAGTCATACGTAACCATGAAAAAAGGTATAACTATGTGTCTGTAAGTCAGGTGGTGGCTTAAATGAGGTCAAATGTATTGCAGAAAGCTCCTGTAGGAGTTGACTGCATTACCTTTGCCCTGTATTAAGCAACCCCTTGGATTTTAATATTCCTTTGTTCAGCCAATATGATGTACCAATTGTTCAGTCAATTGAGGTATTTCAAAATGATATTGCCTAAGTGTTCTCTAGCGTCGAAATTTAAAACAAAGCGGATTAATTTATTTGAGTTGATTGCAGTCTATTTTTCAAATCTTGAGTAAGAGTAGGGTACCAATATCAACAAGCGTAATCAAAGTGACAATGAATAATTGCTAACACCAAAGGTTTCTTGTATGAAAATTTAAAGATTGGCCTTTCCTGTACAAAAACTTCAACCTGCTGTTTGCTTTAGTAATAACCGATCTTGCAATTGCCTCACAAGACTAAAATTGATCTAAAATAGCACCCAGATATTTAACAGAGATAGAAGACTTAATAGACTGACCATTACAAAGTATATCTAAATGTGAGTGATATCTTAATTTAGGCCTAGAAGCCAACAGGATTGACTCAGTCTTACCTAGATGAAGAGAAAGTTTATTAACAATTCACCATTTGCTAACTTCACCCAGATCTTCAGACAGACAACTTTCAATTTGGGAGATATTTTTGCCAAATACTTAAATACCTGAGTCATCACTCACCAGAATACAATAAAAAACCTGTTTGATACAGCACCCTGCATGTCGTTTACATAAATTAAAAACAAAAGTGGTCCCAAAATGGAGGTACACCGGACGAGATACCTTCACGAAATGAAAATGTTCCCGAGACATCAACTAGTTGTTGTCTGTCTGAAAGGTAAGATCTAAACAAGTCAATACTGTATTGGTGCAAACCTAAAGCTTTAAGTTTCATAAGTAAGACACTATGATCAATTGTATCACAAGCTTTCTGTAAATCAAGGAGTATCATGTCAACCATCACATCTTACATTATTAAATGTCAGCTAAAAATATTCATGATGTCGTTTTTTTCCTTACATGAATATTGAACAGGTAAAGGGTTAAATAGTTACGTTGATTTGAATGCATCACTGATTTTCAACGCCTTTAATACTTTCGCTGTCAAAGTATGTCGTCTGCAAACTTTGTCGTCTGCTATAATTTTCATATTTTGTTTATTTTTCTACATTTTTATTCCATAAAATAGTCAAAGTAGCAAACAGTTTAGATCCTGTTGAGACGCTTGGTTAATCGGCGTCTCGTCTGGATCCAAGCTGTTAGCATAGGTATTTACAGATGCGACATTTGCAGCAAAAGAGTAAACAATGATATTGCGAACATTTGTAATATCCTTTGTGATATATTGGAACCAGATGAGACACAGGATTCTATGGCGTGATGTCAGGATAGTTGAATTCGTCAGTTTAACATGGTTTGGCACACTTATAGAGCTTTTAACCTCAGAAGAAGAATGCAATGATTGGTTTATGGAGACAACATTTTTGCAGTTTAAAGATACTAATCCTTTCGCTGTCAATGTAGCATCTGTAATAACCTATGCAAGCAGTTTGGATCCAGATGAAACCCCGAGTAACTCGGCGTCTCATCAGAATCCAAACTGTTTCTGTTACTATTTTATTAAACAAACAAGTAGAAAAAATAAATATTGAAAATTTAAGCAAGTGGCAAAGTTTGTAAACGTCAAAACTGGCAGCGAAAGAGTTAAATGCTTAAATATCGAGCCATCTTCGCTGAAATTCACTTCCGGCTGACAGTTACAATCTCTAAACGGCGAGTACGATGATGGCGAAAATAATATCCATGTGTTGGTTGCTTTCAGCAGTCATGTTTGTGTTGAATAACGGGGATGAAATATGTTATTCAAGCGACTTGAAAGCAATGAAGGTAGGTTTATATTACTTAATGCCTCTTTGTCTAGCTATAAACGTCAATTCCGACGTAGTCAAAATTAATCAGATTAAAATTTGTGTAGACATTATACTTTTACAACAGGGTGAGTGTTAATTTGATTCGGTTCTTAATTTTATCTTATTATGGCTGAATTCATATGGTAAATTATTAACTGACTATTTAATAGCTTCGATAAGATGCTTTGATGCAAGGGGAGCTTGCTATCCTTTGTTCTTTGTTTTTATATATTGTAAACATTCACGTGATATCAATTTCTGTTTTCATGTTAACTATACGATATACTATGTATAAGACTTAACAAAACACCTGTTCTGTTCCGTTAAAATCAGGAAAATGACGTGACAGAGCAAGTACATCAGATTGTCTAGTTTTAAACGTACAGCCAAACATTGTTAATCCGACATATCAGCAAAGTAAAGTACCTAATTATAGTCTACCTTCAGTCATAATGACCGCTCAGCCGACTGTACATTTACCCCCCTGGTCATTGGGTTACAATATTCAGCACTGCTGACATATGGTGCAATCATGCAACCGCAGTACCGGCGAGTGACCCTCACAGGTACCCATTTAACCCCCCAGGTGGAGAGGATATGCGGAAGGGAGATACGGAAAAGCATCTCTAAATTTTCCGGGAGGGACCGGGATTTGAACCCCGGACCTCCGGACTGACAGTCAAGCGCGTTACCACTAGACCACCGCCACCTGCAAAGCAGAACTGGAAACGGTTTAGACTAACAGATGACTGCTTAATGCTGAGTGAAAGTGGTGCAGATTGCGCCCAGTGGAACCTTCATTCTGCATTGAGCTAACATCCTGTTTTAAAGACCGATATCGATATTTATATATTCGCATCGGTGAGTTTGGTATCACGATGATAATGTAAATTTGGCCATTGGATTGTTACCTTGAGTACGATTCATATTCGATATGTACATGTTGTTAAATTAACAAGAAAGTCGAGGTGATTGGGATCAAAAGTCCATGTAAGCAAACGTGATGGGATTACTGTGGTGTAATTGTTCAGTCGCCAAAACATTTTATTACATTACATTAAACAAAGCAAAACTCTGATCGATCAGAATAAGAAATTATCTATGCAATATCTGAGTCTATTAATGTTCTTAAGTTAGCACTACTCAATTTAAAGTCTACACTGTCACTTCACATGCACTAGACGTAGTACGTCTACATTTACTCTAAGTCACTTGCACTGGTACGACTACATTTACTCTGCCGACTGATGGCGTTCCCAATATCTATACGCCACTATAAACAATGGTCTCCGTCCACACTCCGTCCTTGGACTCCTCCGTCACAACACACTCCGTGACACACACCACGTCATAGCTACTCCACCAAAGCTACTCTACACTGTACCATAGCCCATTTCATTATAGCTTCCTCCGCCACAGCCCACTTCACCATAGCCACGTGGACCTGTGCCTATGAATTAATAAGCCATACCACCGTTCACTCTTCTAGCAATAGTGAACAATATGCAATTAAGTTTAATAACCTCTCCGACATTAATTGTCAATATACTTATATAAACACCAAATTTGCCACAACAAATTTAACTTGTACATTTAACTCCGTCGGCACCTTAAACTGCTAAACCTACATAAACCTACTACTCCGCTAATAAAGCTGTAACGAATACTTAATTTTATACACTAGAGCTAAAACTAAAACCAGTAATGCAATTACAATTAAAATACACAACCCAACCCCCTTTGCAGTACAGACCCTAATAGTGACATTAAATACACAGCTCCGGAAAATAAAAGAGTACTCACCCCAAGGGTCCTTGTCCAGGGTACCACATATTATATACAGCTGTTAAATATGATGCTGTAATACAACTTAACCCTTTACCTGATAGAAGCGGCTTTTAGCGTGTTTGATTTATTCCTCCGCTGAAGAAAATAGTTCAAATTCATACAGTCATGAACATATTGCATAATAAATATTTTCTATATCCTAGTAGGTGGTAGCTTAAAGCAGGCTGAAAGTAAAGCAGAATGCGCCTTAAGGCGCATTCTGCTTTACTTTCAACCTGCTTTAAGTGGTCATATGTCTTCAAAACTAGAAACAGGCTATTGGGTAAAGGGTTAAGCCCTAAATTAAGGCAAATTATTGAAACATGTGTCATGAGCTTTCCTTCTTTGTACATGCACCTAGCTGGTATAATCGTCTGCTGTACACTGCCAACTGACCGGTGGTCAAACTCACAGAGCGACTTCACTTGGATCTATAGTTCGAACAATAGTTACCACAGTTCGATATGAACGGCGATAGTCGCGACTAAAGTTACGTCATATGACCTTTCACCCGATCTATAGTCGAACCACGCCATAAGGCTTGGTTTCTGTAGTTCCAAGATGGCGACAAGCGATAAACTGAAAGTTGGTATCTTACATTTTGATTAGAATTATGAGATTGTTCAAAATTATGCGTTATTTTGATCTTGACAAAATTTAAGATCGGTCACATGTACAATTCTGTAATATACGGTAATGTATTACATATTATTTTCGTCGTTAAAAAGATCAAGAATAGTGTTGTTTTTGTTTGTTTACATGTTTTGACTATAGTTTCGCTACACATGGTTCACTTGCCACATTCATTGCACATGTCTGTAACTTCTATTTTTAGCATTTAGCGGCATCTATGGTTCAAACTATAGACCCAAGTGAAGTCGCTCACAGAGAATACATGCCTAGCTAGTGGTCAGCAAAGCGTAACACAAGATCATTTTACCCTATGCATGAATTTACATTATCAGGTCACTTTACAACTGCAATGGGTTAAAAACAGGTATAACTAAAGATAAAAAATACTGTAATGTGACAATATGTATCTATGTTTAATTCCTAAACAATAGGAAAACAATAGGTAGCCGGTTAGAAATTCCCTTTAATATACTAAAATATAGTCTCCCATATTTTATTTTGTCATTTAACGATATGTAATAGATACAGTACGAGTCTTACTACCAAAGTGTCTTCTTACAACCGTTATCAGGACAGTTTGTTCGCATGACCGAAGACGTGTAAGAAGACACGGTTGTAAGAAGACACTTTGGTAGTAAGACGAGTACATGTATCTTACTTGTACGACAGTACGTTGTAGACTTTTAATTTTGATTAAAAATGAATATTTCACAAATGAGTACAAAATGTTTTCCCCTTGGTTCACCCAATTCAAATCCTAGGTAGAGATAGGGTTTAACCACAAGAATCACGTGCGTACAAAAGTGTCCACTTACAACCGTTATCAGGACACTTTTTCAAAAGCTTTGCTGGGGGTCTGTCGTACAAAAATGTATAGTACAACTTCATTAATCTGAATCCAAGTGGTTATGGTCTTTGGCTGACAATCACTTAACCATTCGCTTGCTATTCACGTCAATATACCTACCTGTAAATAGTGAAGACCCAGATGAGACAGCTCCTGCAGGAGCTGTCTCATCGGGGTCTGCACTATTTACAAGTTGATTGTGCAACCAGTACACCCCACAGCAGTGATTGCACAGCGAAATACTTGTACACAGTGAGATATATGTAATTATACAACAGGACATGAGTAAAGAAGGAGACATGTATTTTAAAATTCAGCAAGAGAAGGGTTAATCTGAATCCAAGTGGTTATGGTCTTCGACTGGCAATCACTTACCCCCCTCACCATTGTGGTTCGAATATCCCGGCCTGTGCATTTGGATTTTTATGCGAAGAAGCTTTCAAGATAGCTTGCGGCAAATCGGTGGTTCTAGCCGCATGTTCTGTGCAGGGAACACTGGAATGTGTTCCGTGCTAAGACAAACCTCGGCACCTGCAATTAGTTGGACGTCGGGATATGACTAAAATATCAAAGTGATGTTAAACAACGATACACAACGATACACAACGATAAACACAAACAAACATCGCTAATCCGAAGAAATAAGAACTTTTTAAGCAGATGGCTTAGCAGATGACACGAGGTGAACGTTTTGCAGAATTCCACAAGAAGATTTCTGCAAGCCTTTTCGTCTGTTGTAACACTTTGCTCCATAAACACGCCTTTCTACGCCTTTGCAAGCAGAGTAGACCCAGATGAGACGGCTCATATAGGAACCGTTTGATCTGGGTCTGCTCTGTTTGCTTATGAACTAACAAAGATCTGATTCTATAGCTGCTACTTCCTATAGTGTTTATATGCTATTTAAAAATAATATAATTAATATTGATGGTGTCATCATTTCTCACACGAATAACATGAATATTCATGGAGTAAAGGGTTAAGGACCGATCATGATACTGATTTGGGTTTTGGGATTGGCGAAGTGTTACCGTGTACCAATAAGACATACTCTAGGATTTCTCTGATCTGGGTCTGCATTGTTGGCAAATGTCTATACACAGATGTCTGTCCCGCATTCAAATTTTAACGACATGAATATTTAATAATTATTAGGTACTGCTACCCGAGCCTTTTTCCGCATTCCGACATTATCACACGTTTACAAGTATGCGACTTTCTGGTGTACTTAAAGGGAAGCAAATTTCGCATAATATTTCAAATCAGTATGTTACTCCTTCTGTTAATAGCGACCAGTCTCGAAGTTTAAACCCGGTACCAGGAGTGTCTCTAAAGTGTGACAGAATTGGAAGAAGCTAACTTTGCACCAGATTTAAATTCGGAGAGACATGTTTTACCAGCGGGATAAGTGTTAAACCTTAGTCTACTCACTCCCAGCTGTACAAAAGGTCTGATCGAAACCGGATCCGGCCCAGTTTGGACTTATTCCCGATCGAACAAGTTGTTAAGAAACTAATGACCAAGTACATGTATCAAACAGCTTTACCCATGATGAGCTACAATTGCAAATCTGGGACCCTGCTTATAAAGCTTTTTAGTTGAGTCTGAGTTCGTTCTCAAGCTTTTGATTGGTCAAATTTGAGTTCTCAAGCTTTTGATTGGTCAGATTTGAGCCAAAGGCTCAAATCTGACCAATCAAAAACTTGAGAACGAACTCAGACACGACTAATTTTTATAAGCATGGACCCAGGTCGCGATTAACGGGAGAGGGGTTAATGATTGTGCATGTGTATTTCAAAGCATTTAGTATATACTATACTAAAGGAAATTAGAAACGCAACTCGAACTTTGGACCTGTATATTGCATTTATTATATATAGTATGGTTATAAAAGTTATATTATTTTCAACGTTGAATATTTATCAAAATTTGCACCATACAAAATGCTGTCTACTTACAAAGTGTGGCGGAGAGACGACGCCAAACAAGTAGGGTCAGTGTGAAGTATCAACGATATGTCAATACCTGGTATGCACCCCCCCCCCCCCCATTTGCCGCCATGGCAGTGCGGATACGCCTGTGCATAGAATTGGCGAGTTAATTAATTTGACGAATTTGGGATGTTGTCCAACTCCTGTAATGCCTGTCTCAATTCGTCATGTGTTGTCGGCGCCGGATGATGTCTCCGAATACGTCGGTCCAACACGCCCCACAGATGTGCAATAGGCAAACGATCGGTACAGCACGCTGGCCAGGGCAGAACATCGACGTTGTTTGTCTGTATTTGTTGTTGGTTGTTGTTATTGCTACAATCCATTCTGGTCAATTGTTGTACATTTACTCCACTGGTCATTGGGTCATTCGCCTACAATATTGAGCACTGCTAACATATGGAGCAATCATGCGGCCGCAGTACCGGCTAGTGACCCTCATAGGTACCCATTTTAACCCCCCGGGTGGAGAGGATGTGCGGTTGGGAGACATTGAAAAGCATCTATGAAATTTCCGGGAGGTACCGGGATTTGAACCCCGGACCTCCGGACTGGTAGTCAAACGCGTTACCACTAGACTATCGCACATGGCTCGGCACATGCAAGTTTACGTGCTTTGGTTAAAATCATTTTGAAACATAAAAATATAAGTCCTTTGTTTGCATTTTGGCTTTGGTAAAGTTATTTAACTGAAACCTTTTATTTTACTCGCGGTTTTGTTGGCCGTTTTGCATATTTCACCATTGTGCATGAATTTCCTTTCATTTAAATATATATCTTATACTAATCTGTTCTTAATTTGGGGACAACATAAGTGACAATGGGGACTGAGTCGACCAATTCGAATAATTTCAGGTAGAATGTAAATATGGGAGATTGTATGCCTATTTAACAGTAGTTATGTGAAGTGTTTGATGCAATTAGTGGTGAATTCCGTATGGTGCCAGAAGCTTTGTGAACATCACTTAATGTGATAATGGTTTCTACGTCAGTGTGTTTAAGCAAATGAATAAAGTTGATCTGTGACGTAATGTGTGTTATAGGTGTTCTACCATGGCTAGTTAAAACATTCCCCCGTTTCTGCTATTAATTCATACAGTCATGTTTTCCCAATGTATCTGTTAATTAAAAATATTAAACATTATTGCTCCCTTTTTCTTCTATCCTGCTTAAAGACATGTTAGGCAGCCATTGTACGCTTGCGTAAAACCTTGCTTGTTCCTGTATTTATCTGACTAGTATATTGTCGTTAGCAGAGACTGTCGGCTAGAGAGGACATAATCGTCTATGCCCACGACTAGCTACAAAAGCCAGGGTATACAAGCCAGTCCCATTTACTGTTTAGACCATATTGACTTTCACTATATTGACCCTAACGTCATTCTACAACATCGAACACAACATGGGTGTCTACTTTAGATCTGATTACGGCGTTTTCTTGGAGATCCAGTTCCCTAGTTACCTTTATTCTCTTCAGCATCTCTCCTGGACCTACAATAATATCAAGGAATACATTCTGAAAATGCACCCTCCCTGAAATTGCCCTCCTTAGGAAACTGAATAGTGATATGTTTATGAAATATATAGTGATGACCTTTCAAAACTCCACTCCCTTCAATTCATGATAGAGTATTTATATCGCCTATTAATAGAACATAGCATCTATATAGAGACTGACATTGACCTACTTGATCCCACATTATTTTAAATTAACCCGTCCAAATCGAATTTCAGAATCTGTATATTTATCATTTGGAGAAGAGTGTAAATGACGAATATCAATCACTCTTGTTATTAACTGGTATAACAAACAGTGTATACCCTGACCAGAAACTGGTGGTTCTTTGAACAGTTCTCTCTGATCCTAGTCTACAATGTTTGTATGTACACCATTTGTGGAATCGAGGGAGTAAATGGGTTTAGTGTTGATTTATCACAGCTACTGGTAATGTATACCACTACCTTCCATTCTACAAATTTCAGGTCCGTGTAAGACAGTTCGGTACAGAAATACACGACTCTGTTACCCAATTCAAACGAGACACAGAGGTTCAAAGAACGCATAACAAGGAACAAGAACAAGCCATGGAAACATATCAACAAGAGATACTTGTTCTTAAGAGCAATCTGTCATATCTTGAAAATGCAGCCGCAATTTCTGAGCGTTTGGTCACCGAAATCAACAACTCTGTTACCGATTTAAAAGGGGAGGTAGAGGTTCTAAGAAGTCAGAACAAAGAACAAGAACAAACAATGGAATCATACCAACAAGAGATACTTATTCTTAAAAGCAATGTTTCAAAGCTGGAAAACGTAACCGCAGATTCGGAGTATGCGGTGACAGAACTCAACAACTCTGTTACCCAATTCAAACGAGAAGTAGATTTTCTAAGAGCACAGAACACAGAACAAGAACAAGAAATGGGAAAATTACAACATGAGATACTTCTTCTTAAGGGCAATCTGTCATATCTGGAAAACACAACCGAACGTTTGGTGTATTTGGTCTCACAAATTCAAAATCAGATCGAAACGAATGGTTTGTTATTTTACTATATTTTTATACGTATCTTGCCACAGTAAGTCTACTAATATTCTGAAAATTGGTGATCCTTCGAAAGCAAAAGAAGAAATTCAAAATGAGAAAATTGCAGACTCGGTTTTATTGAATCTGTTCTTGAGTAGTAATTAAAAGTGCTGCACTACTCATGCCCCCTAGCACTGGCTTAAGCAGTATTAAAATTTCAAAACTAATAACATCAAAACTTATGATCCCGAAGGACCAGAAAATATAACAACACTGAGAATGAAGTACGGGGCGACTTTTTACAATCGCCACACAAGCACTTAACACCTGTTGTTGTGAAGTACATGTATTATGAAAATGGGTGATGTTTAGATATTTGGCTAAACCAATCCTTTTAGCGCCTGTGCAAAACGAGAAGACCCAGATCAGACTGCTCCTTTTGGATGGGGTCTGATCAGCTGTGAAGTTGCATGACATAGTACATGTCTGATTCTATTGTTTCTTCCACAACCAATCATTCAATTTCCGTTTGCTTGTATTTTCTATTACTTCGGTATCATGAATCACAAGGCTTCTAGGTATGAACAATTGACACCGCTTAAACCGGAGTAGTGTTGCAATTTTAACAACTGCTCATTAACAGACCAGGTCTGCCATGTTCTCTGTTTGCATTGATGCTTTTGCTTTTGAAGGATTTGCTACTTTCCGTTTTATGTACTTCACAACAGCAGGTCTTGTCTTAACCCTTCGCTTGCTATTCACGTCAATATACCTACCTGTAAATAGTGAAGACCCAGTAGTATTGCATTTTAAATAACTGCTCAGGAACATACTAAAACAAAAACGATTCTTTGCGTTTTCTCTTTTTGCTTTACTGCGTTTGCGGATCCGCTACTTTCAGATGTATTACGTCATTGTAAACATTCATCTCAATAATATCCAAACATTCATTATTTCTTACATATGTATTTATGAAGTAAAGGTCAAGTGTCAAACACTGTGGATCCTGATGATGCGCCGAATTGCTCTGTGTCTCATCTAAATGCAACTGTGTGCAGACACAGTCGCTGATAGTAGAATAGGGGTTAAGTATGTCCAAGGCAAATTTGGTGATGTCATTTCCAAACAGTTCAGATTTAGTTTAGGTGTAACAGAATTTATTTTGTATCTCAAACTGAGAGGTACGGATGTTATATTAAACTTCCCTAATCCGACTGAACTTTCCTCACGCCTTTCACACGGAAATTAGTTGCAACTTGTCTTGAAGATAATGATACTTAGTTCAGAGTTTCTATTAGCGAGGGTGTACTTTAGATGATCTCTCCTCAAACGAACAGCTTCTCAGCTCAGTATTTAGAAGGCGTCAGAATACATTTGGATAGTCAGTGTAAGACCGGTTGGTTATTAATTATTAGCTGCAATTATGACATACAACTATATTTGTACTAAAGACGCCAATCTGGCACAACGATCCTATGTTAATGTTGATCTAGATTTAAACTATATGATTCTGACTGTTTGCCCTTTTCCCTACCGACGCTGACGTCAGTTGAGCTTTTTAAAAACGACTTTCATAACGGTATTGATCTTCGTATCTTAGAAAGTTAGTAGCTGAAACTCGTATGTCGAATGTATATTGGACATATCGGAATTGTATTTCTTTTCTGAGATAATACTGGAGTTATTTTTGTGTTAATGAGTTAAAAAACTGGCTCCTCCCTTTTAAAATATTATTTAAATAAAACATTGTTTCAAAATATATCACTAACAAAATATATGTTTATGACAAACAGTGTAGACCTTCATCCCACATAAATACTTTTATCAAGGTTTACCCTGTTTTTTAAAGGTCATATTCGGCGCCTAAGCATTAACCCTTTCCGTAATAAATTCGCATTTACATGCATTGACAGACAAAGTAAACCCAGATCAGACGACTCCTATAGGACTCCTCTGCTCAGGGTCTGCTCTGTTTGCTAGTGGAATTTGATAGATCTGTTCCATTACCTTCTAAAATGATTACCATGCTCCATCTTCCATATTTCATAACTATTTTTCCAACGACAGGCTGATAAAAGTCTATTCCAATTTATTTCAATAGCTCAAGAAGGATGTACATCTCCATGGTTTGGCTTCAATGAATCATGTTACTTGTTTGGGAATGATACTATGGATTTCTTCGACGCAGTGGTATGCCAAATGTTATTTTACATCTTCAATATTCTATAAGAATGAATGCCATTTTGTAACCTTACCAATTTACCCCAAATGTAGTTGATAGCATATTGTATTTTCCCATCATTCCATATGTCAATTGATAGCATATTGTAACTCATAATGCATTTACTCCAAATGTAAATTGATAACATGTTGTAACTTAATCCATATAGAACCAATGTAAGTTGATAACATATTGGTTGTGTGTGTGTGTGTGTCATGCTGTCTATCGGTGTTTTGGTGGTGGTTGCGTCTTGCATGTGGCTTTGCCTGCTTGACTTTACTACTTTTCCATTTTCCACATTCACTCCGAATGTGAATTAACATCAAATTGTAAATTTGCTCATTTACTCTCATATTCTTTACAATAAATTATTTTAAAGTGTCTTTTGGACCAATCTATTTTATTTAGAGGCGGGTACACATACACAAATATATTTTCTTGATAAACCACTAAGACCAAGAGGTTCAGGTACCAGTACCTGCCGCCAGGAGCCCTCTGATATGGGTCTATGCCGTTGGTCCATTCATCAGATAGCGGGTGTACATTGGTTGATTTATGAAGTAGGGCTCAGTTTAACCCTTTGCCCATGATATTAATTTAAGAATTTAAGAATTTATTACTGTATACTTGTTAATTGTTTACTCAATAAATACGCATGTCTACGTCTTTGCAAGCAGAGTAGACCCAGATCAGATGTCTCCTGTATTAGCCGTATGATCAGGGTATACAGGAGCGGTCTGATCATGACCTGCTCTGTTTGCTTATGATATAATATGGATACGATTCTACAGTTCTGCCATGACGAAAATTCGTGAGTCCATGTGCTATATTTTCAAAATAATCTAATTAATTTTCACGATGTCATTATTTCTTACATGAATATTCATGTATTAAAGGGTTACTGGACTGATGTTTTATATTATCAAATTAACAATGAACTTTCTGTCTGTGACAAAAACCATGAATCAGTTCTTTTATTATTCCAAAAGCAAAAATGAGTAGACCCTTATCAGACAGTTCGTACAAGAGTCGTCTGAACTGGATCTACCCTGTCTGCAAATGTGCGAAAACGGTCGTCTATATGAGGAAACTTGTTAATAATAGGCGGGATAGGTTTAATAAATATAAAAAATATAATAATAAAAATAAATATTATTAACAATTGGGAAAAAGATAATGGTAATCTAAATGCATTGATTAATCATTAAATTTTACTCTTTCCCTCATAAATATTCCTGTGCGACATAATGAATATATGAATACTAATAAGCTAAGTTTTCCTAATGGGATCATGAATAAGGGAATGGTTGATGATAGAAGAATCTGTAGAAGCATTTTTTCAGAAGCATAATAAAGCAGCATCTTCTGTAATTGCCATCTGATCTGATCGCTCGTGACTATGACAAAAATAATATAATATAAAACAATTATCATAAATGTGATACAGAAGGGACAGAACGGAAGGGACAGGAATATGAGAAATACGGACAGTGTAAGAAAGTTAATGAAGACAGTACTGGTGATGAAAAGGATGAGTGGTATGGTAACACAAATAATGAAGACTCAATTCAAAAAATTACGATATACTCGAGGTGGGTCGGCCTCAACATTTTAATACAAATATGAGTCTCAGTTAACAAGTGTACGTTTTTTTATCATCGTCGTCGTCGTCATCGTCATCATCATCATCATCATCATCATCATCATCAAGGTAAAAAACTTTCACCTAGATATTGATATTACTGTCAATTAGCCACGTGGTAAGATTCTGAAAAAACATGATTGACATGCTAATTAATGTCAGTTAGTGAAGTGTTCTACATGTTGGATACATGGATTAGATTTATAATGATAATGCTAATGAGAATGATTGTTTTAGGATTATTGCCAACGTCAAGCTGCTCATTTGGTGCATGTTAACTCGGCTGAAGAAAACGAGTTCATTGTGAAACAGCTGACACGTATGTATTTCCTGCGAAACTTGGTCGCATCAATGCTTAATTACACATGGTTATGTCCATATTTGAAATTAGACCTCAGTGACCTAACACACGAGTTTAAGAACAGTTTTATGAACGTAGCTGACAAACATGTATATTAGAATCTATTCATGCAGGGGTGTTGACCTGAAACACGTCCCCCCTTTCAATGGAGTTATGACTTACGATTTTCGGAAAACGCTATAGTCAGAAGTAAATTGTTCGAGATATTTAGGTCGATCGTTACAGTCAAATCTGTTAAACCCTTTACTTCATGAATTTCGGAAATAATGGCAAAGTGAATATTAATTGGATTAAGTTTTATAATGGCACATAGACAAATGATTTTTTTGCCATGGCAGAAACTGTCGGCTCATATGTATCGATGTTATTTCATAAGCAAACAGAGCATTCCGTGATAAGATGACTGCTATAGAAACCGTCTGATCTGGGTCTACTCAGTTTGCAAAGTTGTTAAAAAGCGTATAAATTTATAAAGTAAAGGATTAAGCCCAATGTACGACACAGGGTCGCTTTCCGGATGAAAGGTCAATTCCTAACTATTGAGTTGAAGAGAATCGACGTACTAACAAAGACTTCAGGTATTTCAGATACCGACCCTGGACACTATGCACGCGGAAGGTAGGACCGCTCAAACCTTCAATCCTCGATTGGCCGACAGTATTTGTTCAGCGTGAGCAGGTTTAATAAAATAAACAGATTCTACAACCGTTATCAATTATCCGCGTCGTGGACATTATGTCACAACCCTTATTAGTTATGTACGCTGCAGACATTATGTCACGACCTTAATAGTTTTCTCTGCCTGAGACATTATGTCAAAACCTTTATTAGTTATAAGAATCATAACTAGACAAAGGCATTTTTTTTGTTTTCATGACACTGGGCTCGTTATATTTTCAGTCAAAGATAATGGTAGTTACTGGCTCGGTATTACTGATTTAGAAGAGGAAGGAGTTTGGAAATGGTTCGGAAGTAACGCACCTGTCACGTTCACTTATTGGAATACAGGGCAACCTGATGCGTTTTTCGGTGAAGAAGACTGCGGCCATTATTATAACCTTTATAATTGGCATTGGAATGACAATAATTGTGATTCTGTGTTCAAACCTCTTTGCGAAGCGTGACAGAAGCAGATAGCACACATACGAAGAAATCATCATGAAAGCCTGACAAGTCTTCCGTAGAACTTACACGTGGTACAGTAAAGCCTCGACCAAATACTTAATTAACAATAAGGAATCTTGAAAAGCCGATGGATGCTCAATGCAGGACAAAATAAAGCATAAACCAACATCCCTTTTGAAAATACATTATTTCATGTATACTTATTTTGCGTGGTTGTATTGGCAATACCTTGCTGTTTAAAAGAGGTTTAGATTAAATTCGGAAATTAAAACATTTTCAGGAATAACTCCTTTATTTCTTCACCAGGGAAATGACGATTTTAGTATTTGAGAAGGTACATTTGTTTGTATTTCTTCCGAAATTTGTGAATTAAAGAGCAATGTCAATATCTCTACAAATTTCCATTTTTAAAATATCACCACTTTGTTGTTTCCTGTAAGTTTGTTGTTTGTCTTCTTTATCTGGACTATTACTTAAACCCATATACCGCTGTTAAAAACAAGAAATGTTTGTAAAACATGTATACCCCGACCCTGACCTTTGACCTAGTGACCTAAAAACAACAGGGGTCATCTGGTGGTCATGACTAATCACCACAGCAAGTATGACGCTCATAAACCAAACTGATGAGCAGTTATTTACCGGAAACCATTTCACCAGTTACGGTCATGGTGACCTTGACCTTTGACCTAGTTACCTCAAAAACAATAGCGGTCATCTAGTTGTCATGACCGACCACTACAGCAAGTTTAAACATCCCAAGCCAGTCCTTCGAACAGTTATTGGTCGGAAACCATTTCACCAGTTAAGGTCATGGTGACCTTGACCTTTGACCTAGTGACTTAAAACAAAAGGGGTCATCTAGTGATCATGACTAATTATCACAAGTTTGAAGATCCTGAGTCAAACCATTAAGCAGTTATTGATCGGAAACCAGTAGGGGTCATCTAGTGGTCATGTCCAACCACCACAACAATTTTGAAGATTCTACACCAAATAGTTTATTAGTTATTCATCGGAAATCGTTTGATCTACCGACCGACAGGTGCAAAGCAATATATCCCCATTTTTTTCAAAAGTGGGGTATAATAATGTCCGCTACAATTTAAACTACTTCCAATTCGATCAAGCATTTGAGACACTTAATCGATCTAGTGCGAAACAGTTTCGGTACTGATAAGACGCCCAATTGTTCCACGTATTATATGGATTAACCTATTTGTATATCTGCAGTTCAAGTCGCAGATGATTCAAACTGATTCAGTTAAAATAAAAAAAAAATTATTTCCAGTAAGAAAACAGGAAGGAAAACAAACAGCGAGAAGGTTCCATATTGTACTTGTTGTGCTATTATTGTGCGTTTGCAAGACTATAGTATCCGTACTGATTGTCAAATACTATGATAATTGTAAATCTGATTTAATAGCAACTCATATTTTTGATTAATGATTATATTTAAAAGTCAGTACTTTATTTCTCTCACTCTGTCTATCTCTCTCTGTCCATCCCACTCTCTCCAAGACTCATATTTTGGACTAATGATATTTAAAATTCAGTACTTTATCTCTCTCTCTGTCTATCTCTTTCTCTTCCTCCCTCCCGGTTTCTCTTTTTTCTCTCTGTCTGTCTGTCTGTCTTTCTGTCTGTCTGTCTCTCTCTGTCTGTCTGTTTATATCTCTCTGTCTGTCTGCCTGTCTGTCTCTCTACCAATTAAATAGACCATTTTATATATATATTCAATTTTTCCCAGTGTATCAATTTGTGTATGGTGTGTTTGTAACATTTTTACATATTGATATGTTTGTTTTTTATTCAACGGTTTTTGGATCTTACTAAATAAGCAATATATTGTACAAATATTTTTGAAAATAGGGATACGTTATTGAGCGCTTTGTGATCACAATGGAACCCTTTGCATGTCTTATGTTTATTCCAATTTTAATTACCAACTAAGTAATCATTGACAAAATAGTTTTAATGAACTATCGAACGTGGAATATCGTAATCATTTTAGAAAGTAAAGGAACAGATATTTAAAATTCCATTAGTAAACCCTAATATAGGAACCGTCTGATCTGGGCCTACTCTGTTTGCAAACGCGTGAAAACCCGTTTATAAGAAGGAAAGGGTTAACAAGGCATCTGTACGTGCAGTGATAATGATGTACATGTATGTTATGCTCATGCCTTTCTCTTTAATCTGTTTTCGTTGCATGCAGAATACATTCATGTCTGTATGGTGATTAGCTGTTGTGCTTAAACCTAAATAAGCAGCATGTTAATATGTAATGTCACTCTCCATAATAGTGACCCTTTATCAATAAATGTGTAAAAGATAATGAGTGTGATTATTAATTAGCTGAATGTTTATAATGGCGAAAGACCACGTAACTGTATGCTATGGCAGAAACTGTAGCATAAGACCAAATAGGAGCCGTCTGGGTCTACTCTGCTTTCAAAGTTGGTAATAGAAAAGTAGTAAAGTCAAGCAGGCAATGCCGCATGCAATACGCAACCACCACCAAAACACCGATAGACAGCATGACACACACACACACACAACCACACACCCAAACGCACATACACACACGAAATGAACACAGAAAACACCAAAAGACACACAAGAAACAGGGACAAACGTTCCCCAACATGAACAAACCACAAGCACAAAGACGCAAGGCAAACAAAAGGAAGGATGGCAAAGAGAGTACCGCTTTGGCACGGTCAGCAGCAAAAACACCACTGGGGGTTTAAACCGGTTTACGGACGTCCTAACCTCACACTAAAATGATTGTTTACCAGTTAAATTGTTAATATGGTATGTTAATTGTCTTCTTACTTATATTCACTGGCAAAAGTCCGACAGAAGTACCAATGGATTCGGAATGACATCATTAATGGAAACTGAAGCTGCTTAAGACATACGCGGAGTCAATATGACACGAATGAGTAAATACTCCAGTTTAATTCAGTAGTTTGTTAGTTAACCCTTATCAAACCAAGGTAGAACCTGTTTTAAGTGGTCATTCATTTATGTAACATAGTAGTGTTATAAAGCAGAGTGTTGATAAATGCAGGGTCAACATAATGCAGACTTTCTGAATTACGTTTGACCTGAATTAAGCTACAACCTACCTTATAAGCCCATAGTTTTTCCCCATTTGATGACAGTTTCTACTGTACCTCGATCTTTATCCAGCTACATTGACCCTTATGTCGCTTTCCGCTAAACAGCCTGGATCGGGTAACTCGGCGTCTCATTAGGATCCAAGCTGTTTGACACTCTGTCAATAGTTTTGCTACACAGTTAAACTCCTCTAAACCAGACATCAAACTTAGTTGTCGGCCAACGTCCAGATAACCATGTTTTTGTTCTGTTAATATAAGCGGCTTACGTAAATACAAAGATGATTATACTCTTATAAACTATTGTATGGATTACGATATTGTCGGCTTTTATGAAACATGGCAAACGCCAGACGACAATTATAGCGATTTTCTACCAGATTATGTCAATTTTGATAGGAAAGGACAAATGTCACATCGTGGTTATGGGGATGTACCTGTCTTTGCAAAGAAACAGATAATAGACAAAGGTTATTTAAAGCGTATCTACAATGAGTTCGAAGATGTTGTGTTGTATTATATGGGTAAGACAATATCCAACTTACCGGCCAATCTTGTAATGTGCTTCCTTTACGTTGCGCCCGAGAATTCTCCCATGTTCGACAATGATAACAAAACTGGCATTGAAAGTTTAAGTGAAAAATTAACACTTATTGAGTATGATCTTGGAGAGGTGTCATATATAATCGCTGGTGACTTGAACGAGTCGATTATATTCCAGATGACAATATTGACCATATATTCCAAACTGACATTGGTTACTCTACAGACGCGTTCTGTTTACCCCGAAACACACGATATAACGCCCTAAACAAATTTGGTCAATCCTTGATAGAGTAATGCTGTATCAATGGTTTACATCTTCTTAACGGTCGATTTAGTGACCCGGGTGGAAATTTACTTGTACGGCAAACAATGGTGCTAGTGTTGTTGATTATGTTATAGCATCAACAAAGCTGTTTCCTAATATACATGATTTCAGAGTGGGTGAATTGGATTTGTCAGACCACTTTCCTCTTATTTTTTCACTTGATATCGGGAAAGATAATCAAAACCTTGTACACGTCTATGTGTACGGACAGCAACAGGCAAAGCGTGTTCAGGCCTCAAGTAAGTTATACGTGGAACGAAGCCAAAAAAGAACCATTTCTAGATGCGTTTTCAGACTTGTTTTCAACATTCTTTGAGACAGTGAATGATCAGAATATACTTGAGAGACAGTGTAATTTCATACAATTGTATCGCATGAAGAGGCAATCGAAAACGGCACCAGACAGCATCGACAATCGATAATAAGCAGCCTGAATGGTGGGATACAGACTGTGCTTGCGCAGAATACCTTAAATACAGAAACTTACGTCGCTATCGTGAAAGAAACAATATAACAGACAAAGATACTTATATAACTAGTAGGAATTGTTTCAAGTTTCTCTGTAGGGCAAAGCGCGAAGAGCTTGAGCGTCGCCATAGAGAACAATTAGTGGAACATCGAAATAAGCCTAAAGGGTTCTGGAAATACCTTAAATATTCCCCCACTGCAATGGGAAAATTACTTTAAATCGCTGTTCGCAAAAGAACGTGACACAGATATGGTCCCGAACGAACTTGTTCTTGATGTATGTTTTAGACCGGCCACAGACTGCGACAGTTTCGATAGTGGGATAAACGATGAGGTGATTATGCACAGTATCACAAAGCTACATAACGCACGCTCCACTGGTGTAGACGGAACATGTATTGAGATCTACTACCATACTCAGTTGTTGAGTGCTACACTAGCAACAGGACAATTCCCGGTAGACTGGTGTGAAAGTGCGATTATTCCTATTCATAAGGCAGGAAACAAGTCCGATCCGAATAATTATAGGGCAATTTCTGTTATAAACAGCCTGAGTAAAATATTCATGAAAATCTTAAGTCACCGATTGACATTATGGGCTGAATGTTATAACGTCTGGCTTCAGAAGAGGGTACTCTACTATTGACATTATGTTTACTCTTCAAACGGTAATACATAAATACCTATCGCGACGTAATGGTCGTCTTTACATGTTCATATTGAATTGTTTAAAGCATTTGACAGTTGTGACCATCGGCAACTATGGGCGTGCCTCGTACGTAAAGGAATCGATCAAATCAGCAGACTACTTGCAGTATTTTGTTCACATTTTTGATAAGTTATCTTGTTACATATCTAAAGTCAACTTGTGGACCCGGTACATTTATGACAGACGAAATTGAAGAACTCCATGCAATTCTCTTTGCCGACGACGTAGCCGCTGTAAGCGAAACGGCGGGAAAATTACAAACTCAAATAAACCGCATTAGTGACTTCTGTGATACCACTGGTATGAAATGGAATCTTAATAAATCAAAAGTGGTCGTTTTTAGGAACGGTGGTAGGTAACTAAACTATGAAAAGTGGTTCTACAAAAATAGTGAGATAGAAGTAGAGCCATTCTATAAATACTTAGGGGCGTATTTTACATCCAAACTAACGTGACAAAAACATACAAGATTATAGCCTTACAAGCGATGAAAGCAATAAACGCAATCCTAAGGTTCCAGAAGAGGTTCGGTTATTTCTCACATCATGATGCGTTTAAGCTATTTGAAGTATGGTTAAACCTATCATATTGTACCCATCTGAACTATGGGGATATCAACAGTCTAAAATAATCGAAAAAATACAAAATCACTTTTGCAAGAGAATAGCCCGCTTAAACCAAAATGTGACAAACTTTACGGCATTGAGTGAGTGTGGGAGTTATCACCTTAATGTTTGCTACATGTCAAAATTTATGAAACACTGGACAACATTGGTGACTATGTCACCAGATAGGTATCCAAGGCACTGCTATATTATGTTGAGAAGACTTGACGATAGTGGAAGGACCACATGGGCTTCTTACGTTAACAAATTTCTATTCCGATACGTCTTCGGCCATGTGTGGATTGCAGATACCGATGGAGATGGCGCTATCTTTCTTCGTATCTTCGAAGAAAGATTACGCGACTGTGCAAAACAAGAAATTCACGGTGACATTAATGACTCGCCGAAAGCATTAGCATACAAGCTTTTTAAACCCGAATTAAACCCAGAACCCTATGTTTCCCTCCCCTTATCATACACATAGAAAAGACAAGTGTCAAACTTTTGTTGCCCAAGTCATGAGCTAATCATTGAAAAGGGTCGTCATTTGAACATTAAACCTGTCTCCTGTAATAGACATTGTTGTTGGAAAATATTTCAATGGCAGGGAAGCTGCCACCTGTCTTCGATATAATCCAAACAAACAACATTTCTCAAATAAATATCAACACTGGATTTTAGGTCAGGCGGTAGCTTAACGCAGGATGTTTTCTGCATGCATCTTACATTAAGTAATAGTTCTCAAGATGTTTGTGATAGACCTTCGGATTGGGAAATTTGACTGCATGAAATTGGTGTAAATGTTTGTACATTTTGATATCTCGTATTATTGACTGCATAGTTTATAAACTGTTTCAATTTGAATGTTTGATTATAAAATATGGCCCCACCTTCAAAAAGTTAAGATCCCGAAGAGTCTCCGTCTAATCGAGATGCACTCTACAGTAAATCTCCGCTAATGCGACCACCTAAAGGATGTATAAATTATGGGTGCTAGATGCAGATGGTAGCTTAATATAGGACAAAAGTAATGCAGAACGCTCCTAGCATTACTTTTGTACTGCATTAAACGACCACCTGCTTGATACAAAGACACCCACGTCTTATCTGGGTATGCTGTTTGCCTATGAAATGATAAAGATTATAATTCTGCAATATTTGCTATGGCCAAACTTTCCTGTTTTGATATGCCATCATAAAAAAAATTAATCTAATTAAAAAAGAGTTAAATACTATTATATAATCGCATGTTTACGCTACCTATCTTAGTTGTTATTGATTGTGATGTGATTATAGTTCTTTTCAGTACTATTTATACATGTACTTCACTATGTACTTCATTATTAAAAAGGAAAAAGACAGCCATGTTTATTCATTAAGTGGTCGCTTTAGAGGGGGTCTACTGTATTTACCTTTGTAAGCACATGTTGGCCACTGGCAGTGAACTAGTTAAACGTTATTTTGTGGGTAATGTTTCGTGATGGTGTCTTATCCCTTTATCCTATGAATATTTATGCTTGAAATAATACTATCATGAATATTAATTAGATTGTTTTTTATAATGCAACTTGAACACAGGACATTTTGGCAATGGTGGGAACTGCAGAATCCTATGGGTATTATTTTATAAAACTACAGGAGCCGTCTCATCTGTGTCTGCTCTGTTTGCAAACGCGAAGTAAGACGTTTTTAAGGAGTGAAGTATTTATACAGTAAAGCATCCAAATGAAAAATAGCAAAATGTTTTTTTGGCAGTGATTTTTGTCACTGACCGTTCCAAGTCGGTACTTCCATCTTCCCCCTATTGTATGTTTGTTTTGTATTTGTGCGTCTCTTGATGTTTTTATAGTTATGTACATTTGCTGTTTCCTTGTGTTGCTGTTTGGGCGACTGTTTGTTCTGTATGTGGTGTTTCCTGCTTTACTCATATTTCGTACTTTGAAACAGGTGTAACTTAATGCTGTCCTCCAAAGTAATGCAAGATGCTCCCACACAGATATTAAGCCAAAGAGACCTCGTACACTATTGTTAAGTAGTTACGTCAAAGAGAAGTAGAGCATGCGTATTTTAACATAAATACCAGGAGTGTTTTCTCTTTGGTGCAAGTATTAATCAGGGACCAAACATGTAAGAAAACGATCCTCAACACTATGTAACCCTTTACCTGTTCAGTATATTCATGCAATCAGTAAGGACGTCATGAATATTATTTAGATATTGTTTCACATAATCACATGGCAATTTGACTAAGACAGAAACTATAGAATCAGAGCTGTATTATAACATAAGCAAACAGAACAAGCCGCGATCAGGCGAGTCCTATAGGAGTCGCCTGATCAGGGTCTACTCTGTTTGCAAAGGCGTGAAAATGTTTTTATATGAAGGAATTGGTTAACATTTTATTTGTATAATACATGTGTAGTTACATAAGCATTTCCGTCTAAGTACAAAATATGAAAATCAATTAAACCTTCTCATGCTAAGCGTAACCTGGTAACCTGGTATTTGCAGGCAATTTAGTTATATACATTTACTGTTTTCTTGTTGTGGTGTTGTTCGGGCGACTGTTTGTTTGTAAGTGGTGTTTCCTGCATGACTCATGATACAGTTGAAACAGTGAGCAGTTTGACACTGAGCCAATAGTTTTTTAAATATCTGAACAAATCGGATGTAAGTAAAATGTTACAAATCAGCGTTTTAGCAAATTTGTTTTCTTCCAGCATGAGAAGGGTTCAACTGCATAACAGGCAAAATGGTACCCAGTTGTGTACAAATTCTGGTACCCAGTTGTGTACAAATACTATAGATTCTGTTGGCAAAATAAGATAAGATACTCTTTATTAATAGTCGGTTCATATCAAACAAATCAAGTTAATGAAGCAATTGTCGAACATAACCAGACTATCCAGTAACAATACAAACGACCTGTAAAAATAGGAAATATCTAAAACATCTGCGACGAAGCAAATTCAGTATATCAGTAAGATTTGCCTTGTTTTAACTCAAGTAAGATGACCTCCGCCCTCAAGAAAGCCATTGATTTATTCTACACCGCTGCAAATATTTAGGTCGAATGTAGTATAGTGCACAAAATGATGAGTCACACACAGTGCAGAGACTGGTCTATGTATACATTATTTGTGTCTTAGTCTCGTTTGTCCCGTTTAGACATATTAGAACCAGTATTCCAGAAAGTTTATCGCTTTGACAGGGTAATCCAGATCTCGTCGCTTGGACGCGTCACAATGCCATATACACGCTCAATAATTTGACCGTCCACCATCTTGACTTTGTACTTCCTTAGTAAGGTAACCATAATGACTGTTGCTTCTGCATATGCAAATCGCTGTCCCGGGCAGGTGCGTTTCCCAGCGAAACCAAATGGGACAAACGACAGGCGAGATCTACTGGCAACGTTTTCAGGACTAAATCTGTCTGGGTCAAATCTGTAGCAAACCAATCAAAAATCGAACGTGAAATAGACAGTCACTCCAAGTAGCTTTCATCTGCAAAGTTTGCATTCTTTTTTGCTTCATATAGTACCTTTTTCGTTAAGACTTTGAACAGTGGTCATCCCTTTCAGTGTGGGAAACAAGTCACAAATGTCCTTTACAAACAGTGTAGACCCAGATAAGAGGGTTTCAAGAACAGCCCTCTCCCCAGTGTTTGCACTATTTATAGTGTTTACGCTTTTCTTTGACAACATCTTCAAATATTCCCAGTAACCTTGTTACGTTTGAAGTTCGGATTAGTACATCTGAGACTTCAGCGTTGAAGGCGTCAAATTGTGACTTCAAATGATGAGACTGATGAGTAGGTCTATAATATCAAACTCTGCTATGTTCCATGACAAAGTAATTTGAGCAATACAGTGATAATAGAGTTTGTTTTAATGCCGTTGGTAGCTATATTTATGGGTTGAAAGTAATGACAAAAGCTTCTACAGGAGCTTTCTGTATTACTTTCGCCATATTGTAAGCTACCTACCCGACACTGCAAATAAGGCTGATGCATTAAAAGTAGGATGTTTAATAAGAGTATGCACTGTTTCTAGTACATTAAAAGTGGGCAAGATTCAGGGGCGAATGGCAAGCGATGACCACTATGATTGTATCGTGCATATCATATGTGTCAAATGGCCTAGATCTACACAGTGTGCAAAAAATAAGAAAGTAACGTTAATGGTGGCATGTCATAGTACAAATTCCATAATATAATTATATATATCTTTAGGCAGTGAGTTGGAGTCTCTATGGTGACTAAACCGATATTAAGACCCGGAAGAAAACTACATGAAAAATAAACTTACTGGTTTGGAAGTGGCCATACGTTTTCATCTTGTAAACACACTCCTAAAGCATGAATCACTGGTGTCTGAAAGAAGTGTACTCAATTATGATTCATGAGTAAATTCCGTGTTTAGTAGAACCCCTCTAAAGCAGCCACTCAAACGAAATATATGTCTTTAAAACACAACACTGCTTAATGCACGATGAACGTAACACCTATATATCCTACAGGAGCTTTCTGCATACTATTTGTCCTGCATTCAGCTATCCGGTTCCTCTAAGACCTTAACCCTTACACTGTGGGGCACGATTCACTAATTTCATTTGCAAACAGTGTATACCCAGGTGAGAGGGCTCCTACAGGAATCCGCTCACCAGCGTCTGCGCTTTTTGTCATCTTATACCTTTCTTTAAAAATCCCTAAATAATCACGATAAGCCTGGCCTGCTTAAAGTTTGGAATAGTCCATTTTAAAATACAGCACTGTAAGGGTTGCACTTCAGTTCACGTATCGTATTAGAAGTGTCTGAATAGTCATCGAGTACATGTCTACGATGTCCAGTTTATTCTTTTTTAAACAAAACAGTTGTACATACTTAATAACCACTAGTATTTGTATCTTCTTGCGATTTAATTTTTATAAAATGTCGGTGTAGGAGTGTTTCATATAGGTTTCCCGTACTTTTAAATTATGACGTAATTTAAATGATGACGTCGCTTGTTTACATCTAACGTTTCATTTAAAGTAATTTCATTTTTGGCAGACATCGTTATTCATGTTGTGAAGTTGTCTGGAGGGTGAATTTTAGTTACATTTTGACTTTGGTGAAAGTGGGATAAGGACGAGGTTGGGTACCCGCAAACCAGGTTTAAGTCCCCCAGTAGCTTTGTTTGGTTACTGACCGTTCCAAGGCGGTACTCCTGCTTTCAGCCTATGGTCAATTTTGTTGTTTAATATGCTTAATGGTTAATGTTTTGCGCCTTGATATGCGTCCTGTTATGTTTTGTATTGTGGCTATACCGTTTCTTGTTTGATGGTGTTTGTTGCGGTGTCATTTCGTATGTGACTCTTCCTGTTTGACTATTTTTCCATATTTACTGTATATCAAATACGTGAATAATAATTAATATGTCTCCAGTTTGTATTGATATTTTTAACGTATTGAAAGCAGAAGAGTAGACTAACTGAAATTAATACAGTCATTATTGTGACATGAATATTCATAACGTAAAGAGGTGATTGCATATGGAGTATTCCGTATTTGCAACAAGTGGGCTTCCTTCTAAAATGAAGTCAAGGAGAGGCCTGCAGCAGTTGTTTTATCGAACAGTTGTTATACATGTATACAGGTGCCGTTTGACAAGGTGTTGGCACCGTATCGTAAATAGGTTTCTATAAATAACTACATGTATTGTGCATATCAAATAGTACATGCGCTATAAGTAGAACGAAGACGATGACTATCGAGTACCACTGCCTAGTATTTCAATTGTCTGTAAATATGTTGATAGAATAACGGGAAAATCACCAATAGAATTATAAAAATACGAGAAAAGACAAAAGGAGAAACAATAGTTTGGTAATAGGTGGAGTTCGAACACACGCCAGGTCATACAAAGGCTAAACTAGAACACTAATTTCCAACGCCTTAGTCCACTCGAACACTGTGCCTTCGATATAAAAAGCGCTGATTTGATTAGTTTTATTAACTTAATCCACCGCTGGAGAAACGCGGTTTTAATAAGAATCAAGTCGGGAAGCAAGGATTAATGGATAAAAAGTACATGTTTCCTTTCTACTCGCATGATAATTAGATTAAGAATCTCTTAAAGGGACGGGAACTGGCATATACCTAAATAATCTGTTCAGCTCCATCGATTTATGAGTAGGTCAATCTAAAAATAGAAACTGAGCCGACCGTTACTCGAATTTTATACGGAATGCAAAAATCATTGCACTTTGTTCTGGGATAAAATAATCATGTATATTTGAATTAAAATATCGACATTCTGGATTCAACTGATCTTTTTATTCAAATTCAACCACGTTTTCTATAAATACTTTAATATTCAAACTCCTTATTGGTTAGTGATAGTTTGACTGCATATTTTTTATATAACCAAAAACTCGCGCATGCGAATAGCCACAACTCGTCCCGTCCGGTATACGGCGATATTCTATTTACTATCCCAATTCAAAATTCCTAGAGATAAATTGTAAACCATTCCAGAATACGTCGACATCCAATTCCAATACTGTGGATCGGCCTGAGGGCCTGTCCAATTAAGCATTCAAAGGAATAACCGGTTTAACTGTGGAAAAACCATTAAACTGAATTAACACATGCACTGTCATTAACACATGTCTGTGGTGTGTGATATACAATAATCAAGACCCAGATGAGATGCGGGGCAACTCGGCATCTTACCGCGAACCGCGAAATATCGCTCATTCTAAAACTTGAAGCAGACGAAAATGTGTCCGGCCGACAACATTACTGGCGTTGAAAGAGTTGTTTGGTTGCTTGTCTTTGTTTGATTGAAATATAAATATATAATATGTAATTTATAAATACTTACATTCTTGGGAATCTTATGACCGCCAATCTCTGAATCAAAGCCCTGGAACCGAGCTGCAAGGGGGGCCAGAACTGAACATCGCATCGTTTCGTCCTGAACCTGCCTAAGGTAACTAAAACATCAAATAATTCCAATTCAGCATGAATTTCACCTTTTGAACTTTATAATGGTGTTCATTTAAAAGTTGATATGAGAGCTTATCTAGTCTTTGCCTGCATCATCCTTATCTGATATTAAGTTTTAATCTGTAGTAAAGAAGGGCTATCGCAGAGGTTAATACACATTTCTGTATCACCCCATTCGCATAGAAGTCACCATTCAGCTCTCTTGAATCCATTACGGAAAATGATATGGACTATGCATGAAACTTGTCAATAAATGTTATGAATGTTTATTAAAACATTCAGATAAAAGTGGTTCGCTCCACATGGTAATTGCAAAATAAAACATTACCCTAATCCGCCATTTTGAATATGACTAGAAATTAATTATGTCATAAACTGGATCTCAGCATGTCAGTCATCTTTGTGAATTGTGACAAAAGTGTAACTGGTTCGCACCTCAATGTTATTTCAAATATAATGTCCGCCAGTGGGCTTCCTTGAATCCGATCGAAAATAGTCATGCCTCATATCTCGAAACAAAATGAATACTTTCTACAAAACATGCACTGCAAATTGCAGTTCCATCAGGATCTTGCAAACAAAATGCTGAGAACACTATAGAATCAGTTCGCTCTATAAGTTGATTCGAAAATGAAAATGACCCCTGTAGCCATGTTGAATCTGACAGAAAACATTTAGCTTGAAACTGATTGGAAAACATTATTGTCAGCCACAACAGCCCATCTGTATCGTATATTTCTGTGAAGTTTCATGAAAATATTAGGAAAAAACTATAGAGGTAGTTCGCTGTATAATTCGCACGGACACAGGACATCGACAATGACGTCGTCCGATAGGGCGTTTTTTATATATGCCACTCACAATCTGCACTGGTATAAAACAAACTAAGATTTCTTTCTGGTAGCCAATGTAGAGATCGGTACAAGGCTGAACTCTCTTTGTCATCCTTACTTTTATGTCTGTCTTGTGTCTTGTGTCTTTGCACTTCTATTGTATTTGTTGATGTTTTAGGTGGTGTGTGTGTGTCAGTGTCAGAAAATTCGTTTTGCTAGAGCTTGTTCATCTATTGACGATTTTAACAGTCGAAATATCATTTTGACTGAGAAACTGCTTAAGCAAGGATATAGATACCATAAACTAAGAAAAACAAACTTTCTCTAAATTTTACTATCGAAATCTCTCGCTTATTGGCAAGTACCAATGTAATCTCAAGGCGCTTCTGCGACACGGTATTTCACATCCTGAATTTTATGGTGATGTGATTTACAAACTTCGTAAAATTATTGGACATACCCATTTTCTCACTTTGTTCATCAAATATGTTAAAAAATTCATTATAAAGGGATATGATCCTGTAGTACTACAACATACTGCATGTTTGGTTGTGAACCCTTTTACAGTTGGCAAATCACGCTGGCCTCTTTGCATGTACGCCGACAAGAAAGGTTTAGTACTCTATGAAGGCGACCTCTTAAATCCAGAAATGGAAGGAGAACGTTGGATATCTGTACTATTTCGTTTTTGTCGTACCCTTTATTACTTTTCTACAGTTACTCTGGTTGCAGCTCAATCATTGAGTACACTAGCGATAGGTGGATACAGTTTGTTCAATTAAATGTTTTCGTTATACATGCACTTTACCACTGTATTTGCCGTCGCGGTTGTTGTAGATTAGTCGGAGAGAGGGTACGTTTATTTACACGGTTTGTCTTTTAGGGTGGGGATGGAATAAGTGTGAGGTTGGGCGCCCATAAACCGGTTTAACCCCCAGTGACTTTTGTCACTGACCGTTCCAAGGCGGTACTTCCATCTTCCCCCCCTATTGCATGTTTGTTTTGTCTTTGTGCGTCTCTTCTTGTTTTTATAGTTATGTACATTTGCTGTTTCCTTGTGTTGCTATTCGGGCGACTGTTTGTTCTGTATGTGGTGTTTCCTGCATGACTCATTTTTGTACTTTTAAAGGTTGTAAGCCCATGTAAATACATTTGCCAGTTTGTCTGAGTATAAAGGGTTAGCTCAGGTTAGCTGATGTTATAAAGTTCCCTTACAAGAGACTGTGTGGTCATTAAAGTCTCTTAAACAATGGGCAAACCAGTCTTGCTGACAATTGCTAATCTGTAACTGACAACTCGGAGATTTTGCATGTGTGGATAATAAGCTTTATGAGTGGAAATAAGACATATGAAAATGAAAAGTCATGAGAATTCAAACCATTATCAAAATAATGCAGTGTCTGTTTTGATTAGTCTGATTAAGGGACACAGTTTGTATGAGAGAGTCTGAGAGGGTCAGATGCTAGACAGAAAGCAGTTGAGAAAGATCATAGTGAAAAGTGTGTGAACGTAAATATAATGAAATAAAGAAGACAGGAAGGAAGAAATGACGAGTACATGTAACCAGTACATGTTACGGACGAATGGGACATGTTGAAAGTATTCATTCATAATCACTGTTTTCATTAAAGTATTACATGATATATTACTGAAGTTATAACTGAATGCTGCTGTTTAGAAATAAGTAAATATGCATTATATAACAAGCAAGATCAGCAGATGTAAGCTTTGTAATGTGTAGGTATAGAGCAATTCAGGAATGTAATTGCTAGAAGATTTTAACAGTCGTAATTTATTTAACAGATAAACTTCTTAAGCAAGGTTACAGCTATCACAAACTTCGGCAAACATTTTCTAAATTTTATTTTCGAAATTTGACACTCATTAGTAAATATAATGGCAATATACGGACGTAACTGCAACAAAGCATTTCTCACCTAGACATTTATTGTGATGTTATCTACAAACGTAGGAAAATTAGGGATCATATCCATTTTCATGATTTGTTTATAAAACGCATTAAACCCTTTAAGGAGAAAGGTTATGACCCTATTATATTGCAACGCACTGCATGTTTGGTTATTGACCCCTTGACAGTCATTAGCTACGCTTCCCTCTTTGCTTGCGCGATGACAGGCCAAGGGTAGTACTCTATGATGGTATACTCTTTAACTCAGTAACGGGCTCTGACTTTACTACTTTTCCATTCACATAGTGTCATGTGTTTACCGTCTTCTGTGTTATAGGAAAGTGCGACGGGGATACCTTTATTTACCATATTTGTTAAGCTAGGGTGACTTTGAGAACAGTGTGCGGTTAGGACGTCCGTAATCCGGTTTAAACCCCCAGTGGTGATTTTGCTACTGACCGTGCCAAGGCGGTACTCTCTTTGTCACCCTAACTTTTGTTTGTCTTGTGTCTTTGTGCTTGTGCTTTTGTTCATGTTTGGAATGTTTGTCTCTGGTGCTTGTGTGTTTGTTAGTGTTTTCCGTGTTCATATCGCGTGTGTGCGCGTGTTTAGTTGTGTGGTTGTGTGTGTATGACATGCTGTCTATCGATGTTTCAGTGGTGGTTGCGTCTTGTATGTGACTTTGCCTGCTTGACTCTACTACCTATTCATTTACTTCAGATAATACTTTATATTATTAACTGAAACTGTTTTCTGTCAAACATTGTTTCGTCTGCTGCAAATGTTATGTAAGGTTTATGGATAAACACTTGGTAAGCGCATTTTACCAATGTTCATTAAAGATCCTATAACTGAGGGTTAGGACCATTGCTGATTAATTAGAGAGCCATAACGGGTCTAGGATAGAGCAGACGCACAGAAGGGCTAGTTATGTGACGAGTCTGGTCCTCACCGAAGGAAAGACGGCCACGGGTTAGGAATATCATTGATGAATATTTGGTAACTGGCAGATGACTAGGATTTAGAGAGTGGACAAATAGACACAGTGAATTGAGTTTAATGATCCAAAGTGCTCTAGGAGCAAACTGTTAGTTTGTTTAGATGCCGAAAGAGAAATGACAATTTAGCTTACCGAAAGTCTCCAATGTTTGTATGATCTAGATTTTCCTCTCCCAGCACCTCATTGATCTCGTTGTAAACCTTGTCCTGAACGTCTGAGTAGGTCGCCAAGAAATATAGCATCCAAGACATCACTGGAACTTACATGTGATGGGAGAATGGAAGGCATTATTTATGAATATGTTGAATTTGCAAACAATGCTTTGACAATACGTAACTTGTATTGGCATAAGATGAGTTATACAATGCACGGCAGTCATGTGTCAAAGCTAATCTTAACCCTTATCCTGCTGGGAAAAATCAAACTCTGATCTGCTACAGTTGTTGCTGACTTTCGATTCGATCAAGCTTTTGATAAACCCATAATTGAGTGTCAAACAGCTTGGATTCTTTCTGATGAGACACTGGGTTACTGGATCTAGATCCACGCTGTTTGCAAATGCGAGGCAGGTCACGATTAGTAGGCAACGGGTAAAGGCAATATCGTTATTCCAAATCTGCCTATATGCCAAAAAGTGATAGTTGCCAAGTTAGCAGCAACTCCAATATACAACATCTGCTTAGTTTCTGTACTCATAATGCAAAATATTAATACATATACTAAATTCTGAAGGGAGGTGATCCCCCGAAAGCAAAAATTACAACACAAAAAGAGAAAATTGCAGACTCGGTTTTATTGAGTCTGTTCATGAGCAGTGATTGAAAGTGCAATACTGCTCACGCCCCCTAGCACCGGCTTCAGCGGTATTCAATTTTCAGAACAAGAAGTACCGAAATTCATCATCTCGAAGGACCAGAAGGTATAACAACACTGAGAATGAAGTACGGGGCGACGTTTTACGGCCGACACACAAGCACTTAACACCTGCTGTTGTGAAGATTATAAATTCTGAAGGGAGGTGATCCCCCGAAAGCAAAAATTACAACACAAAAAGAGAAAATTGCAGACTCGGTTTTATTGAGTCTGTTCATGAGCAGTGATTGAAAGTGCAACATTGCTCACACCCCCTAGCACCGGTTTAAGCGGTATTCAATTCAAGATTATTTTTTTTTCCATTCAGGCCCTGCAGCGAGGGACCTCGTTTATTTTCCCCGTCCATTTGATGTGTGAGGGTCGGAGAACCATCCCCCTCCACACCTTACAAACTGACATATAGTACATACGAATTCACAAACAGTGGATCTCATACATATAACAAAATATAACAATAACGACATTCTTGAATGAGATGTTATAAATGTAAAGCTGGGTTATTCCAAAGGCGTAACTAGCAATCGCACAAGTCTTTTGGCTAAATTCTCTTTTCCTAGACATTGAAGCGTTATAGCTAGAACAGTAATCACATATGTACAGTCGCTGCAAGGACCAATTAAGTTTAGCAAATTAAACAAAGTAAAAAAAAGAAAAAACATAAACAAGAAACATAGCTGCCAGGCCGGTTATTTATTTATTGTGTTCTTATTATCTACATTCTACATGTAACACTGTAGTGATCTTTTAAGATCTTGGTAGAATACGTACTGTATTTTTAAGATTTTTGAAAAATATGCATGGTATTTTGCCATGTTTTTTCAAACATATATTCCTTGTTATTTTGTATGGCGGTCTGTCTAAGTAGATTATATTTAAAAGATATGTATTTCTTTGCATCCTGCTCAGAAGGAAGAAATTTCAAGTTTCTACATTGGAAAATATACATTTTAAAGAATATGAGAACCAGATCATTAGCTATATGTAAAATATTTGAGTATCCAAATAGCATAATTTCCAAACTTAAATCCCTGAAATGGGATATATCGAACATATTTTGTATCAGCTTTAGGGTAATTGGGCAGTACCAAAACAGATGTTCAATCGTTTCTTGATTACTTTTACAAAAGGTACAGAGTGGATCGTCCGTGTAATTCATTTTAATGAGGTATGCATTTACTCCTAAAAGTCTATGAATGACTCGTACTTGAAACCATTGTATTTTTGTATCGGTAGTAATTTTGAATGGTAGCAAAAATATGCTTTTCCATTTTTTATCCGATATATGTGCTGTTAATTTTTTATTCCACGTGTTTATACATTTTGGCTCATTTTTGTTTCTATTCAAAGCTTCATAAATTCGTTTGGCACCTTTACTGTCTTTAATAATGATATCAATATAAGGCGGTTTATATGGTTTCCGGAAAAGTTCGGCTTCTTTTAAATTTATATCCAATTTTCGTGCAGTTGCTTTTAATGCACATATAACACCAGAATAAGTCAAAAAGTCAGTTTTAAGATTGTATTTTACTCTCAACTGTTCTAACCCTATAATTGAGTTGTTCTCGTTAAGCAAATCACCAATACAGTATATACCAGCACTAAACCACGATTATAGGAAAACACTCTGTGACCTAATCAAAAGCATGTGATTGTAGAAAAGTGGGTAGTTGACTATGCTTTCTTTTCCCATACACTGAGTACACATTAACTTGGCAAATGCTTCAAAAACATGTGCCCAGAATTTATTACTGCATGTAAATGATAATAGTTCAGGATAATGTTTACCACAATTCATTAGTCTTTCTATATCTACATATTTCTTGGCAATTGTTGACCATCTGCTTTCACAATTTACTAATCTTCTTATCCAGGTGATCTTTAAAGAATCTATAAAAGCTTTGATATTGAGCATTCTAAGACCACCTTCTATATAGTCTTTGATAACTATTTCTTTCTTAATCTTGTGAGGGCCATTCCAGATAAAATGGAATAAGGTATTTTCTAGTTTCTTCAAAATTTCATCAGACGGGTTGGGTAATGAAAGAAATAAATGATTTAGCTTTGCAATTATTAAAGTTTTAACAACTGTAATTTTTCCTATGGGAGAAAGAATACGTCTGCTCCACTTTTTAATTGTATCTTCTATCTCTGCAATTTTAAATTTATAATTCAAGTCAATCATTTTAGTCAGGTCGACATGAAAGTCTATGCCTAGCATACTAAACTGTTGATGATTCCATGTTAGTTTCCATTTAGTTTTTATTGTATCTGAGCTATATTTCTTCTTACCTATCCAGACCACCTTTGTTTTATCAAAATTAACTTTTAAGCCGGATATTGAAGAGAAATTTGAAAGTGCGTTCAAAGTTTCATTTAACGATTCACTAGATCCGTCTAAGATCACGCTGGTGTCGTCTGCAAATTGTGACAATTTATATTCTGTATCATTAATGGTAATGCCTCGAATTTTAGGATTTGATCTTAAATGAATAGATAAGATCTCTGCACATAAAATGAAGATATAACAACTCAAAGGATCACCTTGTCTACAGGATCCTTGTCTACAGCCCCTATGGACGTTGAAAAAGTCAGAGAGGAATCCACACTGAGTTACAGTAGAGGTTGCGTCTTTATAGAAACTATTAAACCATCTTTGTATATCATGGCCGAAGTTAAAATGTTTCAGACTTTTATTTACAAATGACCACGAAAGGGAATCAAAAGCTTTTTCAAAATCTATTAAAAGTAAAATCCCAGGTATGTTGTTTTCTTCGGTATAATGAAGTATATCATATATAAGTCTAGTATTTTCCCCAATGAATCGTCCTTTAAGGAAACCAGTTTGGTCAGTGTGTATTATGTTTGGTAACAACGACTTGAGTCTGTTTGCAATACACCCAGTCCCAATTTTATAAACAGTATTAAGTAATGTGATGGGACGCCAGTTTTTAAGAAAACATTTTGATTTATTTCCTTTTGGAATACATGTAATTAAACCTTGAGTCTGAGTGGTTGCTAAAGCGTTCATACTAAATGCTTCATTAAGAGCTCTGACAACAAAACAACCTATATTAGTCCAAAATACCTTATAAAAATCTGCACTGAATCCGGAAGTTCCCGGACTACGATTATTTTTCATATTTTTCAAAGTATTAGTTGCTTCGTCCAGAGTGATTTCACCTTCCACACTTTTTGAATCTTTATCATTTAATCTAGGTATATTTTCATTTTCAAAAAAGACATTTAATTGGTCATTTGTTACTGTTTCATCTTTCGCTTTGTATAAAGTTTCGTAAACATGTTTTGTTTCAGCTAAAATATCTGATTGATTAATAATTTCCGACCCATCCTCTCTTATAATTTTTTGAATTGTCTTTGATATGTTATTGGATTTCTCTAATCCACAAAAATATTTCGTTGGTTTTTCTCCTTCTACACTCCATTTAACTCTCGACCTTATGACTGATCCTATCGTTTTTTCATCGTTAATTGTTTTCAATTCATTGGTTAAAAATGAATGTTCTTCTAATTTTTCTTCAGTTAAATTTTGTTCTAATTCACGAATTTTATTCATTAATTCCATTTCTCTTGATCTTGTTTGCTTCTTTTTATACGAACCATATGATATTGACTTACCCCTTATCTCCATTAACATAGTGTCCAAAAATAATTGATCACTAATGACAAATTGTATCTCCTGTTTCGGCATATCTTTAATTGATTCTTTATTATAAACTGGCAACGCATATTGTTCTATTACATCATCTATTTTCTGGTTTATTGTTTGAATGTATTGTAAGTCTTTAAGTAAGGAATTATTGTGTTTCCAAAGTCCTGATCGGTGTTCAAAATTGTTAAATTGAAATGTTGCTGTAATTATGGAGTGGTCTGATCGAAAACTATGTTGTATAGAGGAGTTATTAGAATAAACATACAAGGGTTGCGAGATGAGGAAAAAATCTAGACGAGCTTGTTGTATTGGTTTTTGTTTTCTCCATGTATAAAGTCTCCTATCTGGATTCATTTCCCGAAATGGATCTATTAACCCTCTATTCGAGATATTACTTAAAAGAAATTCGCGTGAGTTTTTGTTGTTTACATGTTTATAATTATAATAATCTAGATCTGGATCTAACACTAAGTTATAATCTCCGCAGATTATATACGACGTATTTCCGATTGTGTCTATGATATCAAACATGTTATTATATAAAGAAGGTGAATCACTATTTGGGCCATATATTGACGCTAGAGTAAATTTAACATCTTGTACACTCAAATCAAGTAAAACATAATTTCCATACGGGTCAATTATTTCATTATGAATCTTAAAATCACACTTTCTGAAAAGCACTGCTACACCACGGCTATTTGAAGAATTACAGCTTAGGTAAACTTCAGATCCCCATTCTGTATAAACTGTTTTATATAAATCTTGGGTAAAATGGGTATCTTGTAGACAAAATATATCATATTTTAGGGATTTGAGATGATTAAAAACATTCAACCTTTTCTGTTTACCGTTTAGTCCTCTACAATTAAGCGACAAAATCTTTAGACTTTCCATTTTGGTTTTGTTGAAAGGGGAACCATACTTTTACATGCAGAAAAATAGTTGTAACATTGACCTGGGCAGCAAGATAAACGAAAAATGCAAAAACATAGAAATACAGGTACAAAATAAACACACACAAACATTTCACCAAAGAAATTCAATGGCAGAAATCGCACATTAAAAAGACATTTGGAAAACTATTCAAAGATTATAATACAAGTATTTCCCCATCCAATATTCTGATTGTCTATTTTTCTTAATGCTACTGCTTTGCTTGTAGACCATTATGTCTGAAACATATTGGTCTATGAACAAATTAGCATGCTTATCGTGCCCATGAAACAGGTGCACTCCGTAACTTTACGAGGATATGTAGATATGTATGCACATATAATTTCCATTAAAAAATTATATGATAATAAAAAGTAGACGACTGTCATGATATATCTTTGCTTACTTACAGTTCTAATCACACTAGTTGTGATTGTACATCTAAATATCTATAATACTGTTATATTCCAGTACGTGCAGTATGCTGTTGCTGTTATGGTATAAATTACATCCTTATTTATACAAAAAAGCAATACACACGAGAACAAAACAGAACATTTAAATGTCATTCAACCGTATGCAAGATCTATGAGGAGATATATGATTGGAGATATAAATTTATAGAGGTCATGACTGAGAGAAAGACACGTTTGAAATTTGAGCTCTATAACAATTAGTTAATAAACGACAGCAAAACAAAATAAAAGGTGAACAAAGGGGATAAACCAAAGGGTATTGCTTGCAGAATGATGTCCCTTGATATACATCAATGGTTCACAATGAGAGGAAGACGCATGTGAACTTTGAAAGCTCTACAACAACCAGTTTAGAAATAACAAAAAAGGAAGTAAGACGGACAGACATCACAGAAAGACAGACAGACAGACAGGCAGACAGACAGACAGGCGGACGGACGGACGGACAGACTGACAGACAGACAGACAGACGGACAGTCAGACAACGGTAACTTGTCCCTAAGTGACATCCTGCCTCTCGGCAGGTGACACAAAAAATGGGTACAGTTTGTTTTCTGTATCCCTTATAAAAAGGGCAGTAATCTTAATTACTAAGATCACACATTGTATAGATTTAACTGCATTCAAATTGCACATCAGATCTATACTGTATCTCTTTAGCTACTACCCCGGTTTAATGAACATATTACATTAACATCCTTTTAATTAAAGCACCAGTTCCATTTTGTCTGAGACATGACGTATAATACTCAACATATGAAATGCCAAAAAATGAATAAATTCTATCTGAAACGTTACATCCTATAAACGCTTTTTCACGCATTTGCAAACAGAGTAGATCCTGATCACTTGATCAGGGTATACTCTGTTCGCTTATGGTATAGGATCGTCTGGTTACTACAGTTATAAAGGCCTTTTACGCATTCCCAGGCGGAGCAGACCCTAGATCAGCCGGCTCTCAAGGAAAGTCGCCTGACCACGGCATGCTCTGTTTGCTCTTGGCATAATACAGATCTGGTTCTACAGTTGAAAAAACAAACTTTTTACGTATTTTGCAGGCAGAGCAGACCCAGACAAGACGATTGTCAATCGCCCAATCAGGGAATGCTCCGTTTGCTTATGGCATAATGTAGATCTTATTCTATAGTTAAAAGCGACTATTTACGCATTTGCACTACAGAGCAGACCCAGATCAGACAGCATCCTTATATGCTCTGATTGGTTATGGTACAATACAGGCTTGGTATAGGCCTGTGTCCATATGCCATTCTGTTTAAAAAAGGATCTCCATAATATTCATGTTACCATTTCTTTTTGAAGTGAGTAATTTCTTTAACACTAATTTCCTCACACAACACCTTTCCACTTATCTGCAAGCATAGCAAACCCAGATCAGGTCGCCCCACAGGAGCCGGCAGATCAGGATCTGCCCTTCTTGCTAACGGTATAATACAGACACGAATCTTACGTTATAAAATCCTTTTTATGCATTGCGAACAGAACAGAGCCAGACAAAACGGCTCCTATAGGAGACGTATGGTCAGTGTCTGTCTTGTTCGCTTACGGTATAAGTTAATCTGGTAATTGCAGTTAGAAACGAATTTTTTACTCTCTCGCTAAAAAAAATACATAATAATAACCGGAGTAAAACCAAATCAGACGGCTCCCACTGGAGCTGCCCGACCAGGGCCCGCTCTGCTTGCTTATGGAATAAGATAATTTGGTTGTTACCGTTATAAACGCAATTGCAAAAAGGGCAGACCCAGCCCAGACGGCTCCCACGGGAGGCGCCCTATCCGGGTATGCTCTACTTCCTTATATCACAGTATAAATGAAATTGACCCTAATCTTTTAAAGCATTTTCACGCGTTTACAAGCAGAGCAGATCCCCACATCAGACCACTCCAAGAGTCGCCTGGTCTGCAGATTCTAAGTTTCTGTCTGGGTAAAAAAGTCCTGTGTTCATATGCTTTTTTGTTAAAAAAAAGTATCTAATTAATATTCAATTTTTTACATCCGCTCCCATATAAATGCCCTTTCAGCTTTTAGCAAAAACATTGCAGATCCAGATCAGGCGACCCCATAGGAGCCGCCTGATCAGGGTCTGTCCTGTTTGCTTACAGTACAATAAAGACATGATTCTACAGATCCGGTATTAGCCAAATTGCACTGTGACATATGCCATTATAAAAAGATCAAATTAATATTCATTACAGCTTAACATGAGTATGTCCTACGGGGAAAGGGTTAAGTAATGAATAACGATTTGGATGAAAGTTTAGGATCCAAACCAAGTCTCAGAAACAGTATGGCTCGATCAGAGACCAACACCTGTTATCTGTCGAGGAAACACTCCTGTTATAATTAAAACTATAGTATCCCTATTCTCATGCATATACCATTTTCTGCAAATGACAAAAGTTACCCAGAAAGGATATTTAATATTTTTGACAATATTAAGTAGAATCCAAACCGAATACAAACAAAATTGCAATATACTCTCGTTAATTGAATGCATTTCAGAGTATTATTTCAATACTTTCAATGATCCTCATTACACGAGAAATGTTTCTTTACGAAACATTGCATCATTATGAACTGCACTTAGTCTACTAAAAGACAGGACACTAATATATTAGTTTAATTATGCATATAATATACAATGTATTTTTTTTTTTATTTATGAACAGTTTATACTCAACAACCGTAGCGGCCGAGAGAGGATTTACATGTTTTTTCTATATCCAGCCTCAAGTGCAGTCACCTTTAGATAGCAGCCACGTTTCATCAATTTCATTGAGTTTTTTGTCAGCTTCTTTTTTTGTTTACACAGGAAGTCATTACTATCTCACGCCGTACGTTTTTCTATGTACAAGTATTATATGCATCTTTAATGCAAAGCATGTGCCTTAAATGCGTAAATGTGTTAACAAGCATGGCAAGGGATACAATCGGTATTGTTTGAAATCGGAACATCGAAAGGCATATTTCAGTGTCATATTTCAAGGACGAAAGTACACATGTCATGCTTATGTATTTACGTCCCTCCAAAACGCCACCGATTACATTTCTTAATATGCACTTTGGATCCTCCGGCCTAAAACAAGAGATTGGCCATAAAAAACAAAGACAATTTCTATGCAAAATTTGGCTTCCTAATCATTAGCGGTATCATAGTAATAAACGTAATTGCGCGCTCAATCTGTTGTGATTTTATTGTCGAGAATTTTAAATAAAAAATAGTTATTGTTCACAAATTTATCTAATTGTATGCTATCTCCATTTATAAACTTCTTCGAAGCTCTCATAAACTTTTCACGGTTAATTTTAGGAGCAAAATCACAAGCATGCACATGCGACACATCGGTCCATAATCGGTTACATGTACACTATATACAGTAAACTGTATACCAAAAGAAACGTATATCCACTGTCGTCTTCGAAAGCAAGATACCAGGGGAAAGAATAAACAAATCAGCTGTCAGTTAAGGATCACCAAAATAACTGATCTAAAGATGAGTATCTTCTTCCGCGATGGGCCAGGGCTTACTTAGCCATAGCGCGTAGTCCTTATATCTTACTTCGACGTAATCCGTAGAACCCTTGAAAACTGCAAACAGCTTTCCTTCAAAGGACCAGCATTTCACGACGTTTTATCTTTCAGCCGTATGGACGCAAGGACTTGCTGGTTCAGTCTTGTAAGGTCTTCGTTTATGTAAAGCCCATGTGCACGTACTGTTTTAGCTTTCTTCATGACCTCGATCTTGTCCTGTCGCCTTACGAATTTTGCAATTACAGGCCGATTTTCTCCTCTCTTCCATTTGCCCAACCTGTGGGCAATATCTACGTCATTTTCTTCCAGCTCGATACCACATTTCTCGTTAAGTATCTTAACCAATAACCTGGTCACTTCAGCTGACTGCTGCTTTTCACTATCATTTGAGATCCCTGTGATTCGTATGTTGTTTCTACGGCTGTACTGTTCAATGTCATTTGTCTCTTTTTCTCTTAACGATGCTTCTCTCTTTAACCTTTCTGACATTTTGACATTTTCTTCCTTCAGATCATTAAACTCTTTCTCTTTCTCTTTCAGTGCACTTTTGTAACAGTCAATCTCCACTGATTTTGTATGTATCTCGCCTTCAAGAACCTCTACCCGCCGCGTCAGAGTACCGAGTATCTGGTCTCGTAACTCCTCCATCGTAGTTTTGACAATGTCCTTTATAAATGCCCTATCATCTTTCGTCAACATTTTGGACAGTTTGTCGTTTATGGCATTCAATTTCCCTTCCATCATATCCCCCTCTGCTTTAGACCCAACCTCTACAAAAGAATCAATTGTCTTCTGTCGCCCCTCTGTTTTCCTCTGCTTTTTACCCTTCGTAGCGCTTTTCTTTTGGCCGGTGGTATCGCTGAACACCGACGAGTCAAGAACTCCGCTTGTATTTATTTCAATGTCGCTAGTGGTCGATGACGAGTGTTGCCGCTTGCTCATTCTCTATTATATAACAGATCAAATATGCGTTCACGAAATGCCCTGTATTGTCCGTGTTTAAAACTGGACACGGGACTGTTTCACAATATAGCGCTTTCTATTGCACTGTCACACGGGCATTAAGTATGCTATGGAGATCAGTCAAGCGTGACGAGAAAAATTTAACGTAGTCCGTGGGGGGTCTTAAAAACCAGAATTTCCCCACCCACACTATACAGCAGAGCGATTCAAAGTCAAAGCAATAGCGCAAAACTGAGCAAAAGTTGCAGGTCGATAGTTACCCCACTGTCCTCCTTGCGAAAAGATCACTTTCACTAGATTAACTTAACTCACGATTATATCCTTTGAACAATTTTCCAGAGTTTTTTTTTCACTTACTCGAACATGCGTGTGTTTATAACGGAACCGGAATCAATTCAAGATTGTCTTTTCAATTAGCCGGTGCTAGGGGGCGTGGGCAGTGTTGCATTTTCAATTGCTGTTCATGAACAGACTCAATAAAACCGAGTCTGCAATTTTCTCTTTTTGTGTTGCAGTTTTTGCTCTCGAGGGATCACCTCCCTTCAGAATTTATTATCACAAAATCATACATTCTTGAACCAGATAAATGATCAAACTAGTAATGTTTCTATGTAGAATAACTATTTACTGGTGCCTGTTGTATGGAATCCTGCGACAATGAAGGTCAATGTGTCTGAAAACTGCTGGTCCTCGTCCTCGGTGATGTCCAGTATCAAATCCAGGATATACTCATCAGCGTGCTCCGATGGCAGTTTCTTCTTGTTCTTCACCATTTCCTTACTAATTTCCATTAGCTCTTTTCTGTCTGCAATAATTATTAACAGACACCTCAAGAGGTGAATAGAGGTAAACATGCAGTATATTCCCTGCTTTATTTCTAGCAGATCACAATGGATCTTTTGCGATAAAACAATTCCCAACAGTAGTATCACAAGTCCAGATCAATAAGATGATACCAATATAATTATGATAGCATTTCGACAAAGTTATGTTTATGTAACTAATTACCCACAATCTATCGGACTAAAGGTTGCTTCAACAGATACATTGTTAATATAATTTTATAATATTATATTTTAGCAGCGGTGTAGGAGACAATATAGTTTGAATATCATTTTTCAAGTTTGACTCGCATTCCTTTAACGGGGAACGACACGGGTTGTACAAATATAAGAAACGATCATCTGAGAATAATAACCTAACCATTTCTCTGTGCTGCATTCATGTAAAAATAGTGCCATCATGAATATTCATTAGCTAAATATTATGATGACATATGCACGCCTGATTTGTTTGATCTTGGTAGAAACTTTTTAGAAGCATAAACAGACTCCTGAGCCATCTGCTATGGGCCTATTCTGTTAGCAAATGAATTCGGTAAGTATTTAAGGAGGATATTGTGTTATTCAAATTGTGGTTCAATTCCATGATCTATGTATGCAGCGGACTAGAACCATTTATTCACTTTTTACACATGGATGGATCATTCCTGTGCATTAAGGTCAAACTTATTCATCACTTGAAGTCACTAGATAACATTAAATATTAACAAAAAAACTACTTTTGCAACGGGACAAAACAATATACTAGTATGCACCGCTGATAGAGAACAACCTATAAATAAATCATTCTTGTGATATTGCGCCAACAGCTTTGGCGAACATACCATTAAAACAAATTGCTTTAATAAAATATGTTTATATGAAATAGACTAAACGAAACATACACAGATTATAAATAATCAGTGGAAGGTCATTCTTGTTTACCTTAATGAAATGTATTCTACGGTTGAATAAAAACTATCACTTAAAATAGAATATAAGTCAGGCAAGAAATTTGGAAATGACACACGACAGTACACAACAATACCAGAAGCACAAATGAAATGCGTGCTCGCATACGGCCATTCCTTGCCTGTTCCAAACCAACATCATTTAGACCACTGCGACACTTAAGCTTGTTACCACTTAACGTATCATTCTTGTGACATTTCGTCAGATTCCATTAACATATTTAGGAAGGAACAGAAGTATAGAAGTATACATCTTATATCTGTGACAAATGTAATGTAGCTCCTGTGACCGATATAATCAGTCGACCGACACCGTTAATATACTTTTGATAAAGGACAATCTAAGGAATATTTCAGTAAAATCTCCCGCGGGGTGGATGTGTGTGTGTGTGTGTGGAGGAGGGATGTCGAGGTTGGTTAACGACGCCAATTCAAATTACAAAACTTGTTAATGTATGAGTCATGCAAGTTTAATTCTATTGATTGGCGATGGAAAACGGATTTACATGGTGTAGGTATTTAATCATGTGAAATTGAATTGGTTTGGTCAATTTGTGTATTCAAATGTTTCTTACAAGCAATTTTCTTTGACAATAGTCATATACTAAATCACTTCATCTGACACGAAATCCCGCTTTATTTTCGTTGTGTAAATATTACGAACATGCAAATATTACGGATGGCTGGTACACAATTGTGAACAAAGCGTTTTCCTGTTAAATACATCGGTTCCCGATACTTTAAAAAACAATAAGGCGGCCAGTATTCACAAAACATTGAGTCTGAAGACTCGAGAGTCAAAATGAGTATGCCCAAATCTCAATCATGTCTTGACAAAATCGAATGACACTTGCCACAAAATTGAGACACAGCGCTTCATGTACACGGGCCCAGATGTATTGGCATTCAACCGTACATGTTTCAACGAAGTCTGTCCAACTTACCCTTGCTATTGAAAGCGGCAATGTATGACGTCAACAGGACAAAAACGTGTATACAATGATGGTTAATACAGTAAGTAGTTGTTTTATTCAGCAATTTGGCTCGTGGAAGCTGGAGTGTGTGTGTGTGTGTGTTTTGTGTATTTGTGTGTGTTGGGGAGGGGGGGGGGGGGGGGCTGGCGGGGCAAGCCATGGTTCCAAAGAATTCCTGTTGTCGCTTATCAGCACGGATATATCATATACCGATTATCATGTATGCTTACTGTTTGAATGATTTGCAAATTTCCCACATAAGATTTATGTACGGTACACCTTCTCCGCGTAAGATATGTCTGTCTGGAGAAGTGGTGACTGATTTCATGTAAAGAATGAGTGCTAGTAGTATTACTGAGAGTTCAAACACTACGGAATAGAAATCCGGCTGTACTACGCTGTAAACAATGGCCGCAATAGCCGTTTGATATAGTACATGTATCTTCACTTTCTATTGCACCTTTTAAGGGACATGTAATAAACAGAAACTCGTTAACTATAATGAATATTACACTCGCCAAAACTCGTTTCATATTAATATAGTAACTCTTTCATAAAAACAATTTGAAATGAAGAATCATGTAATATTCTCTATATCATTGTTAAATATTGTACAGGAATGTGAGTAAATATTCCCATGTTTATCTGACTGTTTATAATTACTTTGTATTTTTATAGATCAATAATCCAGTCAGCAGCATTGGTCGTGTATTTAAGCTAAGTGATCTACGGGACGTAATTAGCTGATCTGAACGATTCATAAAAACAGTAGATGTATAAGTCATACAGGAAACACCACAAAAAAGTCATACAAAACACACAGCCGACCGAACGAACAGCACCACGACTAAACACAATGAGACGCACAAAGACATACCAAACAAACAATATGGGAAGATAAAAATACCGCCTTGGAATGATCAGTGACAAATGTCACTAGGAATTAAACCGGTTTAGGGGCGCCCAACCTCACACTTATTCTATCCCCACCTTAAAATACAAACAGTGTAAAAAATGTATCCCTGCTCCGAAAAATCTAAGACCACCGCTATGACAAATACGGCGGTAAATTGCGTGTAAAACGAAAACAAAATTAAGTGAAACAAACTGGATCCACCTATCGCTAGTGTACACAATGAGTGAGCTGGAAACAGCATGACTGTAGAAAAGTAATAAAAGGTACGGCAAAAACGAGATCCTACTTCCGTTTCCGGATTTTACCCATTTGCGCCCAGTGGATTCTTCCATGTGTATATATTGGATTGGTCCATGTTTGATCTATGGGATGCGTTGCCTAAATTTCAAATTACGTTTTGTTTTATATTGAAATTCCCATAAGCAAATAGTGTTGACTCTGATCAAACGCTGCATGCTGCGGTGTCTGATCAGAGTCTACACTGTTTGTCTAGGTCCCATATATGGGATCGTGGGCACAAAAGAGGTCGTCTTCATGGAATATTCAGTCTTTCCTATCGGTGTACATGAAAAGGGCAGCGTGAATGCCAACTTAAGAGTTGACAACCAGACATGCAGTACATTGTAGTACTATAGGGTCATAGCCACATTTGATGAACAATGTGAGAAAATGGTTACGTCCAATAATTTCACAGAGATTGTAAATGTACAATAACCTTACAATTCAGGAGATGAAATACCATGTCGCAGGAGCGCCTTAGATTACGCTTGTATTTGAAAATGAATGCGATATTTCGATGGTAAAATTAAGAGAATGTTATTCTTAGTTTATAAAATATATCTATTTCCATGCTTAAGCAGCTTTTTAGTTAAAATAATATTTTGACAGTTTAAATCGTCAACAGAAGAACAAGCTCTAGTGAAACGAATAAGTTTGGACATGTAAACCCTTAAGATGAAGCTCGGGGATCATCTCCGTCAAAATGAACATTTACAATATTAAAATCAAAATCGTCTCATTTGTCATAAATTCTTTAGAAACCAAGTTGATACGAGAATACTCCAATTAACAAAAAGGTTTAATCAAATTCATAACTAAAAATAATGATTTGTGTAGACCCGATCATAGGGCTCCCCCGGGCCCCCTTTAATATGAATCTGCACTTTTTGTTAGCTAAGGTCTTCCATCACAATAAGGGTTATTGCACAAACAGATAAGGATTGTTTTCCGATTGAGAGTTATTCTTGTCCTTTTGTATTCTAAGTATCTTATTATTCTTATTACTTATTTGTTCCGACGTTCACCTTTCTCAAACATTTTCTCCCTCTCTGGTGTTAGTGGCTCTGTCAGACTGCGTTCAAATTCATTAAATATCTGCAAGTAAGAGGATATATTATTTTTTTACACTTTTCAAACAATATTTGCAAAATGCATATTGTTTTGGTGATCTGTTATATATGTCGACCTTTCTGTTTATCCATTTGGAATCCCTATGATAAATAGAATAGATGTTCTTTATGTGTTTGTCCCAAGTAGATCTTAGTTTGACCTTTGGCACTCTACTGGTGACTCTGTCATAACCCATATAAACAGTTTGGATCCAGATGAGACACTGAGTAACTCGTCGTCTGATCAGGATTCAAACTGTTTGTCACTCTGACAAGGTTGAATATATTCTGAAAATAGGTGATCCTTCGAAAGTAAAAGTAGAAATGCAAAAAGAGAAAATTGCAGACTCAGTTTTATCGAGTCTGTTCATGAGTAGTAATTAAAAGTGCAACACTACTCACGCCCCATAGCACCGGCTTAAGCAGTATTCATTTTTCAAAACTAATGATCCCGAAGGACCAGAAAATATAACAACACTGAGAATGAAGTACGGGGCGACTTTTTACAGCCGCCACACAAGCACTTAACACCTGCTGTTGTGAAGTACATACATTCTGAAAATAGGTGATCCTTCGTAAGCAAACGTTAAAGATATACATTATTTTAAAATTGAATCAAACGACAATAAACGCAGACAGAAATTGCTCAGAGTACAGAAGGTTAATAGTAGAACCCAGTTACCTATTACCAATTTTATCAAAATACAATTAAAATACCAACGATTCACTGTTATCACATAATGTTGTTATTTCTGGATACTTATATTTCCACAAATCATTGATAGCATTGTCCCCCAAAATGATACCAGTGGCCAAGCTTTTGGGCTCTGGCTAATGACCTATACGATATTATTATGAATTCATGCATATTTAATCGTCTAAGACATTTTGTAAACATTGTTCACTACACACGTTGTAGTTATAGTAACATACTAGATATAGTTTAAAACTGACTAACACACTAGATAGAGTAAAAACTGTCAAACACGGCGGCTTATTGACCCCAACACTGTCATTTATCAGTACCCTCTTATTCATCATACAAGTGAAATCTCGGATGGTGTGCTTTGTACAGGTATCAAGCTGTTTTTCTTGAGACTGGGTTCATTTTCATACATCTCGTCAATCAGATGCTTGAGAGTGAACCCAGACTCAGGCTAAGAAGTTTTATAACAGATGTACACGGCTTGAAAAAAGAAAGCTTTCGCTGCCATGTCGTCTGCAATATTGTCGTCTGCTTCAGTTTTCATTGGTAAAATGTTTCAAATGAAATAATAACAGTAACAAATAGTCTGGATCCTAATAATACGGTGAGTCATAAGTGGATCAGACCTGTTTGCAGAAGTGATCACATATTCGCCAGTGGCAGCTAAAGCGAGACACGAATCGTTAACGTGTAGAACACCGTCTTCGGTGCATTTTGGAACATTGAACACTTACCTTATCATAAAGTGTACTGAACCTAAGACTAGTGCTGTCAGACATTGTCTCTCCATGCAGTGACTTCAGGACTGCTTTGAAAGCAACGGTCGCCATGGACTGGCATAGCGGAATGTGCTCTCCATTTAGACGTGTCTCCCATTTCTTAGCTAACTCTTCAGCAAACTGGAAAACAGTACAAATCCCTAAAGTGACCACAAAACGCTGCCTTGTTCTGGGTCTGGAAGGCAGGTGGCAACTTGGTGTAGTGCAGCAGTAATGCATAGATAATCTATTTCTGCATTACTTTCGTCTTGCATTGGACCCAAGCTCAGAATCTGACCGATCAGATACTTGAGAATAATCTCAGGCTCAGATTCACAAGTTGTATAACTTCGGGGCTTGTTCCCAAAGATCCTCACGTGTATAAATCAAATGGTCACCATGGACTGGTATTACAGTAGGCTGTCTGATGTAATATGAAATATGCTGAACGTTTGCATGAATGACACAGTATTAGTTATACAATTATTTTCCAGGGTATATGACGATTTATTCCTGGCTGAGGAAAATCATGTTGCCCGAGCCGTTAGGCGAGGGTTACATGCTTTTACCAGCCGGGAATAAATGGAAAAGAACTGTATAACGAATTTATTATACTGCAAAGTTTTACGGTTCGGATAATTTATATAAATCCATTTTTGGCATTTTGAATCACTAAACACACTAATTCCCCTAAAAGCGCCCCAATACATTTATTTCTACCCGATGGTATCCGAAATGGTGTGTATTGTATTTCATCGGCGTTCGTGTTATTATAGATTGCTGGACGATATAATAACTCCTTTCAAAACTGTTTTATTGATCGTTGCAAACAATGATGTTTTTTAATTCATTCCTGCATTGTTTTCTTTATGTATCAATAATTGCCTATTATGAATTTTGCTATTGTTTAGACCAGTCGAGAAGTCGGTCTTTTGGTTTCTGACCACAATATGTGGGGCCTGTCATGGGGAATTTCTATGTACCCTGTCAGCTCACAGGGAACATGGACTCATGTGCACGGCTAGTTAACCAATCAGAATTGAGGAATTTACTTTGCAGTATAATATGCCAATTATTAGCTTGCATCCCAAGGCACTATTATATCAAACTCATACAATCATTTACACAGTTGACTCGCTAATATTGACACCGATATAGTAAACTGGTCTTAAACGGCCCTGAAAAAGAGGAGTTATTGTGAGACTGAAAGGCTGTTGGTAGCTTAATGCATATCAAATAAAATAAAACTGCTATGAAATATTTCCGGATTACTTTTGCCATGGATTAAGCAAACACCTGATTTTTAAGATTCCTGTGTTAAATCAATAAAATAAGGTCGTTTGAGACAAGATCCTCTGTATTGTAATTTTGTAGGCAGTGACCATTAGACAAATAAAGGTGCTCAAGTAATCACAGAGTGACCTGTGTGTTATGTATTATTCTTGAGCACATACCTCTATAAAAAGGTCCAAACTAAACTGTCATGCATATCAGAATAAGGGTCTGTTGATAAACAATTATGCTAATGTTAACATGGTAAAGTGAAACACGAATGGTTAGAATAAAGGGCACACGAATCTACCTAATCGAATTTGGGCAAAATAGTATGGCCATATAAATGAATTCTATTCGAGGGTTACTACACGTTTTGTCGGGCAATACCATCTGCAGTGTCCCGAGGGACTGTTGTTTGCACTCGCCCTTCGGGCTCGGGCCACACTCCCTCGGGACACTGCAGATGCTATTGCCCGAAATGAACGTGTATTAACGCTATTCTTGCATAAAACCCATTTTCTTCTTTCCTGTATCAATTTAAATCTTCCAAATACAAGCAAAACTATACCCTTCTTTGACACTTCATTCGATTTATGCTGTTTCCGGGCCACTGTGTTCATTCCAACGTCATTTCATGAGTGTATCAAATATCGTTTACACGGAATTTCATTCAATATGTTTATCATTGAAACACTTCATTGTCGGTGCCCCTGAAATATTCGCACCGTTCGCCTAGCTTAGTCCAAAACGCTATCATATATAGCATTCGAGTCCATTGTTTACCTGAGGCCCCGAATAGGTATAATTAAAACCGGTCAACAACAGCGCGTGCGCACGAGAATCGCCTTTTTGATACATGGTCTAGCGGGACTACAACAGCACGTTTTGTGCAAGAATAAGGATTAAGGTATGTGAAACAACTATGGTGATAACGTTTGAAAATAGTTAATGTATCATTTTCTGGCAAGTCAAAGCACATAACTCTAGATTTACTGATCCAATGTCGCCCATTATGAACGTGGACCATGATCCTTTTAGACATACATACTATCTTTAAATATTATTTTTACACGTCATAAGAATCAAATGTAAAGAATAAATGTGCCAGAGTGTATACATGACACAGGTCACGTGTTGATGGGTCGAAGAGGCACATTTCGATATTGTCCAGTACCGCCGTTAGTCAATATTTTATGGCCATGCACATCATTTCGTAATTAGACCTTAACATAAGTAGAGTGCACACACGCGCAATTCATGTGTGCTTTTGTTTGATTTTGTGTTGCATCTCCTATTTCATTTTCTGTTAATGGTAAAATATGTTATATTTGATTTATCAAGTACATCTACATGTACCAAGTACTGATTTCGCTGCAATTGTCTTACCGTACACATGACCATAAGCCGTGTTTGAGACTGTATAAATGTGATAATAAGCGTATAAACAAATGTAAACGGACAACAACAGACGGACGATGGTCATTTAAAAATCCTAGAAGCTCATCTAGCACACGTGATCAGATGAGCTAATATGACAATAGTGCGTCTGCTCTAATACAAAAATATACTACAAGAGCATAGCGTAATCATATTGTACACATAAGGTCAATAGGCCATATACACTGTTTGTAACTAGAACATATTCTTTATGTATTATACACACGGTCAACCTTTGAACACGAGTGGTGTATCATAACCGCTTGCTTTAGATAAAGAGTTATATTACTTAATTTTCACACTAGTTAGTATAGGAAAATTAGTAAGCACTTGTTGAGGTGAGTGTAACTTAAGGAATATGTTTTGCAATATCATATTGAAATGCTTTAAAATTGATGCCAGTTAGCGTATCTTTACGTAAGAGTCAATTATGCTAAATATCCATCCAATAGTCTAAGTGATGTCGTTTAAATGCAATTCAACAAAAGCTTAGGCCAGCTATAAAAACAAAACAATTAGGTAGGTGAAAATTTACACAGCATGCTCTTATTAGGGGGGGGGGGATAACCGTTGCGTATTTGAAGATGTGCAACGGAGCATGTAAATCGATTATTTACGACATATAAACCACCGATATACTGCTGCAAATCTTCAAATACCCTATTCAAATGCAAGCATAGATCCAGATGGTAAAAACAAACAATAACAAAAGAATAATAAATCCTTTGATATTTTCTCCCTGTCGTCAGAACATGACGTCATGAAACAACGCATATCTCCGCATTACCCATATAGAAAATAGTCTCTCGGAACCTAGAAATTGTGTTTATATTTAACATATCAAGAACTGGTGTTTTAACTTGACACTTTGATTTTCACAAATGGTGAATTTCTGAAGGTAGGTCCTTTCAAAACTACTAAAGATGAATCAAATTTGACCTCAACATTGCTGCTGTGTAAATATAATAAAATTAATAATAATTGTGCACATGGACAACGGAATTATCTATTTTGAATTGTTTGCAATGTGAAACTGGCGGCATATTCAAGATATTTTGGCTGATTGGTGTATTTGATGGGAATGATGATAGGCCAAGTGGACGTGCACACAGAAACTATCAGGAGCGACAATCTACAGGCGTGTTTGGAATTTGCAAAGAGTCCTTGAGTGGTCTAGAGTGTGTGGGGCGAATTCTCATTATGGGACTGTCCTTGAGGAATTGAAGAATACTGCCACTTCTGATTGTCGGACGAGTCGGCATTATAGCTTCCGACACTGGCTTCATTCTGATGACCGGACTGTTTCATTATTTCTCTGGTTTTGCCACCAGCATAGGCCAACAGCTAATGCATGATTGCGGTCTCCCGCACACAGTGATTTGTGTAAACTTTTGACGAAACCAGCCTCAGAAGAAATTATTTTCATCATTTCGTTCAGCACACGCTCACAAACAGGCCTGGGTGTGTATATGATTCTTCATAATCGACTAAACGTTTGGGTTACTGAATGAAATGGTTCGATCCCGGATGCAGTTTTAAGAGATTTACAGGACATGTTCCTCTTGATTACTGTACATTTTTGTATTAATGTTTGAATCGTTGTTCTTGATAGTGTCTCCTTTGCGATATTCGGTGTGTTCTTGATTGTACGCCAGATGGCAAAATTTAACACCAGCCTAGTCATGGAAAAAAGATGGTTGTTTGTTTTGTATGTGGATTTTCCTGCAAGACTCATCAATTGTACTTTTGTCAGAGATCTAAGGTTTTCTAAGTATACCACGAAGAGCGAAATTCAAGGTTATGTCAAACCACACTTTCCTTTTAAAAGATTGGTGATTTATGGAAACCTGCGTTTGTTAGTGTTTTCAGATCATTTTCCGTGATTGGTTGGTAATGTTAAGTGTTGTCAGGTCTTTCTTAAATAGTTTCAGCATGGATATAATTCTCACACATACGTGGTTATATACCTTAAATCTTATATATATATATATATATATATATATATATATATATATATATATATATATATATATATATATATATATACAGGGTGCAGGTGCCACATACACCTCAAAATAGAATAGAGGAACAGGAACATTTGTTCAAGGGAAGTGAACTAGATTTATATGTGAAACAAATGGACTCTGGTTCAACTTGCGGGACTTTGCGATAAATATTTGAGTAGAATCGCCTGACTCACATTGACTACAACCATAAAGTGTGTTGAAAAAAATCACCCACATTGAACACACTTGACATTTCATTCAGCCAGGGTCTTCGTTCATTCAGACCCATTTATTCAATTGTACTATAAATGCACGTAGTAAATTTCTAGTGATTCGGTTTCCGACAGTATATTCATTTTTCCGACAGTATATCGGTGGTTTATATGCTTCAAATTTTGTCACATGGACCAATCAGAATGCGTGTTACAAAACTGTTGCATTAGAATATCGGACTACTACCCAGTTTTGTTTAAAATATTTCTTGATTCAACCGCAAATTGATTCCAAGGTTTACAGTAAAGTCTCAAAAGAAATCTGACTTTAGTGTTGATACGGTGTTGCTTAATATAGGGCACAATTTATGAAGAGAGCTTTATAAGGGCTGTCTGCACTACATTCGCCCTGCACCAAAACCACCTGCTGATAAAAAAACCATATGCTGATAAATTATGTGGTCGCTTTACCGATGTTCTACTGTACCTGCTGGAACATGGTAAAGTATTTTCTGACAGCTCCATGCGTGAATCCCTTGTCATACAAATTTCTTCTGACTCGTCCGTCTGTTCCGTTGGCGAATGTGAGAGACCTGGGTCCAAGTAACGGCTCGAACATCTTGAAAAGTACCACTATATAACACAAATCATACTTTTGAATCACAAACCTGTCTCATATAGTATTTATACCACATGCTGCTAAACTCTGAGAGAATGTGGGGAACATTACACCTTATAAAATAATGGATATGGGAATCGGGCAAAATAGGAGCAAATGCTCTATTTATTAAAATAATTTCCAAAGTTAACTTTGATAGAGGCGTCAAATGGTGTCAATATGGGGACATGGGTTAAAGCTTACATGACAAGACAGAACGTTTATCAAAGTTTACCCCACTTAGACTACGATTTGTGTTCCATTGTGGTCACACTAATGTTTCCCCCTTTCGGACTGATGTTGCGCACGTGCTTAAGTGTGTCTGGCTAGCAATGCCCTTGACTGGACATTTCATTTTTCTTAACGCTGATATAGGTCTTGTTCGTATACTTACACGGTCGGTCAAATACTCTTTGGTGTTCTTTAAAGTGGGCAGCATCGGCTATACTAACTATAAATGTTGGCCCCAACCAGAACGAGCAAATGGGCCCGAATCGCTTATGCAAATCGACCAAAAACTGGTGCAGACTTCCTGCCTTGGCAATTTCACCGAGGTTCCCGTCCCTGAAGTCAAACCACCTGAGTTGTTAAACCCCAACTTCTATAAAAATGATGATGTTATAAAGTATTTGCTAGCTGTAGGTTTATAATGGCATATGTACGCAAGGATATTTGGAATTGGTAGGAACTGTAGAATCAGATCTATATAATTCCATATGCAATTATATTAGATCCTGATCAGATCGGATCTACTCTATTAGGAAAAGCGCGAAAAGGCGTTTATATGAGGGAAAGGGTTAATGCATTGATCTAAAACATGTCCTAGAACGATGAAAACACCTCTAATGACTGGCTGTTGAGAGGATCACTGCACAAGTAGATGGCGAACAGCTTGAATCTTGATGAGACATTGCTATGAGTTGTTTCTCAACTCGGTCAAAGTTATATCAGGCCATGAGTATTATGATTAAGGTGGCATTAAGCAATGGATCTACGTTTTGCATGCAATGCACTTTAAGGTTTAAAACAAGAGGCCTTGACAGCCATAAAAGTTATGAGTTGAATAGCCCAGTTCGGCAATGTACACCTTGAAAGTTAAAACTTATAACAGTTACATGACTATGTATTATGATTTCGTAAAGAAAAGAGTTAAGCACTCTGCAAATACTGCTACGGAACCTCCGTTAAGGACAACATTTCAGATGTATTAATGGTAACCTGGTCAAACAAATCCTATTTACCGAGTGGTTGTAGCGAAGGAAAGAAGGCGTCAATTTCAGATCAAATCCAATAATGTGCAATCAGAACCCATCGGATATATTGTATTTTGTTACACCTCTCTCGGTTGTATATATGCTTCCGCAGTTACGAGCAGTTCGCTCAATGGTGACCATTTGTAAAATAGTGGGTTAAGTGAAAGGTCAAATTATGTTTTATATACATGTACTTTTATGACCGTAACAACACAAGTATTTACTGTATATAACTACATCATAGTTCATTCTAAAAATATGACTGATCAATCCCATAGCTCAAATCTCTCTCTATGGAGACTCACAGAGTACACCGTTACCCTCATTAAGGTGGCCAGTGTCTCCTAGGTCATCTTACTAATTTGGTAAGATGCAACCCAGCACACACAGATCATGATTATAGATAGGAGTATACATACCATAGTATCCATACTACTGACCGTTCATGGATACAGACAACTATACAGGTAAATGTGTAGGCAATTAGGTAATGTTGTTACACATTGTGATGTTGTTACACATTGTGTTCGGCGAAAAGAAACACAATCATTTGTAGGGCCTGCTACAAACAATTATGACAATATTGGCTTATATCTCCACACTAATTCAGATAAACGTGACGCAAATTACATAAACAACAAACAACAACAATTAACTGTACATATATTTGAACGTGTAAATATTTTGCATATGTTGTAATAATTAACCTTTCAGATGCTCATCATACATTTTGATATTGGTCTACATATTGGATCTCAGGCATAATTGACTCTAGTTATGTCATTTACTAGAAGACAATCTAACCACTTACGATTTTGAGAGAGGCTGCAAACCAGGAATTGTGGAATGGTTCCTGGACTTCTGCAGAGAAAAATAATATGGTTTAAACCTTAGCCTGTTGACCAATAATATCTTGTGAAACATTAATCGGCTACACGTTTGTTCTTTGTGTACCTATGGTCCAAGTATAAGATGTGAGAAGAAACACTCGGGGTTGTTATTTCGCCGCCGTATCTGCGGTAAAAGCAGTGATATTACTGTAACCAGCTTCAGATATAAATGAGTTTTAAATAGCCGTATCATTTCAAATAAACGCTCACCGGCGGGGTGTTACATTTGTTTTTAAAATATGTTTCTTTTGTACGTAGGTCGTTGCTTAATTGAATAACGAGAGCAATGCAGAAAACTCCAATCGGAGGATTCAAACTACATTTGGTTACCACCTGTACTTTGAAAACCCTACATTTCTTAATATTCTGAAAATGGGTGATTCCTCGAAAGCAAAAGTAAAAATGCAAAATGAGAAAATTGCAGACTCTGTTTTATTGAGTCTGTTCATGGGTAGTAATTAAAACTGCAACACTACTCACGCCCCCTAGCACCGGCTTAAGCAGTATTCAATTTTCAAAACAAATAACATCAAAACTAATGATCCCGAAGGACCAGAAAATATAACAACACTGCCTGCTTATTACAAAAAAGGTTTCAGTTGCTTATTGCCCGTTAGTCACCCCCACTCCGCGAGAAGTATCGGGCGTTTAGTAAGAGTATGGTGCGTTTATTAGAATAGGGTCGTTTATTTGAGTGGGACGCTTATTGGGAAGAATACGGTATGTGTGGGTCAATAGTTCTCTTACAGTAGAATCTGTCTTGAGCAGCCATTAAAAAGAGGTTTACTTAGGGGGTTGTAAGGCAAATTGTTGCTTAATGCAGGTGACAGGTACCACAGAAAGCTCCAATTTGAGCTTTCTGCATTACCTACGCTTTGCATTAACCCACCACTTCCTTTTTAATACTCCTATGACCAATAAAAAGCTGACCGCTTCAGACAGGTTCTACTGTATCTGCAAACAGCATGGATTTAACGTATTGACAGAAGTTTCTCAAAGCCTTGTAGGAATTCGAAGTCAGTACAAATGTTCAGCAGGTCAAAGTTTGGAGCAAACGTGATTTTTCTTTTAAGCGCAAAATTTAACAAACCTTCATATAAATACGTTTTACTCCTTTGCAAATGGATAATACCCATATCAGACGACCCCTGTTTCTAACAACAGCAAACATTTCTGTGTATATTAAGTAATTGTAGAAATTCTGCTAATACATATTCATTTTGTCGTTATTTCTTACATGGCTATTTAACAGGGAAAGGATTAAAGCTAAGCGTAAGAATACATCTATGGTTTATATCCTTCAACACGACATCATTCCCATAGATTCATTCGACTATATCCTCGGTTACAAATTTTGTTCATCCATTAAATAAGAATTTTTATATCATTTGTAACATTAGATTGAGAAACAGTTTAATCCTCAACCTGATATGATTGAACCTCGATTTCTCGAACTCGAACTTCAGGATAGCACGACCAAAAGGTCAGTCCTTCCAAAACTTGCAAAACACAATTGCTCTAAAATGTATCTCTACAGATATCTGGAAACACATGTGACAGCCTAAAACAGGTATAACGTAATGCTAAAAGCTCCTATAGGAGCTTTCAGCATTACTTTAGACCTGTATCAAGCTGTGGCCTTGAGAAATTGTTCGGATAAGTATCGGGTGACTCGAACTTTTGTTATCTCGATCTAATGTGTATGGTCCCTTGAAGTTCGAGTTATCGAAATTCAACTGTTTAACAATGTTGTCTGCCTACACACTGATCATTGCATGTTTTATTTCCTCCCGACTCGTTTCAGGACATTTTCTAGTTTTATGAAAAATTAATCCTTTCATAGAATTTTCTAATTTTTTGGTATATCAGGTAAAATGCAATGGTGAATCCAAAAATAAAAATAAAAATATATTTCGACGTGTAAGATTTTTTGTAAATTGGCAGTTTCCGTTGTAACCGTATGTGTCAAAACTGTCAAAACGACTATACTTTCTTTAAATATAATAAAACTGAACCAAAAGCATTATAACATACAGCACAAACATGATTTTACACATGAACTACTGGTGTTTTTTTATAGTGAATGAAAAAGATAGTAATCTGAACATTGATCTTTACAAAATAAGTTTTTCATATTTCGTGATTCGACAAAAAATAAACATGTATTCTGCGAATAGATAAAGATATAGAAAAACTTCTTTCATAGAATTTTCCAAATTGTTGATATATTAGGTTAAATATAATGGTGAATTCCAAAAGAGAAAGAAAAATACATGTCGACGTGTTAGATGTTTTGTAAAATGGCAGTTTCCATGGTAATCGTATGTGCCCAAACTGTCAAAATGACACTTTATATATAAATATATAGAAATTACGAAATAAAATGTACATTTATATATATACTTTTTTTTTGAATTCTACAGTAAAAGGTTTAAGTTGACGTTCTACATTTTTCAGAAATCCGTGGTTTCCATGGTAACCACTTAACTAATAATACAAAAAGTAATTAAATTCATACAAATGAAACATTTTCAAACAAACAGAATAAGATAATACTGATTAGTTCACTACATATTACTAGACAGTTTATGACGTCTATTGATATAGATATTCCTGACAGTGAACATGAATTATAATTTGCATTCAAGAGTTGTCAATGTATGCAATGTACGCACAGACGGGAAATAGTTACAGATTTGAATTCAATTTCGGGGATAAACTTTGAATACATTTTCTAATATTCTGTTTGCTGAAGTAACCCTCGCTTTTCCTTTTAACTTTCTCAGTCAATAACTTGTATACACCGTCACGACCTCCGCGATCAACTGCAAGTGTCATTTATTCTTCTGATCCTTTCTTAGACCTTTTCGCAAAATGCCGGTTTATTCGATATTGTTGACTTATTTCTAGTTTCGTGGCTTTGCGTAACATTTAACGATTACCATACAACTACATTCTTTGTGAAGAATTACTATCGGTGATTATGTACCTTGAATGCGCATAAAGTGTGTCGCATTATGCTGGGTGGTGAATCCTGACGGTAGGGATAGCCCAATATCTTTTGAAACTACTCGGATTGCGGCTCGGGACAGCATTGTGTGTCTCATTCCGTGTCAGTTTATGTCTAAAAACGCGTGATTTGGCATATTTTACTAGAACATTACCAGGGAAATTAAGGGGGCGTAACTGCTAATTATCAACCATGTTGACTGTTGCCTTGACCACGGGGTGGTGGATCTCGACGGTAGGGATAACCCAATCTCTTTTGAAACCACTCGAATTGCGGCTCGGGACAACCTTATGTCTCATTCAGTGTCAGTTGATGTCTGGAAAACGCGTGTCTTTGGCATATATTACTAGGAAATTACTAGGGAAATTAAGGGAACGTAGCTAATAATTATCAATCATAATGACTGTTGCCTTAGCCACAGAGTGTCGATTCTGCCACTCTATTGGGACTGTTGGGACATTTCCGAATCCCTCACATCTCTAACAATTGCTATTTGCAAATTATTGGTCAAGGAGTGTCCTATCATTTATTTGGTTGGGCACTGCCTGTGGGCACTCGATGTGTGTGTCGCTTTGTGCTTGGTGGTGGATCTTGATGGTAGGGATAGCCCAATCTCTTTGAAACCACCTGGATTGCGGTTTGTCTCATTTAGTGTCATTTGAATTGATATTACGAAACTCCTTTGCAAATTTCGCATACTGGGTGTATATAGGTGGTTTGTTTGTAATTGTTGTATTGCATTGTGTTTGTTTATATGCACACAAAAGCCACATATATAGCCACAAAATTGACATTTTCTGTTAACCCATTGTCCTACATATGTAAGGCAATATATCTTATGTATAGTGTTGTATGTCATACATAAACCCGATCCAGGTAGTTCTGGGTCGTAACTGTATGATGTACTGACAATGTACATACAATGTTTCATTTGAGTGTTGTGACATGAGTAGGCGGACACAATATAATCACAGTGATATAATCTGTTTCCCTTGAATTGCAGACATAAAAACGTACAGAAAAGGATGATTTTGTTTTTATCTATAATTCTTAAATTAATTCAATTTTAATAATTTTATTGAATTCTCTATATTAAATATCAATTTTTGATATTTGTTATTGATATCTCTATCTTAAATTTCATTTGTTTGAAACATGCTATACGCATTATATATAATCAATTCTGTCATGCTATTTAATCATGTGAAGCGCTTTTGAACGCACACATCCTGTGTGAAAAGAGCGCTATATAAATATAAGTATAAGTATGAACCTCGACAGAAAAAAATGTATGAACACTAGATATATAGACAGGGGGTCGAACTTCCTATTTACGAATTTTACCCCTCTCCCCAGTTATGCCTGTGTTGCCATTCGATCAAACGGTATATCGGGTCAAGCGTTTTGCCAATAAGTAGTCTAATGTATAGCCTAAGTAACTGCAAAGCGAAAAGCTCCTAGTTGAAACCACAAAGGAGAATCCCAAGAAACACGGTATTTTTTTCTGTCGAGGTTCATACTTCATTGTGACGGGCCCTTGTGGTCTGTAAATATATATTCAAAAACCCCAAGAAGAGAAAAAGGGACCAGCTTTTAGCGCTCTAGATACATTATTGAAATACATGGCACACATATAGAATGAATTGGGGTTTATTCAAAACCTTCAACAATCCTAAACGTCCATACACTAAATGAACCAGTTTGATATAATTGTACATGTGTCATGAACTCCTAAAAATTACTAGGGCGTTTAGCCGCAGTTTAAATGGGTTAATACACTACACACTGCAAGCCCACCGAACCGTGCAAATGCATTAATATTATATTAGGTGTTTATTCCGGATGGCTCAAATGTGAGTCCGACAAAAATCAAACTACGTTTTAGAAATTTCAGGCGGGTAGTTCTGTTTGCCTGAGAGATGAACGGGCAATTGACCCCTTACACGATAGATTATCACACACATATGTTTGTTTCATGTATTAGCCATATACGTGATGGGAAAGTTTAAGAATGTGCCCGTATTAAAAAAAACAACAGAATGAAAAAAGACTTCCACTTGCTGGAAGATTTTGAATGACAAACAGTGCCTACCCTGCTCAGAGGGACTCCTCTAGGAACCACCTGATTGGGTCTACATTGTTTGCAAATAACAGTTTATGCGTGTCACGGGTTGAAAGGGTTAATGTATTACAGGACGGGTCCCAGTTTAACTCTTTTCGCTGCCAATTTTTGTCGTTTGCAAATTTTGTCGTCTGCTACAATTCTCCATTTTATTTGTGTTCATGTTTGTTTCAAGAAACAGTCACAGTTACAAATAGTTTAGATCCAGAGTATATCGGCGTCTCATCTGGATCCAAATCGTTTGCAAAGGTAATCACAGATGCGACATTGGCAGCGAAAGGGTTAATATATTTATAGACTGACGCGTTTTGCAAACCAATTCTATGATCAGCTAAAATAGTGAAACCCTATTCAATGCAAACCCCATAAGCAGGCGAAACATCATCTCGTGTCAGGCACCGAGGTTATAAAACCTTTTCCTTGAGTCTGGGATCATCCTCAAGTATCTGATTGGTCAGATAGTTGAGAATGATCTCAGACACGGACTCCAAAGTTTTATGGCCTCGGGCTCTGGCCATTCTTTTTAAAGAGCGTAATTGCAATACTTACGCGACAAAAATAGATAATAACAGACAGCGTAGCAAACACAAATGCCACTGCGAAAATTGAAAACTCCAACATGTTTCTTCTTTCTAGTGTACTTTCTACACTAAACACTGCACCGGCAACGCTTCTTAGTTGCGTTTTACAAGGTCCTCCCTGGTATTGACTGTGATCCAGTTAAGCAGATTAACAATTTAAATTCGAGTTACTATTTTGCACATAAACAATGCAGGTTTCAACTCAAGTGATGTGATTTCACTCTTCTTAGAATAAAATCCAGCACGCAAGGTTTTTCGATTTTACTATGGTGGTAGCCGCACAGGATATGTAGCAAATCGGAACACTCAACGATGACGACTAAATATTAACCCGTTTGCTGCTAAACTCTGTCGTCTGCTAACCTTGTCGTCTGCTATGAATTTTCATTTTTTTTATTTTCTTGATTTTTGTTTCAAAAACATAGTAACAGTTAAAAACAGTTTCGATCCTGATTAGACGCCGAGTTACTCGGCGTCTCATCTGGATCCAAACTGTTTGCATAGGTAAGCACAGATCCGGCATTGGCAGCAAAAGGGTTAATATATGCTGTGCATATTCCCCGTATGTATCCAGGTAAAGTAAAAAAGCAAAAGGTAAGCAATAAAAAATACTACACCAATAGAGTCCCATGTAAGCACACCAAGGTGTCGGCCCGGCCAGATATTGCCCAATATAATCTATATGAATATGAATAACTGTCATTGGTCATCTCTGAGAGCAGCAAATTGCGGCACATACCAACTATACGGGGACAGCAATAACATGAAAGTTGTCAGAAAATTTAGTTGAAATAAACAACATGATGTCTTGGACGAACTTACTTGTATACATAGTTGTTTAATGCATTCAGGCCAAACTCCAATGTTTAAAATGGAAACGAAAATCAAAAGTGAAAAACCGTTACAATTGGTGTTTGTTGTTAGTTTCAAAGTAAGCACTCTTTTTAGTTAAAATGCAGTGCAATACTTTTATAATGTCTTCATAAGCAGAAATCCCAATCATAACAAATTAGTTTTTTGTGTGTCTAGGAGACTGAATTAAGCCCCTCCTGGAGAGCTTGTAAACAATTCATAAAGGCTGTTAGCTCATTAGAGGCTCAACCGGTAAATCATTTGGCTGTAAGAGAGTGCGAATCTGTGTAACTGTGAATGTGCAGCACGCAGTTAGGATTTAGAGGTACTTTAGGGAATTTTCATATACTTTACCATAAAGAAATATCGCAGGAGCTATTGATTCAAAGACCAACAATCAATTCATTGCAATAATATATTGAGAAATGATTCACTGAAAGATACTATACATATTATGTCTGCATAGAAATAGTCAAGCCCCATATAGAATACCACAATCGATATTCCAGATAAGGTGTCGGTTAACATGGGCAAGACCTGAGCATCGATATTAACTCTAGAAATGTCAGGATCCCAATGTTGAAGAGTATAAAACTGAACAATAGGACAACTCAGTACAGACTTTTAACAACCGTAACATTTGAGAGACAAGACAAAGTTCATTGTGACAGATCATGGAATCATCATGGAATCCAACATTAAAAATAAATTCACATACAACCGACAATAAATTAAGAAAAATATAAAAAACAATTCAAAGTCAACTAAATGTCACATTCAAAACTGAATGTCTATTGACGTTTGATTTTGAACAAAACAGATTCTATTAAACATGCTTTAAAATATAATAGTACACCCTCCTTAATTAGAATTTTAAAACAAACCTTTAACAATTGCTCTATTTCATCGAACCCGAATAATCAATCTGGCGGTCAGTGGGCAGTGGGACAGGCGCATTCCTGAAACTGGTTATTCTAGTATCTTAAAAACTGAAATGGCCGTTATTTATGATTGTTGTCAAATACATATGAGACATGCAGCTCTGAACCTAGATCAAAGTCTCTGACATGTCGAGCGGTTGGCGTTCAGTACTATGAATTTCAGGCTCTCTCGGATCACCGTAATGGAATCGACCGTACCCATACTTATTTGTATAACCGGTCCATACTGTAATTTGCACAAAATAAATCAAGTGCATCTTTGAATTTAATTAAACTCAAATCTGTAAAAATGAATTCAAAACTGACGAAAATTAATTAACAAAATCTACTCAGCACTTGTTAGAAAATAGTATGCTAGCAATGAATTTTGAAGACCGTTGATGACCCTTGTAAACACTTTGAATCCAGATGAGGCCCAACAAAAGTGAGACCTCATCAAGGACCAAAACTACTATCTACATATCAGGCATGTCCAACAAATAAATAATAATGTCTCCCATTTTAAATAAAGGCAAGATCAAGGGATCGATTTTTTCCAGAGTTAAGCTGGTAATTTATACATGTAGGGCATTCATTTAAGTCGATTAATTCAAGTACCCTTCGGTACACGGAATTTGCCCATAGGACATTTGCCTACTGACATTTGCCCCCACCCCTATTTGTACTTGGGCGGACATTTGCCTCCTACTGTTTTGGCTTGAGCGGACATGTGCCCCTCCGGTATTTTTGACAGGGCGGACATTTTCCCTCTTCAATTTCTTTCAACTTTATTTTATTCTACTTGCTCTACTTATTCTATTTGCTCACAAAGGATAAAAGGAAAATGCCTACATTGCTCTAAAAAACAGATGTTGATGACACAGGACAACAGTAATGCAGAAAGAGTAAGAAGCTTCCATTCTGCAATTAGTTGTCATATGTTTTAAACGACTGTCAAATCAACTTTTTAAGAATGGTCGTTAAACATCGTCCTTAACCGAGAATCTTTCTAAACCGATATTGCAGATATCCTGTGTTTAGTTGCCACCTTTTGAAATGACAGTCAATTCAACTGTTTTGAATGGTTATTTTAATTCGCTATACCGGTTTGAGAACCTCTCTAATCAGGTAATTTTTCTCGGTATAGTCACAGGGTTCGTTTTAGCTTTTGCAATAATTTTGTTATTATCAGGATCAGTTACATCTTTAAAGTAACGGATATTAGACCACCGCTTCCTTGGCATTTAAATTAAGAAATATCCGTTTAAAAAGAAAGACAGTTGGAGTATGAGGGACGTGTTTTGCTACATTTATTAATAAATGATAGCTACAGTGTAACCTCTGCAAAATAACACCCTGGGGGATATGAAATACTGTATTGCCGTTGTAGAGAGGTTGTTGCTCATCGGAGGTTAATTTCATGGCAAATCTCTCTTAAGAGAAAACACAGTAAGGAATACATGTGTCCTTTTGAATACAAATGGCTGCTTAATGCAGAACAAAAGTATTTTTATCCTGCATTAAGCTGCTACCTGCCTTAAAACGGACATTTTATCTGTACCGATGTGGAGAGGTTCCACTGTTTGTTTTGGGGATTCATTTGAAGTGTTGTTGAAAGGAGATATGTTTGTTGTGCAGAGGGCCGTTGTGCAGAGGTTGTACCGTATGCTATAAACCCCTTCACTGCCATTATGACATAATAATCCGTCTAACACAGTCACTGCAAAGTATTGTCTGCTTAAATGTTTCATCTACAGTTTAGATCCAGACGAGACGTCCAATATCTCATTATCAAACCAGATCCGAACCTGATTTACACCTATATCTACGTCTTTTGAAAAAAAATGGATTATCTTTTTTCATCCATAACATACATGTACATCATGTCGGTGAATGGATTAAGCAGCATCTAAGTATGCAGTACATGTGTATCAAGCAGAAAAACAAAGCATGTACACGGTAAAATATTAGGCACTAATCGTAAAAAACAACCATACATGTATAATTCGAATGACTTTTGAAACCTTTTAAAACGTACATTTCAAGCTGCCGAATCAAGACCAATAATGGAGAAAACATCTGACTTTACAACTCACATGGCTGAAATTTCGAGGTGATTGAAATTTGGTAATAACACCCATCAATTCTTTCGTTTGCCAACAAAATAATTACACGTGTATATAAATATACAGGAATCATAAGAAGTCTAATGTGGACTATTCTCATAACAGACTCAATATATTTTGTGGGTCGTTTCCAGTAGATTTCTGATAAATAAAAGTTGGACTGATGTGACAATGAAAACAAAATCGATTAGGAATTGGAATCAGAACCTCAAACATAAGAGTCGAAATGAAGATGAATGCACTAACAATGTGCACGTACGTATGCAAACCTGATACAACAGCTAGTAACTTATTGTGTGTGTGTTTTGTTAAACGGGTGTACCGTGTTTCTTTTTCAAAAATCTTACGTTTTGAACGAAAGATAATTGAAATAGAAAACATACTAGAATATCGCACCCGTATTTTGCAGAAAAGAACCAGACCATTCCTGTAAAATCAAACGCGCCGAAAATAATCGATGAATTAATTTGTATTAATTTGTATTAGAAAATGTGTTTTTCTCAAAAAATATTTGAATCATCTTAATGTTCTTAAGATGATTCAAATAGTTTTAGACAACAACACACGTTTTTGGAGATATCACTTTCCTACAAAAAGATGGGGTGCCATTTGGTTCCAAAGTACGAAAGAATTTTGCTTGTGCATATATGAGGAAATGGGATGAAGAAAAGAATTGATGTCACACTAAGATGATGGTTTCGGGAACTTGGATGGTATAGTTCAAGAACTAGAAGATTTTTTATTAAGAGCATGTCTTCTGTAAATATTTCGTGGGATTGGTTCTATGGTACTATCTAATATGTTGATAAAACTGGTGTTTATTCTATTTTATTTTTGTTGTTGTTGTTGTTTTTATTGGCCTAAATCGGCCATCGGTCCACCGAGGACCCATGCCAAAAGTAAAGATGCTGTAATTTTGTAGTTCTTTATGTCTAATAATTCTATGGGAATCAATTATACAAGAAATGTCTTTGATCTCTACGACCGAAAAAAGATCCCGTCACATGTGTTATAATGCTGTTGATACTGGGTCGGCCGCGTAAATATCGGCGTGCAAACGATCGACGCAACGCTTCGAAAAGTAAAGATGCTGTATGTTTTGCTATAGTGCTTTCCATTCCTCCAACCATCCCTCCATTCATCCATCCATCAATCTATACATCTATACCGTCATCTATCAATCCATCAATCCACCCGTCCATCCATCCATCCATCCATCCACCCACCCACCCATCCATCCATCCCCACCCATCCATCCATCCATCCATCCACCCATCCATCCATCAATCAAAATATTACCGCATGGCTAATCATGGACTGAACTTCTGTAATTGTACATTGACAATGAATGTTCGTACTCAGATATTTATTATTCAACAAGCAAAAAGAGCAGACTCTGATCAGACAGTTCCTGTCGGTTTCTATAGGAGCCATTTATCTTCGTCTTCATTGTTACAAGGTGTGACTTTTTGGACCTCTGCAAACAGAGTGGACTCGGATCATTCAGTTCCAGTAGGAGGCGTCTGACCAGGATCTGCTCTTAGAGCTTATTTTATAAGAAATAAGATAGTTCTGATCTATAGTTTTAGCCATGATAAAAATATATTGTTCGTAGCGCAATTATTAAAATAATGTCAGTTATTTAAATTTCACACAAACCCGGCCCTACAGCGACAACAAGAACAAAGCTGCAGCCACAACACTATTAGGTATTCAAGTATTGGCTTTGGTTGATTATCTGTTTTATTCTTGAAATATTGTTCTGTTATTGCAAAATTTGGCTGTTCCTCTAAACATTAAAGCATAAATTATCAAACACATAGCAGTAAGTACAGAAATCTACGATAAAACATGGGGCCGGAAATTAATGTACACAATGTCAATTATAAACTATCTTTGTGTGAAAGTGTCATATTCCAAATACGATGCAGCACTAACTGCTTGTTGCACACTCTGTCAGCTTGATGGCTAACCTGAATTCAAGTCCGAGTGTTGTAAGGTATGTGTGTGTCTGTGTGTGTGTCTATGTATATGTATCTGCGTGTGTGTCTGTGTGTATGACCGTCTCTGTATGCGTGTGTGCTTGTGCGTGTGTGCCTATGCCTGTGTATGTGTGTATGTGTATATATATCTCTGTGTGTATGTGTCTGTGTGTTTCTGTGTGCCTTTGTGTCTGTCTGTCATTATCTATTTGGTTCGCTAAAGCATTTCAGATACAATTGAAATCAATAAAATCATGAACTGTCTCTCTGTTTGTCTCTATTTCTGTCTGTCTGGCTGTCTCTCTTTCGCTACTGACTATCTGTCTGTCTGCCGTTTGTCTGTCTGTATGTCTCTCTCTGTATGTCTGTCTCTGTCTGTTTATTTCGTGTTATTTAGTCTGTATCATTCTCTGTCTCTCTGTGTCTCTCCATATCTCGGTCACTCTCCGTCTCTCTCTGTGTGTGTCTCTCTGTGTGTGTCTCTCTGTCTCTCTGTTCTCTCTGTCTCCCAGTTTCTCTCTGTCTCGCTCTCTTATTTACTTATTGTATTATAATATGAATTAAGGACCTTTATTACAATAGAACCAGAGTTGTTTTTATTTTAAATGAAATTTTGAATCTTTTACTAGGGCATTGTAAAGCAGTGTATATTCTAGTTCTTGTTTGATTATTAAGTCGTTAAAGTAATGCACCATAAGTCTAAGTTTTTTCGCCCATACTGATGACACGGATAACAATCTTAATAGTTAGGCGTAGACATATTAAAATGAAACATTCAATACAGACGCAGCGAGTCGTATTATATTTATGTACTCGTACATGTACTTGTTATATCCATGTGGATGATAGATACATAATGTAGATAACAAAAATGTAACTGGATATATCCTTACTGACCCATATTGATACACAACACTGAACAAGACCTTTCAACAGAGTGCACTTTATGTATAAACATGCGCTCGTTTGAACTCATGTGGCTGTAAATTCAAATCGAAGTCTTATCCAGAATTCGATGTCAGCAAGTACATGTAACTGATCCAGTAACTTTGTTGATCACTTCTAAAATTCCAGGTTGTCATAGTTCTATTTACCCTTCACCTGGAGAATATTTATATATTTTCACGTAATAGTTTCGAAGGGTTTACATTTACTCTACGTATGCTAGTAGCAAAGGCATGATAACAGATATGATCCATATTAGATGCTAAGCTACACGAAGTTTTTTCAATATCCAAAAGCCCATCAATGAAGAACTGAAGTAGGCAACGTCTTATGATCACTTTTGATGCAAAATTACTTAGCGTACAAAGAGGTAATTCTATAAGCTTGGTGTATGTCTTTGATCAGTTTTAATTACACATAGGTCCGCTCGCCTATTATATATAACAATACCAGTTTTGGTCGTATAGGTCTAAAGATATATTTATTGGCAGACTTGTATGTATTGCATTTACTCCAAATATTTGGACATGCAAACCTATAGAAACAGCATAGTCCCAAATTAGAAAGTAGACACAAACAAATCTTTGTACAACTTAGATGAAGAATTATTCAGGTTTTAACCCTTATTGCATGATTAGTGCAACCTAACTGGTGTTAGCTATACACTATTTGCACATGCGTAGAAAGTCGTGTTATTGAATAAAGGTGAAGAACCAGATCAGACGGTGCCTATAGTAGCCACCTGGCCAGGGTCTGCTCTGTTTGATTTTGGTATGCTATAGATCTGATTCTACAGTTTTAAAAAAAATCCCTTGAAAAGTTTACATTATCAAAATTGAACTGGTAAATATTGATGCTGGTAATACTTTTTATATGAATACTGGACAGGGAAAGGGTGAAAGATATATGGTTCTCACATAACTTCCCTTATCTCCGGGTTAGAACAACGGGTTAAGATTCTCTTATCAGTAGCACGTGTAAGATCACTTTAGAATATATATGACGCCATCCGTGATATATGACGTTAAACTGGGGGAAACACCGATGTTTACATGTCATTAAAAGGGCGAAAATAGATCTAGATCTACACTGTTTGGTTATGTGGGAAAAAGAATCTGATGTTCGTTGTGTTTTAAGATCACATGTTCCTAAACTCACCAAGGCTCGCTTAATAACATTTTCTTAGGCTCGTTTAGGAACATGTGATCTTAAAAGACAACTCGCAACAGATCCTCTATATTATATTTTAAAATATGTGGATATATATGCCTAAAACATTACACACTGTTTTTACTTTAAGCTGTGTTTGTCACAGATAAAAGATCAGTATGGCATAATGGGGAAGGTTCGTTTAACAAATTATCTATAGCCATTTATTGCAAATCAGTTGTATTTAACACTATGTGACAATCAAATCAGTATAAAATGTTTACGGAAAAGCGTATGCTACAGATTTTCTCTTTTGGAAATGAATACATGCGTCTATCTTCAAAGCAGTCCAATCACCTTAATTCACTATCACATTCTCAGGCTTGGCTTTAAAGAAACTTTTTTTAAGAAGGTGGTGAACTATGTTGAACCTGATCAAAGAAATTTGTTAAAAATATTCAATGGAAAAGTAGTAAAGTCAAGCAGGCAAAGCCACATACAAGACGCAACCACCACCAAAACACCGACAGACAGCATGACACACACACACACAACCTGATTGCGCTATTAATGTATTTGCTATTTGTATAGCAAAAATACAATTTTCTTCAGGTCTCACTTTCATTCCAGAATATAATCACCAACTGACTTGTTAGGGTTTCTGCTTCTTTTGCTTACAGGGGCATACTATTTAAAGTCCGAATCTTCAACTTCACTGACATCTAAAGACGTCAATGAAGTCCGAATCTTCAACTTCACTGACATCTAAAGACGTCAATGATGTCATAGAACAAACAGTTTTAGTATATTTAACCATTTACTCCATGAATATTCATACATGTATATGAAATAATAAATGTTAATTAGGTTATCATAATGCACATGGAAACAGGAATTGTTGGCCATGGCAGATCATTATCTTTATTATATCATAAGTAAACAGAGCAGACCCTGAACAGACGGCTCCTACAAGAGCCGTCTGACCTGGGTCTACTCTGTTTGCATAGGGGTAGATAGACGTATTCATGGACTATAGGGTTAACCTTTTCCCTTATGTTTATTCCATTTTCAATACCTACTGAATATTCACGGACAAAATACATGTAGTTTTACTAGGGCATTGTAAAGCAGTGTATATTCTAGTCTTTGCTTGATTATTAAGTCGTTAAAGTAAAACACCATAAATCTAAGTTTTCCGACCGACCATACTGATGGCACTGATAACAATCTGAATAGTTGCCTCGATGATCCACACCGTCGGAATTTGCACAGGGTATCCTTCATCAATGCTAATAATTATATAATAGAGGTGAGAAAATCTATTTCTCCCCGTATTCATGTAAAACAATATTTCTATAATCAATTTGCATATAAATGAATATAGATAAAGAACCATAGCAATCAATACAGCATCGTTTCTTTTCGATACGTCGCTTCCATCGTCCACACGTCAATATTTACACGGTCGACAATAACATTAAAATACATGTACATGTAACAAGATCATTTTTTGTCGTAAAGATCTAAAACAATATGTATAGAATTGATTCATATAAAATTAATATAAATAAAGAACTACAACAAAAAGGACAGCATCTTAATTTTGGGCGTGGGGCTTCGATCGACCGAGGGCCGCCAATCCAATAAAAACAACAAAACAATAAAACATAAGCAATCAGATTCAAATTAATTTGAAACTATGTTAAACAGTACAACTGAAGCGATTTCACGAAATGTTTACAGAAGTAATGTTCTAGATAAAAAGATATAGCATCTTTGCTTATACATGTATGTTATTTAACGTTACTCTATTTAGGCACATCCCCCCAATAATATTGTTTGTCAGAACCTTTATTTTGGTATGTTAAAAAGTAAATTTCTGGTCAGAAAAAAGGAACTGCATACATGTATTGATCTACAAAATTTGATAAGCAAACAAAGCAGACCCAGGCCGACAGCTAGATACATAGGGGATGTCTGCTATATGTCTTCCCTGTTTGCTAGTGCGAGCAAATTCGGAATCACGAGGGAAAGGGTTAAACATTTATATACAAAACTGGTGATAAACCTGATAGTTTTTCGAAATAAAGCAACTTCTAAATATATCTATAGTTCTGTACATATGTGTAGGGACGAACAGTCAACTCGTCGAACTGATTATAAAGCAAAAAATCATTACCCATACTCCCAGCAAAACATACTGATATAGTTTCAGATTTTGTTTCTAACAATGTTACAGTGGGTGTTGAGGTTATATATCTAGGAAAATATCGTAACATTTATATTTCTAAGTCATAAATCAGTATCAGTATCAGACCAATTATAGTTCCGTAAGTTGAGGTTCATAATAATACAAATGCATACAGCAAGAAATATATTTATCGACGCAATTCGAAAAAATATATCGACGCCGTGAGAACTCACAAGTAACACGCAGTTGCTCTTTGATTATAGGGCCTACCATACCTTTTTATGTAAGGGTAATTCTGATTGGTTAAAGTCCGCGGTTGGGCGTTACATTCGGCACTTAGCGTACGGACGGTCCATTACTCTCGAAAAGCGCATGAATCGCATGATGCAGTTTAGAAAGCGCGTGATGCGGTTTAGAATCATTCTCTCCATATTGTTGACGGAGTTTTCCTGATACATATCTTACATGAACACTTTCAGGCGTCATGCTGAAAATTCATTTTGAAAGGTCTTCTATGTTGTGGATAAGTCCGGCAGGGATACCTTTGTTTACACTACTTGTAAAGCTAAGGTGACTTTGAGAGAAGTGTGAGGTTAGGACGTCCGTAAACCGGTTTAAACCCCCAGTGGTGATTTTGCTACTGACAGTGACAAGGCGGTACTCTCTTTGTCACCCTTACTTTTGTTTGTCTTGTGTCTTTGTGCTTTTGTTCATGTGTGGAATGTTTGTCTCAAGTACTTGTGTGCTGTTAATGTTTTCTGTGTTCATCTCGTATATTTGCGTATGTTAGGTTGTGTATATATGTGTGTGTATGTGTGTGTGTGCCATGCTATCTATCGATGTTTTGGTGGTGGTTGTGTCTTGTATGGGGCTTTGCCTGCTTGAATTTATTACTTTTTCCTTTGTTTGAAGATGCCTGGAATGTCTCATATTGAATGACATAAAGCATATTGAATGGAATACAGCATTCCTGGCGTCTTTAAAAATGTGTTTCTCATCTTGTGTTGGGACTTTTGCTATGTCCATCTCTTCTGTTAGGTATTTAACTCCTTTGACATACATGCCTTTGCCATGCTGAATGGCACTGGTGTTGGAGGGTGCTTCATGAGATCCCCAAGATCAGTATCCACATATGGCCTTCATGACTGAGCTAGAAATTTCCGTGTTGCCGACACCGACCCTTCCATTGTTTTGAATACCAGCCTTTAACAAGTCGAAGAAGTTTACGAGTTTCCAGTCTGTTGTTTTAAACACTTCTTTAGTGTCTTTGTCTCTTGCATCTGCCAAGAGAAACATTTTGAACAGATTTTCGGACAAACAATACAAACAACATTGAGCGCAAAATTGACATCAATCATTGTCACCTTGTAGAAAATTGGTTGGTTGTATGGTTAATGCCAACTGTGGGTTATTATGATAGCCCAGAAAGAGTTGAGCGGATATACTTTACAAACCATGTTATATTGCTTTTCGATGTACTCATCAATACTGGTAGATTGTAATTTACACGTCATTACATTGGCGTCTCCTCAAAACTTGATACTTTTAAAAGTTATTTTTAAACAGCTTTGCTGTGGTGTACTGATACTGATAACGACAACGAACATACTCGTATGTATACAACTATTCAAATGAGTTGAGACATCGGCCTACACATTCTCCGGTTAGGTTAATTTATAAGTTTTACGTTCTTGATTCATTATCTTTTATTCTTTGCATTCAGACACTGGCTAAATCATTTCACATATTTTGTGATACACTACTCATTGTTATGAATATAAAAGTAAGCAGATTTTAAAGTTCCGTATCACGCTTGGACATTGAAACGTTATTTGTACCTGAACTGTTAATTTGTTTTTATACCAGGGAGGTGAACAATCATGCCCGTTTAGCAAACTAACGGATACAGACACCATCGTTTGATACAAAACCAGCTAAATCATAATTTGAAAGCGGATACATTATTTCGGTATATTTTGAGCATACCGGGTGGTTTAAAATTCATTCTTCCATTTTTAAATAATTTCCCTGCTTTTTGTTTCATGTAAGCATTGATATTCATGAATATGCTAATAGACTGATTAACAACAGTATATCTAAATCAAAGACCAATGTTTTCTTTTGAGTTTGGTAACAGATTGATAATGTCAGCTCCTTGTTGCCCAAGGCCCTGTGATTTGAGGTTATTAGCTTCTCTAGGCAGTCCGGACATTCATTTGCTATGGAAACTCTAACACTCAATAAAATGCAGATAACCCATAGATGCGCGTTTTTTACATAATGTCAGCTAGATTACTCTCAATGAGGTGGTTTTATCAATAAGAACATATCTCTATGCATTACGAGCACCACAGATGATTTCAGATCTAGTTTTTACCATTTCCTGTATTTTCACTTTATGTTTGGTTTTCTCATTAATATTCATGACTATGCTTATGATCTTATTAACAACATGACATTCTAAATCAAAGACCAGTGTATTTATTTTATGTTTCGTATCAAGATGATACTGTTAGCTACCAGCTCTCGAAGGCACTGCGATATGTTATCTTCTCTATGCGCTGTCCGGAGATACGTCTGCTGTGGATACTTATCAACTCAATAAAAATGCACATAAGTCATAGAGACACGATTTCGTTTTATAAAATACTTTCTTTTAAGGTGTTTTATCATATGAACATACTTGGGTGTATTTTTGAGCATCACATGTGATTTTAGATCTAGTTTTCACCATCTTCTAGTCTTTTTTTCCTCATTTGTTTCGCTTTTCTCATTAACATTCATGATTATGCAAATGAGAGAATTAACAAAAAGTTTATTGCTAATAAAGGACCAATGCCTCACTTTCAATTTGGCACCATTTTCAAACTCCTAGTGTCCCAAATAGCATAGATATACTACATTATAGCCTTTACCCACAGGCGTTGTTGTCCTGACCTATGGCTGCCACGGAAACGGTAGACATATCCACAGCAGGAATGAGTTTTTTCATGGGCACATTTTTTATTTCCATTCAACAGACCCTATCAAACACTCTGGTACCCATGAAAAAACATCAAGGGTGTGCGTGTGGGGGGGGGAGGGGTGTATGTGTGTGTGTGTGTGGGGGGGGGGGGGTTCCGATGCACGGTGACGCTATCTGCCCCCGGGGTATATGTAAAATCTCTCATTTGCGTTGAAATTCGTTCGCCTATATAAGGTGGTATTGATTCTGTAAAAGCTTTGAACATGAAGCAGTATTATTGTCTTTCTCTTCTACATGTATTATGTAAAGATAGATGCTGTCTTATCTTACAAATAATTAGAGATCCAATCAAGAGGTCAATGCCATTTCATAAAAGTACAAAAATGAGTCATGCAGGAAATACCACATACAGAACAAACACTCGCCCGAACAGCAACACAAGGAAACAGCAAATGTACATGGGTAGAAAAAACAACAAGAGACGCACAAAGACAAAACAAACATACAATAGGAGGAAGATGGAAGTACCGCCTTGGAACGGTCAGTGACAAAAGTCACCGGGGGTTTAAACCGGTTTATGGGCGCCCAACCTCACCCTTATTCCATCCCCATCCTAAAAGACAAACAGTGTAAATAAACGTATCCCCTCTCCGACTAATCTACAACAACCGCGACAGCAAATACAGTGGTAAAGTGCATGTATAACAAAAAAACATTTAATTGAACATACTGTATCCACCTATCGCTAGTGTACTCAATGATTGAGCTGCAAACAGAGTAACTGTAGAAAAGTAATAAAGGGTACGACAAAAATGAAATAGTACAGATATCCGACGTTCTCCTTCCATTTCTGGATTTAAGAGGTCGCCTTCATAGCTTAAATATAATACCTTTGCTCTTTTAATATATAGCAATTTCAAATCATATACTTTGTGTTCTAATTGAGACGTCAGAGAGTTGGGCACTAGTTTGATCACTTTGTGAAAATAGTTGTTGAGTTAATTAGCCTTTTATTCATCGGTGGTAAAATAATTGAATGTGATTATCATCATCATTAAAAACTTAACGGTGGCATGCATGAAAAACATTGCTTATTTTTCAAACACCGTTGCCCGTGTGTGCATGAGTGTCTCACGTATTTTCCTCTTATTTTCTATCGATGTTTTGGTAATAGTTGCGTTTTGTGTGTGTCTTTTCTGACTTGACTTTACTACTTTTCATTTGTCTCTCATTTCACTGTTTTCAGCTTTCAGTAGGTGACGCATGTGCTGTACCAAGTGCTCTTATAAATAAGCATTTCATATTATTGTCGAAACGAAGATAATTGATACGCGCATGTCACACTTAAATAGTGTGTCACATACTTACTGATAACTGATCGTCGCATACATCGTAACTGATTTTCACAAACATAGCAAATTGGGCAACTTTTTTGCCCTGGATCCAAGCTGTAGAGATAAAAACTATTGAACATGGAACATAAAGTTATCTAAACTGAAAAGCTGCATGCAAAGTGTCTGAACAGCATAAGACTAGTAGTACGTACAATTGGAGTTCTGGTGCACCATCTGTTTGGAAGTATGTGGACATGGGTACAACATTTAGTTATGTCACACATTGTTTTGGCCCGCTTCTACTCCCAATGAAGGCAAAGAAAGCAACATCAGTTCTAGCGCAATCCCGCCGATCCACAAACCCCTGTTTAGACAAACAGATAAACAAGGGCGTCCACCCTTGACTGGGCCCTCATTTAGCAGACATCACTATGCTGTTAAAGCAGACGGCATTCCTTAAACGCACTCAGATGTGTAATTTATAAACCATACTATAGTTGACAGGTATATTTATGAAAATATGCAGGTTGCAAAATTGTCGTCTGCTTTAACAGCATAAAGCTGCTGATAGTTGTTTTCTAGTCCTGAGAACAGTATAGAACCAGACCATCTCGTTGTTTGGATCATTTTCTGACTGTGCTGTCAGACCGGATCCGTAACGAAAAATAGCATTCGTAACACGTTGATGTGATTCAAATTTGTAACACGTCAATTTCATACAGAAAAGGCAGCTAAAAAGTGCATGTGTAAAACTAAAAGACTTTTATCACAAGCTGTGAGCAATTACATGATGTGCATTTTCAGTCATGTCATGATTAGTATCGGAATGAAACCATCACCGCCCAATCAGTATCATCATCACCATCATCAACATTCATCGCAAAACTGATAACTGTATCAAATTGTAATAAGTCAAGTCAAGTCAAATTTATTTACATAGTCGGATGAACATAACAAATAACATAAGCTCTAATGATATATTTACACCGACTTAAGTTATACATCACATACATACAACCATAGGTATACAAGAAAGACAATAAATAGAATATAGGGAAAAGCTAAGCATTTCGACGAGAGTTAAGACGTTGTAATATAGCAATTGTTTAAAATATATGCAGATTCTGATTAAAGCCTGCACATTATTTAAACAAGGGATAATGTTCTACGTATTAAAAGTTATAAATTTGAGAACAAATACGGTAAAAGGCATTTAAAAGCATACACATTTCAAGCACAAAATAAAAGCGTTTCTATCACACGTTATCACACTCATGCATAATGACGGTCAACTCGTGCATATTTCAATACATAAAGACGCATTAATTACTTCCCTTGACTAAGTACAAAAAAGAGGAAAATATAGGACTAGACTAAGAATTCATTAAAAACGTAAATTATTCAGTTGTAGTTACGACACATTACATGCACATAGTAAAAAACAAACTTATATGGGTAGCAAATAAGCAGCACATACATAAGCAAAAAGTAAAACAAAAATGGATAAGAAGGAGGCAAACATAGAAATTACATGCCGGGGGAAAAAGGTACAAATCGCAAAGTACGAGCTGACATGACAAATGAAGAATCTTTCAACAAGCTGCCGCCAAAAATACTATAGCACATTCAATAATCTAAAAATATAAACCAAAGGAATGACTAAGATTTTTTTTCCTAAAAGTATATCATTATATTTATAGTTGTTAAAATATTTGGCATATTGTACTTTTTCAATTAAAAGCAAATGCAGGAACTACGAGGTGATATTTATTTAATCATAGGCAAACATTAACAGCATTGCATAGGTGCATGCTCTATGACAATTGAAACTCTTCAAGATCTTTTAGGCAGGTAACTTAAAACATGTGACCAGCATGTACATTATATCTTTAAAATGTGCTGCTAAGTTTGTGAAAATTTGAGACATGATCCTCAAGGAAATATAATAACATTCTTAAACAGTCACCCTGCCGAAAAAACTTTTAACAGTAGAAAATATCGACAACTTCAAACCATCCGATACCACACATTTCATTTGCAACAAGACATTCACCCATTTGCTGTGCTTGATTATGTTTCGAATTGCAATACGGAGTCCGCTACCTTCTCCAGCTGCTCTTCTGAATAATAAACGGACACTGACTATGTTTTGGTACTTGATTCATTACTGTTTGTGCTACATAAAGTTGTGCTTTTGCAATATTGTTTCTTATAGTTCCCAGATGTTTTCATCATAAGCATTTTGTTTTTTAAATTCTCAACTGTGCGGTCTCAGAATCATTGGCTGCTTCAGAGTATACCCCAGGCTCGGTGTAAGTGTTGATCTCTGGCTGGACATCATTGTTGAAACCAGGTTCGGCATCAGATTAGTGTTCATCTTGACGTCATTGAATATCTCGCGCTCGGCGTCGGTACTGAACTCGTGTTTGTCGCCATTGTTAGTTAGTTTAAACATATTTTATTTCAATATATATTGAGAGGGGTTGGGCCACACGTTCTTCCAACATTAGCTACGGCCCTTCCCCTACAATTTTAACATTGCAATTGAATATTTAGCAATATGGCTATATATACACTATAACATACACAAAAAAAGACAGGAGGAAAAAGTAGGAGAAGAAGAAGCAGAAAAAGATGATGATTAAAGAAGAAAGAGAATATGACTAAATGTTGACAACATATCAAGAAGAAAAGAATATTTTATTATATTCATTGTTGACCACGACCTCTGTGTCAATGCTAAGTTTGAGCACGGCGTCAGTGTTCCTCATCTCGTCTTCGGCGTCATTGTTTATCTCGAACTCAGGATCAGTGCTGATTTCTGCTTCGGAGTCAGTGTTGACATCGGGATTGCTGTCAGTATTGATTACGGATTTTGTGTCAGTATTGAATTTGGGTTCGGCGTAAGTGCTTATCTCGTACACGGCGTTATTCATCGCGTGCTCGGAACTAGGGTCCATATCCACTCTCCGACTAATCTACAACAAACGCGATGGCAAATACAGTGGTAAATTGCATGTAAAACGAAAACATAATTAAGTGAAACAATTTAATTAAACTGTCGAAACATTAGATATTAGCTATAAATGATTCAACTGTATCAAACAATAATGGCGATAAACAGAATAAAACATCAAGCCGTTTCCATCCACTACAATGTTTAACAGCTTCTGAAGATACTGAGAATCGGCGCATGGAGTCGAACCTGATGCTCAATGGTGAGAAGCTATTGCGCTGACCGTCACGCCATCCATGGGCTATATCGATTCATATTGTGGTGACTAGTGATGATAACTTGCAATGGTACGAATGGCAAATATACAAAGATATTCCTATTACAATTAACTGATTGAACATTGTCAGCCAGGAACTCAACCCGTTACATATGCTATTCTAATGTCAAGCCCCATGTCTAACCCTCACATTTGTAAAACATTTTACCTTATAGATGGATCCAGTTCGTCTCACTTAAATATGTTTTAGTTTTACATGTAATTTACCACTGTATCTGCCATCGCGGCTGTTGTATGTTAGTCGGAGAGGGGATACGTTTATTTACCCTGTTTGTCTTTTAGGGCGGATATGGTATAAGTGTGAAGTTTGGCACCCCTAAACCGGTTTAAATCCCCAGGTGACATTATCACTGACCGTTCCAAGGCGTTACCTCCATCTCCCCTTTTGTTTGTTTGTTAAGTCTGTGCGTCTCTTTGTGTCTTTTGTATGCATGTACATTATTGAATGTGCTAAAGTATTTTTGGCGGCAGCATGTTGAAAGATTCGTCGTTTGTCATGTCAGCTCGTACTTTGCGATTTGTACCTTTTTCCCCGGCATGTAATTTCTATGTTTGCCTCCTTCTTATCCATTTTTGTTTTTCTATTTGCTTATGCATGCGCTGCTTATTTGCTACCCATATAAGTTTGTTTTTGACTATGTGCATGTAATGTGTCGTAACTACAACTGAATAATTTACGTTTTTAATGAATTCTTAGTCTAGTCCTATATTTTCCTCTTTTTTGTACTTAGTCAAGGGAAGTAATTAATGCGTCTTTATGTATTGGATTTTGCACGAGTTGACCGTCATTATGCATGAGTGTGATAACGTGTGATAGAAACGTTTTTATTTTGTGCTTGAAATGTGTATGCTTTTAAATGCCTTTTACCGTATTCGTTCTCAAATGTATAACTTGTAATACGTAGAACATTATTCCTTGTTTAAATAATGTGCAGGCCTTAATCAGAATCTGCATATATTTTAAACAATTGCTATATTACAACTTCTTAACTCTTACCGAAATTCTTAGCTTTTTCCTATATTTTTTTATTTTCTTTATTATATACCTATGGTTGTATGTATGTGATGTATACCTTAAGTCGGTGTAAAAAGATCATTAGAGTTTATGTTATTTGTTATGTTCATCAACCTATGTAAATAAAATTTACTTAACTTCACTTGACTTGTTACAAATAGATCAAGTTTTTAGTTTTGCGATTAATGTTGATGATGGTGATGATGATACTGATTGGGCGGTCATGGTTTTAATCCGACACTAAGCATGACTTACAAGGACCACAATGGAAATAAGGAAATTATTTACCTTTTTTGTGTAATCCTTGGTTTCTAGTGCGCATTACATGGCTTTTTATATGTTGTCATAGTTATATTTTGCCATGTTATGTACACTTTTTACCGAAATAAATCTATCTATCTATCTATGACTTGACTGGAAATGCACATCATATAATTGCTCACAGCTTGTGACAAACATCTTTAGTTTTACACATGCACTTTTTAGCTTCCTTTTCTGTATGAATTTGACGTGTTACAAATTTGAATCACATCAACGTGTTACGAATGCTATTCGTTACGGATTTGGTCTAACGGCGCAGTAAGAAATTGATCCAAACAACGAGATGGTCTGGTTCTATACTGTTCTCATGACTTGAAAACAGCTATCAGCAGATTTATGCTGTTAGAGCAGACGACACTTTTGCAACCTGCATATTTTCATAAATATACCTGTCAACTATAGTATGGTTTGTAAATTACACATCTGAGTGCGTGTAAGGAATGCCGTCTGCTTTAACATCATAGTGATGTATGCTAAATGAGAGCCCAGTCAAGGGTGGACGCCCTTGTTTATCTGTTTTGTCTAACCATGGGTTTGTGGATCGGCGGAATTGTGCTAGAACTGATGTTGCTTTCTTTGCCTTCCTAGGGAGTAGAAGCGGGCCAAACAAATGTGTGACATAACTAAATGTTGTACCTATGTCCACATACTTCCAAACAGACTGTGCACCAGAACTCCAATTGTACCTACTACTAGTCTAATGCTGTTCAGACACTTTGCATGCAGCTTTTCAGTTTAGATAACTTTATGTTCCATGTTCAATAGTTTTTATCTCTACAGCTTGGATCCAGGGCAAAAAAGTTGCCCAATTTGCTATGTTTTTGAAACTCAGTTACGATGTATGCGACGATCAGTTATCAGTAAGTATGTGACAAACTATTAAAGTGTGGCATGTGCGTATCAATTATCTTCGTTTCGACAATAATATGAAATGCTTATTTATAAGAGCACTTGGTACAGCACATGCGTCACCTACTGAAAGCTGAAAACAGTGAAATGAGAGACAATTGAAAAAGTAGTAAAGTCAAGTCAGAAAAGACACACAAAACGCAACCATTACCAAAACATCGATAGAAAATAAGAGGAAAATACGTGAGACACTCATGCACACACGGGCAACGGTGTTTGAAAAATAATTCGCCACTTTGTAAAAAGCAATGTTTTTCATGCATGCCACCTTTATGTTTTTAATGAGGATGATAATCACATTCAATTATTTTACCACCGGTGATTAAAAGGCTAATTGACTCAATAACTAGTTTCACAAAGTGATCAAACTAGTGCCCAACTCTCTGACGTCTCAATTAGAACACAAAGTAAATGATTTGAAATTACTATATATTAAAAGAGCAAACGTCTTATATTTAAGCTTTATGAAAATTGCATTGACCTCTTGATTGGATTCCTAAGTATTTGCAAGATTAGACAGTTTCTATCTTTACATAATACATGTAGAAGAAAAAGACAAAAATACTGCTTCATGTTCAAAGCTTTTACAGTATCAATACCACCTTATATAGGCGAACGAATTTCACCGCAAATGAGAGATTTTACATATACCCCGGGGGCAGATAGTGTCACCGTGCATCGGACAACCACAAACACCCTTGACGTTTTTTCATGCGTACCAGGGTGTTTGATAGGGTCTGCTTAATGGAAATATAAAATGTGCCCATGAAAAAACTCATTCCTGCTATGGATATTTCTACCGTTTCCGTGGCAACCATTGGTCTGGACAACGACTGTGGGTAAAGGCTATAATAGGAAACGACGGGTGTTCATTTAAGACATTTAAGCATTTACTCGGTGAATATATATGTACGAAGTAATGACACCATGATGGATATCAATCAGATTACATTTGTTCAAGCTATTGACAAAGTCAAAGGTTGATTTCTACTCAGAGAAAGAAGAATCATGCCAGGCAGACTCAAATAGTCTTTTCAGGGTCACTACGCACTTGCAAGTCTTGTGAACTGGATTCAATTCCTACATGGCTGTTAAAGCCATGCCTTGATGGAACTTCTACCGTTTCTGACAAACATTGTAAACTCCTCTTTAGGCACTATCTACGTTCTAAAATGTTTCTAAAAGATGTAACATGTCAGACCTCTTTTGAAGAAACCGGGTATCGATTAAAATGAAACTTAAGAATTATAGGCCTGTATAGAATTTACCACTTGTCTCCAAAGTGTTAGTAAATGTCGGTCGACAAACGCATTTAGTCCCACTTGACATCAAACGAACTACATGATCACCATCAGTCAGATCACCATCAGTCGGCATACCGAAAGCATCATTCAACAGGGACTGCTCTCCTGAAAGTTCAAAACGGCAGCCTTCAATCCCTAGATTAAAACAAAATTACAAATCTGGTCATGCTTGACTTATCGGCTGCATTTTACACTATCGATCATTAAACGCCTGGAAAAAGACTTGAGAATCATTGGACAACCCTTTGAGTGGACAACCTCCTACCTGAATGACCGCTATTAAATAGTCTCAGTAGATGTAGAACTTTCCACCCCAGTTAACATGAAATATAGCCTGCCGCAGGGATCGGTCCTAGGATCAAAGCACTACATCATGTACACAACAGATGTCGGCTCAATCTATAGAAACCATGCGCTTAATCACCATTTCTATGCCGATGACTCACATGTATACCTGTCCTTTAAGCCCAATGGTATTTTCTGTCAACAAGAAGCTTTATCGCGAATTGAAGACTGTCTCAAAGAAATAGTCTCTTGAATGCACCAGAACATTTTTGAAGCTCAATACTGACAACACTGATGTCATCATCCTGTTTCATACAAAAACAAAAAAGTACCTGCAGAGGTTAATGTGCAAGTTGGACCCTCTAAAATCAGACCATCTTTGTGTATAAAGAATATCGGTGCATGGCTCGATTCATAAATGAATGTGACATCACATATCAATTCCGTGTGCATGACTCCGGCAAATAGGCAATATAAGAAAGTACCTCTCACCTGATGCTACCAACCCTTTGGTGAACTCTCTTGTTATATAAAAAATAGACTGCTGTAATTCACTGCTGCATGGAGTTTCAAACAACTCACTGCGGAAATGTCAATGAGTGCAAAACACAGCAGCCCACATCATAACCAGAACTCCTCGATATAATCATATCAAAATTCTGACACTTAAGTATAAATGAAAAAGCAGTAAAGTCAAGCTGGAAAAGCTACACACAAAACGCCACCATCACCAAAACACCTACAGAAAGCATAGTAGTTTATACACATACACACACATACAGTAGAAAGTCACATACAAGACGCAATCACCAACAACACATCAATAGACAGCGTGCCACACACACACACAACCAAACACACGCAAACACACGAGAAGAACACATAAAACACCAACAAATACACGAGCACCAGAGACAAACATGAACAAAACACAAGCACAAAGACACAAGACAAACAAAAGTAAGGGTGACAAAGAGAGAACTGCCTTGGCACGGTCAGTAGCAAAATCACCACTGGGGGTTTAAATCGGTTTACGGACGTCCTAACCTCACACTTATCTCAAAGTCACCCTAGCTAAACAAACATTGTAAATAAAGGTATCCCCGCCGGACTTCCCCACAACATAGAAGACAGTTTTCACAGTACAAAATGTAAAACATAGCATAACAACTGCGAAAGTCCGTCAAATATGTACTCAATGACTTTGCTGAAGACAGCAACTGCAGGGAAGCCGTTAAGGGCACGACAGAGAAAAGGTAATACATGAGTCTGGTAAGCTCATCCCATTTCTGGGTTTAAGAGTATACCATCATAGAGTACTACCCCCGGCCTGTCATCGTGCAAGCAAAGGGGAAAGCGTAGCGACCGACTGTAAAGGGGTCGATAACCAAACATGTAGTGTGTTGTAATATAATAGGGTCATAATCTTTCTTCCTTAAAGTTTTAATGCGTTTAATAAACAAATCGTGAAAATGGATATGACCATGAATTTTCCTAAGTTTGTAGATAACATCACCATAGAAATCTGGATGAGAAATACATTCTTGCATTAACGTCCGTAAATTGCAGTTATATTTACTAATGAGGGGTAAATTTCGATAATAGAATTTTGAAAAAGCTTTCCGAATTTTATGATATATGTAGCCTTGCTTAAGAAGTTTATGAGTTATAATTAAATTACGACTATTAAAATCTACTAGCAAAGAACAGGCTCGGCAAAGCGAATAAGTTGAGAAATGTAAATGAATCTTCAAAGTTCATTGTCGACATGCTTGACGTGTAGAGAGTTAAGGTCAGCAAGTAGATCATTGTCATTGGTTGTGCCAAAAAGTCGTATGGTAAAATACGGTGAGAGAAGGAGTTTCATGCATGCAGCTCCAAATCTTTGGAATGCTCTACTGTTAGACATTAGAGACGCAATGTGACTGCAATGTTTCAACAGGTGTCTGAACACGGATTTTCTAACATTTATTACTAGAACTCTAGTACTGTATATCTAAGCCACGTCTTCAGTACCAGTCGCGGGTGATGGCACTCAGTATTGATAATTATGTTTGTGATAATTTTACTCGGTTCAATCCAAACCAGGGTCGGGGCTTGCAATTCGTGAGGGTAACATGTCTCATATTGGAAAGGGAGAATTTCATTCCCTATTCTAGACTATTTAGAGCAACATGTTGTCATGTTGGAGTGGGACCTTGATCCCAAGTTGCGAGTGGTCTTACCGACCAACTTTGGATTGTGATTTCCGGAGGCTTTATCGTTTTCAGATATTGTCACTGTTTGCACTGAACTCCTATGGTCACTGCAGGGTGGTCATTCACTTGGGGGTTACTGTATGCACCATTCCGTAATTATACTTTCTCTGTTTTGTCTGGAGCCGTCTTCTGATCTGGATCTGGATCTACTCCGTTTGCAAATGCGTGAAAACACGATTATATGAGGGAAAGGCTGGATGTTTTCCACATGCATGACTTTCATCCTACATTAAGTAATAACTCTCAAGAGGTTTGTGATAGACCTTCGGATTGGGAAATTTGACTGCATAAAATTGGTGTAAATGTTTGTACATTTTGATGTCTCGTATTATTGACTGCATAGTTTGTTAACTGTTTCAATTTGAATGTTTGATTATAAAATACGGTCCCACCTTCAAAAGGTTAAGACCCCGAAGAGACTCCGTCTAATCGGGGTACAAGATACAGTAAATCCCCGCTATTGCAACCACCTTAAGGATGTATAAGTTATGGGTGCTAGATGCAGGTGGTAGCTTAATGCAGGGCATAAGTAATGCAGAAAGCTCCTAGCATTACTTTTGTATTGCATTAAACAACCACCTGCTTATAAAGACACCCATGTTTATTCATGAAGTGATCTACTGTATTTGCCTTTGTAAGCACATGTTCGCCATTGGCAGTGAAATAGTTAAACTTTATTTTGTAGGTTATGTTTCTTAATGGCTAGAAATAATGATATCATGAATATTGATTATATTGTCTTTTACTTGAACACAGGACATTTTGGCAATGGTAGAAACTGCAGACTCATATGTGTATTATTTTATAAAACGATCAGGACAAACTCTGATCAAAAGGCTCCTGTCTGATCTATGTCTGCTCTGTTTGCAAATGCGTAGTAAGGCGTTTTACGGAGTGAAGTATTATATAGTAATGCCTCCCAATGGAAACTAACAAAATGTTGCTTTGGCAGTCTTTGAAACAGGTGTAACTTAATGCTGTCCTTCAAAGTAATGCAAGATGCTCCCACACAGATATTAAGCCGAAGAGACCTCGTGCATTATTGTTAAGTAGTTACGTCAAAGAGAAGTAGAGCATGCGTATTTTAACATAAATACGAGGAGTGTTTTCTCTTTGGTGAAAGTATTAATCAGGGACCAAACATGTAAGGAAACGTTCCTCAACACTATGTAACCCTTTACCTGTTCAGTATATTTATGCAATCAGTAAGGACATCATGAATATTATTTAGATATTGTTTCATATAATCACATGGCAATTTGACTTTGACAGAAACTATAGAATCAGAGCTGTATTATAACATAAGCAAACAGAACAAGCCGCGATCAGGCGAGTCCTATAGGAGTCGTCTGATCAGGATCTACTCTGTTTGCAAAGGCGTGAAAATGTTTTTATATGAAGGAAATGGTTAACATTATATTCGTATAATACATGTGTAGTTACATAAGCATTTCCGTCTAAGTACAAAACATGAAAATCAATTAAACCTTCTCATGCTAAGCGTAACCTGGTAACCTGGTATTTGCAAGCAGTTATATACATTTACTGTTTTCTTGTTGTGGTGTTGTTCGGGCGACTGTTTGTTTGTAAGTGGTGTTTCCTACAAGACTCATGATCCAGTTGAAACAGCGAGCAGTTTGACACTGAGCCAATAGTTTTTTTTAATATCTGAACAAATCGGATGTAAGTAAAATGTTACAAATCAGCGTTTTAGCAAATTTGTTTTCTTCCAGCATGAGAAAGGTTCAATTGCATAACAGGCGAAATGGTACTCAGTTGTGTACAAATACTATAGACAGGCAAAATGGTACCCAGTTGTGTACAAATACTATAGATTCTGTTGGCAAGATAAGATAAGATACTCTTTATTTATAGTCGGTTCATATCAAACAAATCAAGTTAATGAAGCAATTGTCCAACATAACCAGACTATCCAGTAACAATACAAACAACCTGTAAAAATAGAAATTATCTAAAACATCTGCGACGAAGCAAATTCAGTATATCAGTAAGATATGCCTTGTTTTATACTCAAGTAAGATGACCTCCGCCCTCAAGAAAGTCATAGAATTATTCTACACCGCTGCAAATATTTAGGTCGAATGTAGTACAGTGCACAAAATGATGAGTCGCACACAGTGCAGAGGTTGGTCTATGTATGCATTATTTGCGTCTTAGTGTCATTTGTCCCGTTTAGACATATTAGAACCAGTATTCCAGAATCAGTCTTATCGCTTTGACAGGGTAATCCAGATCTCGTCGCTTGGACGCGTCACAACGCCATATACACGCTCAATAATTTGACCGTCCACCATCTTGACTTTGTACTTCCTTAGTAAGGTAACCATAATGATTGTTGCTTCTGCATATGCAAATCGCTGTCCCGGGCAGGTGCGTTTCCCAGCGAAACCAAATGGGACAAACGACAGGCGAGATCTACTGGCAACGTTTTCAGGACTAAATCTGTCTGGGTCGAATCTGTAGCAAACCAATCAAAAATCGAACGTAAAATAGACAGTCACTCCAAGTAGCTTTCATCTGCAAAGTTTGCATTCTTTTTTGCTTCATAAAGTACCTTTTTCGTTAAGACTTTGAACAGTGGTCATCCCTTTCAGTGTGGGAAACAAGTCACATATGTCATTTACAAACAGTGTAGACCCAGATAAGAGGGTTTCAAGAACAGCCCTCTCCCCAGTGTTTGCACTATTTATAGTGTTACGCTTTTCTTTGACAACATCTTCAAATATTCCCAGTAACCTTGTTACGTTTGAAGTTCGGATTAGTACATCTGAGACTTCAGCGTTGAAGGCGTCAAATTGTGACTTCAAATGATGAGATTGATGAGTCTATAATATCAAACTCTGCTATGTTCCATGTCAAAGTAATTTGAGCAATACAGTGATAATAGAGTTTGTTTTAATGCCGTTGGTAGCTATATATATATATAGGTTGAAAGTAATGACAAAAGCTTCTTCAGGAGCTTTCTGTATTACTTTCGCCATATTTTAAGCTACCTACCCGACACTGCAAACAAGACTGATGCATTGAAAGTAGGATGTTTAATAAGAGTATGCACTGTCTCCAGTACATTAAAAGTGGGCAAGATTCAATGACGAATGGCAAGCGATGAACACTATGATCGTATCTTGCATCTCATATGAGTCAAAAGGTCTAGATCTACATAGTGTGCAAAATATAAGAAAGTTACATTAATGATGGCATGTCACAGTACAAATTCCATAATATATATGTATTTAGGCAGTGAGTTGGAGTCTCTTTGGTGACTAAACCGATATTAAGACCAGGAAGAAAACTACATGAAAAACAAACTTACTGGTTAGGAAGTGGCCATACGTTTTCATCCTGTAAACACACTCCTAAAGCATGAATCACTGGTGTCTGAAAGAAGTGTACACCATTATGATTCACGAGTAAACTCCGTGTTTAGTAGAACCCCTCTCTAAAGCATCCACTCAAACAAAATATATGTCTTTAAAACACACCACTGCTTAATGCACGATGAACAAAACGCCAATAGATCCTACAGGAGCTTTCTACATAATAGTTGTCCTGCATTCAGCTAACCGGTTCCTCTAAGACCTTAACCCTTACATTGTGGGACACGAGTCACTAATTTCCTTTGCAAACAGTGTATACACCGGTGAGCGGGCTACTACAGGAATCCGCTCATCCGCGTCTGCGTTGTTTGTCATGTAAAATATTTCTTTAAAAATCCCTAAATAATCACGATAAGCCTGGCCTGTTTAAATTTCGGAATAGTCCGTTTGAAAATACAGCGCTGTAAGGGTTTCACTTCAGTTCAGGTATCGTATTAGAAGTGTTTTACTGTATATCAAATACGTGAATATGTCTCCAGTTTTTATTGATACGACTTTTAACGTATTGAAAACAGAAGAGTAGACTAACTGAAATTCATACAGTCATTATTGTGATATGAATATTCTTCACGTAAAGTGTGATCGAATATGGAATATTCCGTATTTGAAACAAGTTGGTTTCCTTCTAAAAGGAAGTCAAGGAGAGGTCTGCTGCAGTTTTTTTATCGAACAGTTGTTATATAGAGGGGTCGTTTGACAAGGGTTTGGCAGCGGATCGTAAAGAGGTTTCTATAAATAACTACATGTATTGTGCATAACAAACAGTACATGCGCTATAAGTAGAACGAAGACGATAACCATCGAGCACCACTGCCTAGTATTTCAATTTTCTGTAAATATGTTGATGGAATAACGGAAAAATCACCAATAGAATTATACAACTACGAGAAAAGAAAAAAAGAGAAACAATAGTTTGGTTATAGGTGGATTTCGGACCCATGCCAGGTCATACAAAGGGTAAACCTGAACACTAATTTCCAACGCCTTAGTCCACTCGAACACTGTGCCTTCGATATAAATAGCGCTGATTTTATTAGTTTTATTAACTTAATCCACCGCTGGAGAAACGCGGTTTAATAGGAATAAAGTCGGGAAGCAAGGATTAATGGATAAAAAGTACTGAGATATAACGTTTAGGATAATAACGATACCGTAACAGCAGTTGTGAACTTTTATTTCTCAAACCTAGACATATGTGAAACTGGCAGCATCTCCCCGACTTCTCAAACCCAGACTCAAGCCAGACTCCCGCCAGTCCGTCTCCAGCCAGTCTCTAGCCCGTCCTCAGCCGGTCTCCTCGGTCTCCCCATAGCTAGCATTTAGCTCTATATTTATACGGTTAGTGAACCCGGAAATGTTAACCAAATTGTATAATCGACCTTAGCGTGTCTATCAATCGATAAACTTAAATGACCATTTCCTCTCCCACCATGTACCCTTAACGTGCTGCCAATCTGCATATTTACATGACAATATTACAGTACATGTTTCCTTTCTACTTGCATGATAACTAGATTAAGAAACTCTTAACTCGGGAACTGGCATATACCTAAATAATCTGTTCAGCTCCATCGATTTATGAGTAGGTCAATCTAAATATAGAAATTGAGCCAACCGTTACTCGAATTTTATACGGAATACAAAAATCATTGCACTTTGTTCTGGGATAAAATAATCATGTATATTTGAATTAAAATATTGACATTCTGGATTCAACTGATCTTTTTATTCAAATTCAACCACGTTTTCTATAAATACTTTAATATACAAACTCCTTATTGGTAAGTGATAGTTTGACTGCGTTTTTGTTATATAACCAAAATTCACGCATGCGAATAGCCACAACTCGTCCCGTCCGGTGGACGGCGATATATTCCTTTTTTATTATCCCAAATCAAAATTCCTAGAGATAAATTGTAAATCATTCCAGAATACACCGACATCCAATTCCAACACTGTGGATCGGCTTGAGGGCCTCTCATTTAAGCAATCAAAGGAATAACCGGTTTAACTGTGGGCAAATCACTGAACTGAATTAACACATGACCTGTCATTAACACTGGTCTGTGGTGTGTAATATACAATAGTCAAGACCCAGATGAGATGCGGTGTAACTCGGCATCTTACCGCGAAACGCGAATTGTTATAAAGAAATTAAAGAATCGCTCATTCTAAAACTTGAAGTACACGAAAATTTGTCCGGCCGACGACATTGCTAGCGCTGAAAGAGTTATTGGGTTGCTTGTCTTTGTTTGATTGGAGTTCCGATTTATAAATATATAATGTATAATTTATAAATACTTACATTCTTGGGGATCTTATGACCGCCAATCTCTGAATCAAAGCCCGAAACCGAGCTGCAAGTGGGGCCAGAACTGAGCATCGCATCGTTTCGTCCTGTACCTGCCTAAGGTAACTAAAACATCAAATAATTCCACTTCAACATGAATTTCGCCTTTTGAACTTTATATAATAATGTTCATTTAAAAGTTAATATGGGAGCTTATCTTGTCTTTGCCTGCATCATCCTTATCTGATATTACGTTTTAATCTGTAGTAAAGAAGGGCTATCGCAGAGGTTAATAAACATTTCTGTATCACCCCATTCGCATAGAAGTCACCATTCAGCTCTCTTGAATCCATTACGGAAAATGATATGGACTATGCATGAAACTTGTCAATAAATGTTATGAATGTTTATTAAAACATTCAGATAAAAGTGGTTCGCTCCAAATGGTAATTGCAAAATAAAACATTACCCTAATCCGCCATTTTGAATATGACTAGAAATTAATTATGTCATAAACTGGATCTCAGCATGTCAATCGTCTTTGTGAATTGTGACAAAAGTGTAACTGGTTCGCACCACAATTTTATTTCACATATAATGTCCGCCATTGGGCTTCCTTGAATCTGACCGAAAAAAAGTCATGCCTCATATCTAGAAACAAAATGAATACTTTCTACAAAACATGCACTGAAAATTGCAGGTTCCATCAGGTTCTTGCAAAGATAATGCTGAGAACACTATAGAATCAGTTCGCTCTATAAGTTGATTCGAAAATGAAAATGACCCCTTTTAGCCAAGTTGAATCTGACAGAAAGCATTTAGCTTGAAACTGATTGGAAAACATTATTGTCAGCCACAACAGCCCATCTGTATCGTATATTTCTGTGAAGTTTCATGAAAATATTAGGAAAAAAACTATAGAGGTAGTTCGCTGTATAATTCGCAGGGGCACAAGACGTCAACAATGACGTCGTCCGATAGGGCGTGTGTTATATGTGCCACACACACTCTGCACTGGTATAAAACAAACTAAGATTTTTCTCTGGTAGCCAATGTAGAGATTGGTACAAGGCGGTACTCTCTTTGTCATCCTTACTTTTATGTCTGTCTTGTGTCGTTGCACTTCTGCGTTTGTTGATGTTTGAAATGTTTATCTATTGTACTTGTGGGTTTGTTGATGTTTTAGGTGGTGTGTGTGTGTGTGAAAATTCAGTTGATGTTAAAGGTTTAAAGCCCATGTAAATACCTTTGCCAGTTTGTCTGAATATAAAGGGTAGCTCAGGTCAGCTGGTGTTATAAAGTTCCCTTGTGGTCATTAAAATCTCTTAAACAATGGGCAAACCAGTCTTGCTGACAATTGCTAATCTGTAACTGACAACTCGGTGAGTTTGCATGTGTGGATAATAAGCTTTATGAGTGGACATAAGACATATGAAAATGAAAAGTCATGAGAATTCAAACCATTATCAAAATAATGCAGTGTCTGTTTCGATTAGTCTGATTAAGGGACACAGTTTGTATGAGAGAGTCTAAGAGGGTCAGATGCTAGACAGAAAGCAGTTGAGAAAGATCATAGTGAAAAGTGTGTGAACGTAAATATAAGGGAATAAGGAAGACAGGAAGGAAGAAAGGACGTAACCAGTACATGTTACGGACGAATGGGATATGTTGAAAGTATTCATAATTACTATTTTCATTAAGGTATTACATGTATATGTTACTGAAGTTATAACTGCATGCTGTTATTTAGAAATTAGTGTAAATTTGCATTATATAACAAGCAAGATCTGAAGATGTAAGCCTTGTAATGTGTAGGTATAGAGCAATTCAGGAATATGTCTTTGCTAGAAGATTTTAAAAGTCGTAATTTAGTTATAACAGATAAACTTCTTAAGCAAGGTTACAGACAAGGTTACTTCGGAAAATGTTTCCTAAAGTTTATTGTAGAAATTTGACACTCATTAGTAAATATAATTGCAACCTACGGACGTTACTGCAACAAAGCATTTCTCACCCAGAAATTTATGGTGATGCTATCTACAAACTATCTACAAAATTCGGGGTCATATCCATTTTCATGATTTGTTTATAAACCCTTTAAGAAGAAAGGTTATGACCGTATTATATTGCAACGCACTGATACATTTATTTACCATATTTGCTAAGCTAGGGTGACTTTGAGAAGAGTGTGAGGTTAGGAGTCCGTAATCCGGTTTAAACCCCCAGTGGTGCTTTTGCTACTGACCGTGCCAAGGCGGTACTCTCTTTGTCACCCTTACTTTTGTTTGTCTTGTGTCTTTGTGCTTTGCTTTCGTTCATGTTTGGAATGTTTATCGCTGGTGCTTGTGTGTTTATTGGTGTTTCCTGTGTTCATATCGTGTGTGTGCGCGTGTTTAGGTGTGTGGTTGTGTGTGTATGACATGCTGTCTATCGATGTTTCAGTGGTGTTTGCGTCTTGTACGTGACTTTGCCTGCTTTTCTCTACTGCCTATTCATTTACTTTAGATACTACTTTATATTATTAACTGAAACTGTTTTCTGTCAAACATTGTTTCGTCTGCTGCAAATTTTATGTAAGGTTTAGGGATAAACACTTGGTAAGCGCATTTAACCAATGTTCATTATAGATCCCATAACTGAGGGTTAGGACCATTGCTGATTAATTAGATAGCCATAACGGGTCTAGGATAGAGCAGACGCGCAGAAGGGCTAGTTAGGCGACGAGTATGGTCCTCACCGAAGGAAAGACGGCCACGGGTTAGGAATATCATTGATGAATGTTTGGTGACTGGCAGTTGACCAGGATTTAGAGAGTGAACAAATAAAGACAATGAATTGAGTTGTATGATTCCAAGTGGTCTAGGAGTAAACTGTTAATTTGTGTCGTAGCAAGACTTCTGCGACTTTGTCATTGACAAAGTTGACAGAATACGGGCAGATATTGCCTCAGGCTATGTATCCAATGGTACTCAAATTATCACTGAAATGCAGCGTTCAACGATTTCTTTAGATAGTTTTGATCCCGCTACATCAGAAGAAGTAGAAGAAATAATTAAGGCATCCGCCTGCAAGTCCGGTGAACTGGACCCAATACCTACATGGCTGTTAAAGGCATGCCTTAATGAACTACTAACGATGTTGACAAAAAATGTAAACTCCTCTTTAGACACTGCCTACGTTCCAAATTATTTCAAGATGTCACATGTCAGGCCCCTGCTAAAGAAACCGGGTCTTGATTCAAATGAACTTAAGAACTATAGGCCTGTGTCAAATTTGCCATTTGTCTCCAAGGTGTTAGAAAAAGTAGTTGATAAACGCACTGAGTCCCACTTGACCTCAAACAATCTACATGAGCATAATCAGCCTGCATACCGAAAGCACCATTCAACAGAGACTGCTCTTCTGAAAGTTCAGAACGACATCCTTCAATCCCTGGATAAAAACGAAATTACAATTCTGGTGATGCTGGATTTATCGGCTGCATTTGACACCATCGATCACGAAGCGTTGCTAAAACGCCTGGAAACAAACTTCGGAATCATTGGAAAACCCCTTGAGTGGATGACCTCCTATCTGAAAGACCGCTACCAAACAGTCTCAATAGATGGAGAATTGTCCACCCCAGTTAACATGAAATTTAACGTGCCACTGGGATCGGTCCTAGGACCGAAACATTACACCATGTACACAAAACCTGTCGGCTCAATCTGCAGAAACTATGGACTTGACTACCATTTTTATGCCGCTGACTCGCAGTTATACACTGTCATTTAAGCAAAAGGACATTCCCTGTCAACAAGTAGCCTTAACACGGGTTGAGGACTGTCTGAAAAGTATAGTCTCTTGGATGAACCAGAGCATGCTGAAGCTCAATACCGAAAAAACTGAGGTCATCCTGTTCTGCACAAAAACACAAAAGTACCTGAAGACATTCATGTACAAGTAGGATACTCTAAAATCAAACCATCGCTGTGTGTGAAGAATCTTGGTGCAAGACTTGATTCACAAATGGATATGATACCCGCACGTGAATTCCGTGTGTAGATCTAGTTACGCACAACTCCGGCAAATAGTCCATACAAGACAATACCTATTACCTGATGCTACCAAGACTTGACTTCTGCAACTCTTTGCTGCATGGAATTTCAAAAAGCATGCTGCGGAAACTTCAAAGGGTGCAAAAAACAGCAGCCCGTATCATAACCAAGACTGCTCGATATAATCATATCACTCCGGTTTTGAAGGACCTTCACTGGCTTCCGGTTCATTATCGGATCGAATTCAAAATTTTGACGCTTACGTACAAAGTCATGCACAATGAATCCCCCAAGTACATTGTCGACATGCTTGACGTGTACAGGCCTCGCAGAGAGTTAAGGTCAGTAAGTAGTTCAATGTCGTTGGTTGTACCAAAAAGTCGTATGGTAAAATACGGGGATAGGAGTTTCATGCATGCAGTTCCAAAACTTTGGAATGCTCTACCGTCAGGCATCAGAGACGCTAGCTCACTTGCATCCTTTAAAAAATGTCTGAAAACGCCTTTCTTCAACCTATTTTACTAGGACATTGCAAGAACAGGGCAATGTAGATAATAATTGTTAATCATGATGACTGCTGCCTTAGCCACAGGAGTGTCGATCCTGCCATTCTCTTGTGACAGTCGGGACATTTTCAAATCCCTCTCCTTTCGGACATTTCCGGCTTGCAAAATATTGGTTGAGGAGTGTCCTGTCAGTTGTTTTAGTTGCGCACTGTTTGTGGGCGCTTGATGTGTGGCTCGTGTTGTGCGGGTGGTGGATCTTGATGGTAGGGATAGTCCCTGATCTCTTTGAAACCTTTGCGGCTCGGGCGGCATTGTGTGCCTCATTTCAGTGTCGGCTGGACTGATTTTATGATACTCCTTCGCCGGTTTTGCATGCTGGGTGTATAATTATATTGGTTGGTTGTTTGTAATGTTTGTATTGCATTGTGTAGTTTTTATGCATCAGCTACAAAATTGTCCTATTCTGTTAACCCTTTGTCCTACATAAGTAAGACAATATCTTATGTATAGTGTTGTATGCCAATCCAGGTGGTTCTGGCGTACCGGCACTGACCATATGTGTCATTACAGTTTCAGTGGTATGAGTGGACTGACATAATATAGTCACAGCATGCGTCTATTTCCTATGATTTACTGACATAAAAGCGTACAGAAAAGGATGATTTTGATTTTAGTTTTGTTCTATGATTCTTAAATCAATTCCATTTTTAATATTTTTATCGATATCTCTATCTTAAATTTCATTTGTTTTCAATATTCTGTAAGCATTATATGTACTAATTTGTACATGCAAATTATTTATGTGAAGCGCTTTTGAACGCACATATCCTGTGTGAAAAGAGCGCTATATAAATGTGGTATAATAATAATAATAATAATAATAGATGCCGAAAGAGAAATGAATATTTGGCTTACTGCAAGTCTCCAAAGTTTGTATGATCTAGATTTTCCGCTCCCAGCACCTCATTGATCTCGTTGTAAACCTTGTCCTGAACGTCTGAGTAGGTCGCCAAGAAATATAGCATCCAAGACATCACTGGAATTTACATGTGATAGGAGAATGGATGGCATTATTTATGAAAACATGTATGTTGATTTTGCAAACAATGATTGACAATACGTAACTTTTATTGGCATTAGAAGAGTTATACAATGCACGGCAGTCATGCGTCAAAGCTAATCTTAACCCTTAGCCTGCTTGAAAAACCCATAATTGAGTGTCAAACAGCTTGGATTCTGGTGAGACACTGAGTTACTGGACCTAGATCCACGCTGTTTGTAAATGCGAGGCAGGTCGCAACGGGTTAAGGCAACATCGTTATTCCAAATATTTCCGAGGAAATAAAACTCTGCCTATATGCCAAAAAGTGATAGTTGCCAAGTTAGCAACAACTCCAATATACAACATCTGCTTAGTTTCTGTACTCATAATGCAAAATATTAATACATATACTAAGATTGTCATTTCAATTAGTTGAGATAAGAATTTATGATCGATGAGGGTTATCACAACATCATACATTCTTGAACCAGATAAATGACCAAACTAGTAATGTTTCTATGTAGAATAACTATTTACTGGTGCCTGTTGTATGGAATCCTGCGACAATGAAGGTCAATGTGTCTGAAAACTGCTGGTCCTCGTCCTCGGTGATGTCCAGTATCAGATCCAGGATATACTCATCAGCGTGCTCCGATGGCAGTTTCTTCTTGTTCTTCACCATTTCCTGACTAATTCCCATCAGCTCTTTTCTGTCTGCAATAATGATTAACAGGCACCTCAAGACTAGAGGTAAATATGCAGTGTATTCCCTGCTTTATTTCAAGCAGATCACAACAATTCCCAACAGTAGTACCATAAGTCCAGATCAATAAGATAATACCAATATATTATGATAGCATTTGGACAAAGTTATGTTTATACAACTAAGTACCCACAATCTATCGGACTAAAGTTTGCTTCAACAGATAAGGCTATACATTGTTAATATATTTTTATAATATTATATTTAAGCAGCAGTGTAGGAGACGATATAGTTTGAATATCATTTTCCAAGTTTGGCTTCAGTGACTTACCAGCCATTTACAGTCAAAGCTTGTTAGCTTGAAGTTTAAGTAAAGAAGAATTGAGAACCGTTTAGGGAGATGGCTGTTTTATGCAGGAGAAAGTCATGCAGAAATCTCCCAGAGAAGCCTTCTTATGAATTCCATCCTGCATTATCTGCCACCTGCCTGAAACCAGTTATAATACTTGTTTTGTGTAGTTCGAGTTATCGAGGCTTCATTGCAAACCGAGTATGCAATTTTCTCTTTTTGCATTTCTACCTTTGCTTTCGAAGAATCACCCATTTTCAGAATATATTTACTGTACAAGTACATGTATAAGTCATGCAAGAAACACCCCATACAAAAGACACAGTCGCCCGAACAGCACCACGAAAAGAAAGAACGACACATGTGCATGCATATCAAAAGACACAAAACACGCTTTAAAACATAACAAACAATAGGGGATGTGGAAGTACCACCTTGGAACGGTCAGTGGCAATTGTCATTGATTTTTAAACAGGGTTTAGGGGCACACAGCCTCACATTTATTATACATCCACTATAAATTACAAACAGTGTAAAGAAACATATCCCATCTTCGACTAATCTACAACAACCGCGATGGCATACAAAGTGGTAAATTGCATGTAAAATGAACACATATTAAGGTGAAACAAACTTGGCCCACCTATTGCTAGTGTACCCAATGATTGAGCTGCAATAACAGTAATTGCAGAAAAGTAATAAGGGAACGACAAACACGAGATGATATAGTTCCTGAGGAATGAGGTCAATGTCAATCTAGCGGTTACAGACATGACAATGAGATGCCACTGAACCAGTTTCGAGAACCAGGACAACCCAAAACTGTTTGCATTACTCTGATAGAAGAGAGCAAATATTTTTTATGAAAACTTTTGCGGAACGTTATTAAACAAGAGCACCACAAGCGGGTGCGAACGCTCGTCTGTTATCATATTGGTATGTGTGGATACGCCTTGTCAAGATGAACATGTATACCAAACGACGACAACAACGACGCGGACGTCGAATTTACGACAATATCTCGTGATTTCCTCGAAACAGACGAGCTAAAATGTTTAGCTCATTAGACCGACTATAAAGCAGACAGGAACGATTCAATTCATAAGACGTTTGATAGAGAATCACTACAATGTTGTTTCTATAAAATGAAATTAGAACAGATTCCGTGGTTAAGAAGGTGGTGCCCCTTATTATACCTCATGTGACCTACTTATTCAAAGTACCAACATTATTTACACAACCATACTCGAGGGTTCAATATCCATTCAGTGGTTGAGGCAGTGATGTCGTTGAAAGACACTTTCGTTAGCCCATGTGACCTACTATTGCATAATACCAGAAGCATGTAGGGTCCACTGTAGACTATCCTGTGGAAACTTAAGTCAAATCAATTCAACAGTTGAGGCGACGGTGTCATTTTAGGAAATTACTCTGTTCTCATATATATGTTAGCTCCTTGTGGATCTCGCATTCCTTTAACGGGGAGCGATACGGATTGTACAAATATAAGAAACGATCATGTGAGAATAATTCTTATGACGTTTGTTTAATTTAACCCTTTCTCTTTGCAGTATTCATGTACGAAATAGTGCCATGAATTAATTAGCTAAGTATTATGAAGACATATGCACGCCTGATTTGTTTGATCTTGGCAGAAACATTTTAGAAGCATAAACACACACAGCAGATCTTCATCAGACAACTCCTGAGCCATCTGATATGGGCCTCTATGTTAGCAAATGAATTCGTTAAGCATTTTAGGAGGATACTTTGGTACTTTGGTACTCAAATTGTGGTTCAATTCCATGATCTATGTATGCAGCGGACTAGAACCATTTATTCACCTTTGACACATGGATTCCTGTGCATTAAGGTCAAAATTATTCATCACTCTAGGTCACAAGATGGCATTGAATTTTAACAAAAAAACGACTTTTGCAACGGGACAAAACGATATATGCAACGCTGGTAGAGAACAATCTATAAATAAATCATTCTTGTGATATTGCGCCAACAGCTTTGGCGAGCATACCATTAAAACAAATTGTTTTTATAAAATATATTTATATGAAATGGACTAAACGAAACATACACATATAGAGAATAAGTGGAAGGTTATTCTTGTTTACCTTTATGAAATGTTTTTGTGCTGTTGAATAAAAAATAGAATATAAGTCACGCAAGAATTTTGAAAATGTAACAAGACAGCACACAGCAATACCAGAAGCACAAATGAAATGCGTGCTCGCGTACGGCCATTCCGTGCCTGTCCCATACCAATAATCTAAAAATGGGTGATCCTTCGAAAGCAAAAGTAGAAATGCAAAAAGAGAAAATTGCAGACTCGGTTTTATTGAGTCTGTTCATGAGTAATAATTAAAAGTGCAACACTACTCACGCCCCCCTAGCACCGGCTAAAGCATTTTTCAATTTTCAAAACTAATAACATCAAAACTTATGATCCCGAAGGACCAGAAAATATAACAACACTGAGAATGAAGTAAACTCATATAGACCACTGCGACACTATAACCACTTAACGGATCATTCTTGTGATATTTCGTCAGTTTCCATTATCCTATTTAGGAAGAAACAGAATAGAAGCATATAGCTTATATCTGTGAAAAGTGTAATGTAGCTCCCGTGACCGATATAATCAGTCAACCGACACCATAAATATACTTTTGATACAGGACAATCTAAGGAATATTTCAGTAAGATCTCCCGTGGGGTGGATGTGTGTGGGGGTGAGGGTGAGGGGGTGGGGTGGGCGGGTTTTGGTTATAAGAAGACCTATTCATATTACAAAACATGTAAATGTATGAGTCATGCAAGTTTAATTCTGTTGATAGGGGATGGAAAACGGATTTACATTGGTGTAGGTATTTAACCATGTGAAATTGAATTATTTGATTCAATTTGTGTAATCAAATGTTTCTTACAAACAATTTTCTTTGACAACAAAGTCATATACTAAATCACCTCATCTGACACGACATCCCGCGAAATTACCGTTGTGTAAATATTACGAACATGTACATATTAAGGATGCCTGGTACACAATTGTGAACAAAGCGTTTTCCTGTTAAATACATCGGTTCCCGAGACTTTAAAAAACAATAAGGCGGCCAGTATTCACAAACCATTGAGTCTGAAGTCTCAAAATAAGTATGCCCTGATCTCAATCATGTCTTGACAAAATGGAATGACACTTGCCAAACAATTTAGACACAGCGCGTCGGGTATACGGGCCCAGATGTATTGGCATTCAGCCGTACATGTTTCAACGAAGTCTGTCCAAATTACTCTTGCTATTGAAAGCGTCAATGTATGACGTCAACAGGACAAAAACGTGTATACAATGATGGTTAAAACTGTAAGTAGTTGTTTTATTCGGTAGATTGGCAATTTGGCTCGTGGTAGCTGGAGTGTTGGGGCTGGCGGGGCAAAACCTGGTTCCAAATAATTCCTGTTGTCGCTATCAGCACTGATGTATCATCGATCGATTATCGTGTATGTTTACTGTTTAAATAAAAGCACGCTTAGTGATAGATTTGCACATTTCCCACATAAGATGTATGTACAGTACACCTTCTCCGCGTAAGATATGTCTTTCTGGAAAAGTGGTAACTGATTTCTTGTAAATAATGAGTGCTAGTAGTATTACTGAGTGCTCAAACAATACAAAATTGAAATCCGGCTGTACTACGCTGTAAACAATGACCGAACTAGCCGTCAGATAAAGTATTTTCACTTTCTATTTTACCTTTAAGGGCCATGTAATAAAACGAAACCCGTTTACTATAATGAATATTACATTCGCCATAGCTCGTTTCATATTAATATAGTAACTCGTTTCATAACAACAATTTGAAATGAAAAATGAATCATGTTATATTCTCTATATTATTGTTAAATACTGTACAGGAATGTGAGTAAATATTCCCATGTTTATCTGACTGTTAATAATTACTTTGTATTTTTATAGTTAATAGATCAATAATCCAGTCAGTTACCTTGGTCGTTTATTTAAGCTAAGTGATCTACGGGACTTTTGCAGCTGATCTGAACGATTCATACAAACAGTAGATGTATGAGTCATGCAGGAAACACCACATATAAAACACACAGCCGCCCGAACAGCACAACGACTAAACACAGTGAATGTACGTGCATATCAGACGCACAAAGACATACCAAACAAACAATATGGAAAGATGGAAATACTGCCTTGGAATGGTCAGTGACAAATGTCACTGGGGATTAAACCGGTATGGGGGCGCCCAAACTCACACTTATTCTACCCCCACATTAAAAGACGAACAGTGTAAAAACGCATCCCTGCTCCGACTTATCTACGACCACTGCTATGCCAAATACAGCGGTAAATTGCATGTAAAACAAAAACATATTTAAGTGAAACAAACTGGATCCACCTATCGCTATTGTACACACTGAGTGAGCTGCAAACAGAGTAAATGTAGAAAAGTAATAAAGGGTACGGCAAAACCGAGATCTTAATTCCGTTTCCGGATTTATCCCATTTGCACCCAGTGGAATCTTCCATGTGTATGTATTGGATTGGTCCATGTTTGATCTAAGGGATGTCTGGCCTGAATTGTAAATTTAGTTTTGTTTTATATTGAAATTCATATCAGCAAATAGTGTAGACTGATCAGACGCTGCATGATGCGGCGTCTAATCAGAGTCTGCACTGTTTGCCTATGTCCCATATATGGGAGCGGGGTAACAAATGGGCAATGAGGTTGGCTGCACAGAGTATTAAGTCTTTCCTATCGGTGTTCATGAAAAGGGCAGCGAAAATGCAAACTGTAAAGGTTGAAAACCAGACATGCAGTACATTGTAGTACTATAGGATCATATCCCTATTTTCCGTTCCAAGGTGGTACTCCTGCTTTCAGCCTATGGTCAATGTTGTTGTTTGATATGCTTAATGTTTGATGTTTTTCGTCTTGATATGCATCCTATTATGTTTTGTCTTGTGGCTGTACCGTTTCTTGTTTGATGGTGTTTGGTAAGGTGTCATTACGTGTTTGGCTCTCCCTGTTTGACTATTTTCCATAGTTAACATATTTGATGAACAAAATGGGCAAATAGGTACGTCCAATAATTTCACGAAGTTTGTAAATCACATTACCATACAATTCAGGATGTGAAATACCGTGTCGCAGGAGCGCCTTAGATTACGCTTGTATTTGCCAATAAGTGCAAAATTTCGATGGTAAAAATTAGAGAATGCTTTTCTTAGTTTATGATATAGATCTAGTTCCTTGCTTAAGCAGCTTTTCAGTTAAAATGAGATTTTGACTGTTGAAATCGTCAACAGAAGAACAAGCTCTAGCGAAACGAATACGTTGGGATATGTAAACCCCGTAAGATGAAACAAATGGATCATCTCCGTCAAAATGAACGAAATTTACAATATTAAAATCAAAATCATTTGTCATGAATTCATTAGAAATCAAGTTGATACAAAAATACTCCAATTAGTAAAAAGGTTTGATCAACTTTATAAATGAAAATAATGATTTGTATGCCAAACAGTGCAGACCCAATCAAAGGGCTCAAAGAATCTGCACTGTTTGCAAAGGTCTTCCACTACAATAAGGGTTATTGCACAAACAGATAAGAATTGTTTTCCGATTCAGAGTTATTCTTGTCCTTTTGTATTCTAAGCAACTTATGACTTATTTGTTCCGACGTTCACCTTTCTCAAACATTTTCTCCCTCTCCGGTGTTGGTGCCTCTGTCAGACTTCGTTCAAATTCATTAAATATCTGCAAGAGAGAGGATGTATTAGTTGTACACTTTTCGCACAAGCTTTGCTAATTGCATGATGTTTTGGTGGTCTGTTATATATGTCGAACTTTCTGTTTATCCAACTGGAATCCCTATAATGAATAGAATATGTGTTTTTTATGAGTTTATCCCAAGAAGATCTTAGTTTGACCTTTAGCATTCTACTGGCGAATCTGTGAAAACCGTTATAAACAGTTTTGATCCAGATGAGACACCGAGTAACTCGTCGTCTGATCAGGATTCTAACTATTTGTCATTCTGACACGGTTGAAGATATACATTATTTTAGAATTTAATCAGACGACAATAAACGCAGACAAACATTGCTCAGAGTACAGAAGGTTAATAGAAGAACCCAATTACCTATTACCAATTTTACCAAAATACAAAAAGCTACTAACGATTCACTGTTATCACATATTGTTCTTATTTCTGGGTACTTATATCTTTCCAAAACTGATTGATAGCATTATCCCCAAAAATGATACCAGTGGCCAAGCTTTTGGACTCTGGCTAATGGCCTATACGTGAGTATTATCAATTCGTGCATGCTTAATCGTCTTTTTAATACATTTTATGAACATTGTTCACTACAAATGTTGTAGTTATAGTAACACACTAGATATACATGTAGTTTAAAGCTGACATACATACTAGATAGAGTAAAAACTGTCAATCACGACGGCTTATTGACCCAAACACTGTCATTTATCATTACCCTCTTATTCATCATAAAAGTGAAATCTCGGATGGTGTGTTTTGTACAGGTATCGAGCTTGTTTTTCTTGAGACTGGGTTCATTTTCATACATCTTATCAATCAGACTAAGACGTTTTATAACAGATGTACATGGTTTGATAAACTTTCGCTGCCATTTTGTCTGCAATATTGTTTTAAATGAAATAAAAACAGTAACAATTAGTTTGGATCCTAATAATACGGCGAGTTATACGTGGATCAGATATTCGTCAGTGGCAGCTAGAGCGAGACACGAATCGTTAACGTGTAGAACTCTGTTTTTTATGCATTTTGGAACAGTGACCACTTACCTTATTATAAAGTGTACTGAACCTAAGACTAGTGCTGTCAGACATTGTCTCTCCATGCAATGACTTCAGGAATGCTTTGAAAGCAACAGTCTCCATGCACTGGCATAGCGGGATGTGGTCTCCATTTAGACGTGTCTCCCATTTCTTCGCTAACTCTTCAGCAAACTGGAAAACAGTACAAATTCCTAAAGTGACCACAAAACGCTGCATTTTTCTGGGTCTGGAAGGCAGGTGGTAGCTTGGTGCAGTGCACCAGTAATGCATAAATAATCCATTTGTCTGCATTACTTTCGTCTTGCATTGGGCCCAAGCTCAGAATCTGACCGAACTTCGGGGCTTGGTCCTTAAGATCCTCAAGTGTATAAATCAAATGATCATCATAGACTGGTATTACAGTAGATTGTCTGATTTAATATGAAATGTGCTGAAATTTGCATGAATAATACATTGCCGATAATAAGCTTGCATCTGAAGGTACTATTATATCAAACTCATACAATCATTTACACAGTTCACTCGCTAATATTGACACCGATACAGTAAACTTGTCTTAAACGGCCATTAAAAAAAGGAGTTATTGTGAGACTGAAAAGGCAGGTGGTAGCATAAAGCATATAAAATAAAATAAATATGGAAAAATAGCCAAACAGGGAGAGCCACACACGGAATGACACCGCACCAAACATCATCTAACACGAAACGGTAAAGCCACAAGACAAAACATAACAGGACGCATATCAAGACGAAACACATTAAACATTTAGCATATTAAACAACAAATTGACCGTAGGCTGAAAGCAGGAGTGCCGCCTTGGAACGGCCAGCAGCCAAAAACAATAAAAAACGCTACTGTGGGACTTAAACCTGGTTTACGGGTACCCAACCTGCTATGGAATCTATGGATTCCAAACTGCTATGGAATCTATCCGCATTACTTTTGCGATGTATTAAGCAAACACCTGCTTTTTAACATTTCTGTGTTAAATCAATAAAATAAGGTCGATTGAGACAGGATCCTCTGGATTGTAATTTTGTAGGCAGTGCCAACACCCTTTTCTGCTAACCGAAGTTACCATTAGACAAATAAAGGTGCTCAAGTAATCACAGAGTGACCTGTGTGTTATGTATTAATCGTGAGCACATACCTCTATCAAATGGTTTAAACTAAAATGCCATGCATATAAGAATAAGGGTCTGTCGATAATCAATTATGCTAATGTGTACATGGTAAAGTGAAACATGGATGGCTAGAATAAAGGGCACATGAATCTACCTAATCGAATTTGGATAAGATCATATGGCCATATAAATGAATTCTATTAAGGATTAAGGTCTGTAAAACAACCATGGTGAAAACGTTTGAAAATGGTTAATGTATCATTTTCTGGCAAGTCAATGCACACAACTTTATATTTACTGATCCAATGTCGCCTCTTATGAACGTGGATCATGACCCTTTTAGACATACACATTATCTTTAAAGATTTTTTACACGTCATAAGAATCAAAATGTAAAGAATAAATGTGCGAGAGTGTATACATGGCACAGCTCACGTGTTGATGGGTCAAAGAGGCGCATTTCGATATTGCCCATTACCGCTATTAGTCAATATCTTATGGTCATGCACATCATTTCTTAATTAGATCTTAACATAAGTAGAGTGTACGCACGCGCAATTCATTTGTGCTGTTGTTTGATGTTGTGTTGCATCTCCTATTTCATTTTCTGTTTATGGTAAAATATGTTATCTTTGATTTATCAAGTACGTCTACATGTACCAAGTACTGATTTCGCTGCAATTGTCTTACCGTACACTTGACCATCAGCCGTGTTTGAGACTGTTTGTATTAATGTGATAATAAGAGTATAAACAAATGTAAACGGACAACAACAGACGGACGACGGACACTTAAAAATCCTAGAAGCTCACGTGACCAGATGAGCTAATATGACAATATTGCAGAAATATACTACAAGAGCATAGCGGAATCATATTGCACACATTAGGTCAATAGGCCGTATACACTGTTTGTAACAAGAACATGTTCTTTATGTATTAGACACACGGTCAACCTTTGAGCAAGATTGGTATATCATAACCTCTTGCTTCAGATAAAGAGTTCTATTTCTAATTTCCATACTAGTTAGTAAAGGAAAATCAGTCAGCACTTGAGACCATGTTGAGGTGAGTGTAACTTAAGGAATATGTTATGCAATATTATATTGAAATGCTTTGAAATTAATGCTCGTTAACGTAACAATCAGTTATGCTAAATATCCATCCGATAGTCTGAGTGATTTCGTTTAAATGCAATTGAACAATAGCTAAGGCCAGCTATAAAAACAAACGAATTAGTGGGGAAAATTTACACAGCATGCTCTTATTAGGAGGATAACCGTTGCGTATTTGAAGATGTGCAGTGGAGCATGTAAAACGATTATTTGCGACATATAAACCACCGATATACTACTGCAAATCTTCAAATACGCAGCGGTTAACCCTATTCAAAGGAAAACATAGATCCAGATGGTGAAAACAAACAATAACAAAAGAATAATAAGTCCTTTGATATCTTCTCTCTGTCATCAGAACACGACGTCATGAAACAACGCATTATACATATATAGAAAATAGTCTCTCGGAACCTATAAATTGTGTTTATATTAACATACCAAGAACTGGTGTTTTCACTTGACACTTTGATTTTCACAAATGGTCCTTTTGAATTTCTGACGGTAGGTCCCTTTCAAAACTACCAAAGATGAATCAAATTTGACCTCGACATTTCTACTGTGTAAATATAATAAAATTAATAATAATTGTGCACATGGACAACAGGATTATTTATTTTGAATTATTTTCAATGCGAAATTGGCGGCATATTCAAGATTCTTTGGCTGATTGGTGTATTTGATGAGAATGATGATAGATCAAGTGGACGTGCACATGAAAACTATCAGGAGCGACAATCTACAGGCGTGCTTTGAATTTGCAAAGAGTCCTCGAGTGGTCTAGAGTGGGTGGGGCGAATTCTCAGTATGGGACTATCCCTGAAGAATTGAAAAATACTGCCGCTTCTGATTGTCGGACAAGTCGGCTCTGTAGCTTTCGACATTGGCTTCATTCTGATGACCGGATGTTTTCATTATTTCTCTAGTTTTGACATCAGCATAGGCCAACAGCTAATGCATGATTGCGGTCTCCCGCACACAGTGATTTGTGTAAACATTTGACGAAACCAGTCTCATCAGAAATTGTTTTCATCATTTCGCTCAGCACACGCTCACCAACAGGCATGTGTGTATATGATTCTTCCTAATCGACTTAACATTTGGGTTACTGAATGAAATTGTTCGATCCCGGATGCAGTTTCATCAGGTATGTTTGCAGAGATTTACAGGACATTTCTTTGATTACTGTACATTTTTGTATTAATGTTTGAATAGTTGTTCTTGATAGTGTCTCCTTTGTGATATCCGGTGTGTTCTTGATTGTACGCCAGGATGGCAAAATTAAACACCAGCCTTATCATGGAAAGAAAAGATGTGGTGAATCCTGCAAGACTCATCAACTGTACTTTTGTCAGAGATCTTAGGTTTTCTAAGTATACAACGAAAAGCGAAATTCAAGGTTATTTCAAATCACACTTTTCTTTGAAAAGATTGAAAAGAAACACAAGCATTTGTAGGGCCTGCTACAAACAATTATGAGTAGAAGACAATCTAAACACTTACGATTTTGAGAGAGGCTGCAAACCAGGAATTGTGGAATGGTTCCTGGACTTCTGCAGAGAAAAATAATATGGTTTAAACCTTAGCCTGTTGACCAATAATATCTTGTGAAACATTAATCTGCTACTTTGTGTACCTATGGTCCAAGTATAAGATGTGAGACGAAACACTCGGGGTTGTTATTTCGCCGCCGTAGCTGCGGTAAAAGCAGTGGTATTACTGTAACCAGCTTCAGATATAAATGAGTTTTAAATAGCCGTATCATTTCAAATAAACGCTCACCGGCGGGGTGTTACATTTGTTTTTAAAATATGTTTCTTTTGTACGTAGGTCGTTGCTTAATTGAATAACGAGAGCAATGCAGAAAACTCCAATCGGAGGATTCAAACTACATTTGGTTACCACCTGTACTCTGAAAACCCTACATTTCTAAATGCTTGCTTATTACAAAAAGGTTTCAGTTGTTTATTGCCCGTTAGTCACCCCCACTCCGCGAGAAGTAGAGGGGGTTTAGTAGAGTATGGTGCGTTTATTAGAATAGGGTCGTTTATTGGAGTGGGACGCTTATTGGGAAGAATACGGTATGTGTGGGTCAATAGTTCTCTTACAGTAGAATCTGTCTTGAGCAGCCGCCATCAAAAAGAGGTTTACTTAGGGGTTTGTAAAGCAAATTATTGCTCAATGCAGGTGACAGGTACTACAGAAAGCTCCAATTTGAGCTTTCTGCATTACCTACGCTTTGCATTAACCCACCACTTCCTTTTTAATACTCCTATGACCAATAAAAACCTGACCGCTTCAGACAGGTTCTACTGTATCTGCAAACAGCATGGATTTAACGTATTGACAGAAGTTTCTCAAAGCCTTGTAGGAATTCGAAGTCAGTACAAATGTTCAGCAGGTCAAAGTTTGGAGCAAACGTGATTTTTCTTTTAAGCGCAGTTTAACCTTACCTTCATATAAATAAGAATTACTATGCTAGTAGTTTGGAAGGCTCGCATTTAACAACTTTTCCAACTCGCCAAAATACAGCTTAACTTCCAAACTACTAGCATAGTAATTCTTTTATCATGCAACACCCAGAAAAATGGAGAAAATGAAGAAAAAGAAAGATTGCTAAAGCGGTTTCGTCCCCTGAATGAAAATACATGTAAGTGCGATATATGTGACGTCATGTGGGCGTGCAGTGACGTCATCGACTTTTATAACACAAACAAACTTGATTTAATCATTTTATCTGGACAGATAGTTGAGACAAAGGTGAGCAAATGTGTTAAATTTGATGTTTATGTTTAATTATGCCTTTTTCGTCCTTCTGTTTTCTTCCTTTTGGCTGAACCAAACTTGCATCCCAGTGGGGTCAGTACACATGCACTATACCTCACAAAATACAGCGTCGACGTGGAAAATATTATGCTAGTAGGAAGTGACTGTATTTCGTGACGTTGCATGATAAATACGTTTTACTCCTTTGCAAACGGATAATACCCATATCAGACAACCCCTGTCTCTAACAATGGCAAACATTTCTGTGTATATTAAGTAATTGTAAAAATTCAGCTAATACATATTCATTTTGTCGTTATTTCTTACATGGCTATTAAACAGGGAAAGGATTAAAGCTAAGCGTAAGAATACATCTATGGTTTATATCCTTCAACACGACATCATTCCCATAGATTCATTCGACTATATCCTCGGTTACAAATTTTGTGCATCCGTTAAATAAGGATTTTTATATCATTTGTAACATTAGATTGAGAAACATATTTTAACCCTCAACCTGATACGATTGAACTTCGATATCTCGAACTCGAACTTCAGGATAGCACGACTAAAAGTTCAGTCCTTCCAAAACTTACAAAACACAATTGCTCTAAAATGTATCTCTACAGATATCTAGAAACACATGTGACAGCTTAAAACAGGTATAAAGTAATGCTGAAAGCTCCTATAGGAGCTTTCAGCATTACTTTAGACCTGTATTAAGCTGTGGCCTTGAGAAATTGTTCGGATAAGTATCGGATGACTCGAACTTTTGTTATCTCGAACTCATGTGTATAGTCCCTTGATGTTCGAGTTATCGACATTCAACTGTTTAACAATGTTGTCTGCCTACACACTGTTAAACAGGGAAATTAAGGGGGCGTAGCTGATAATTATCAACCATGTTGACTGTTGCCTTGACCACGGGGTGGTAGATCTCGACGGTAGGGATAACCCAATCTCTTTTGAAACCACTCGAATTGCGGCTCGGGACAACCTTATGTGTCTCACGCAGTGTCAGTTGATGTCTGGAAAACGCGTGTCTTTGGCATATTTTACTAGGAAATTACTAGGGAAATTAAGGGAACGTAGCTAATAATTATCAATCAAAATGACTGTTGCCTTAGCCACGGAGTGTCGATTCTGCCACTCTATTTTGACTGTCGGGACATTTTCGAATCCCTCCCATCTCGAACATTTGCTACTTGCAAATTATTGGTCAAGGAGTGTCCTGTTAGTTATTTGTTATTTGGCTGGGCACTGTCTGTAGGCACTCGATATGTGTGTCGCTTTGTGCTGGGTGGTGGATCTTGATGGTAGGGATAGCTTTGAAACCACCTGGATTCCGGTTTGTCTCATTTAGTGTCAGTTGAATTGATATTACGAAACTCCTTTGCTAATTTTGCATACTGGGTGTATATATTGGTGGTTTGTTTGTAATTGTTGTATTGCCTTGTGTTTGTTTATATGCATTAGCTACAAAATTGACATATTCTGTTAACCCATTGTCCTACATATGTAAGGCAATATCTTATGTATAGTGTTGTATGTCATACATAAACTCGATCCAGGTAGTTCTGGGTCGTAACTGTATGATGTACTGACAATGTACATAAAATGTTTCATTTGAGTTTTGTGACATGAGTGGGCGGACACAATATAATCACAGTGATATAATCTGTTTCCCTTGAATTGCAGACATAAAAACGTACAGAAAAGGATGATTTTGGATTTTGTTTTTATCTATAATTCTTAAATTAATTCATGTTTTTATAATTTTATTGAATTCTCTATCTTAAATTTCATTTTTAATATTTTTTATTGATATTTCTTTCTTAAATTTCATTTGTTTGAAACATTCTATACGCATGATATATATATTCAATTATGTACATCAAGTGAAGCGCTTTTGAATGCACACATCCTGTGTGAAAAGAGCGCAGTTGATTTTGAATGACAAACAGTACCTACCCTGATCAGAGGGACTCCTCCAGGAACCCCCTGATTGGGTCTACATTGTTTGCAAATGACAGTTTATGCGTGTCACGGGTTGAAAGGGTTAATGTATTACAGGACGGGTCCCAGTTTAACTCTTTTCGCTGCCAAATTTTGTCGTTTGCAAACTCTGTCGTCTGGTACAATTCTCCATTTTAATTTTTTTTCATGTTTGTTTCAAGAAACAGTCACAGTTACAAACAGTTTAGATCCCGAGTAGCTCGGTGTCTCATCTGGATCCAAACCGTTTGCAAAGGTAATCACAGATGCGACATTGGCAGCGAAAGGGTTAATATATTTATAGACTGACGCGTTTTGCAATCAAATTCTATGACCAGCTAAACTAGTGAAACCCGATTCAATGCAAACCCCATAAGGAGGTGAAACATCTCGTGTCAGGCCCCGAGGTTATAAAACTTTTTTCATTGAGTCTGGGATCATCCTCAATTATCTGATTGGTCAGATAGTTGAGAATGATCTCAGACACGGACTCAAAAGTTTTATAACCTAGGGCTCTGGTCATTCTTTTTAAAGAGCGTAATTGCAATACTTACGCGACAAAAATAGATAATAACAGTCAGCGTAGCAAACACAAATGTCACTCCGAAAATTGCAAACTCCAACATGTTTCTTCTTTCTCGTGTAATTTCTACACAAAACACTGCACCCGCGACGCTTCTTAGTTGCGTTTTACAAGGTCCTCCCTGGTATTGACTGTGATCCAGTTAAGGTGATTAACAATTTAAACTCGAGTTACTATTTTGCACATAAACAATGCAGGTTTCTACTCAAGTGATGTGATTTTACTCTTGTTAGCACGCAAGATTTCTCGATTTTACTATGGTGGTAGCCGCCCAGGATGTGTAGCAAATCGGAACACTCATCGATGACGACTAAATCTTAATATATGCTGTTCATATTCTCCGGATGTATCCAGGTAAAGTAAAAAAGCAATAGGTAAGCAATAATCAGGTAATTTTTCTCGGTATAGTCACAGAGTTCGTTTTAGCTTTTGCAATAATTTTGTTATTATCAGGATCAGTTACATTTTTAAAGCATCGGATAATAGACCACCGCTTCCTTGGCATTTAAATTAAGAAATATCCGTTTAAAAAGAAAGACAGTTGGAGTATGAGGGACGTGTTTTGCTACATTTATAAATAAATAATAGCTACAGTATAACCTCTGCAAAATAACACTCTGGGGATATGAACTACTGTATTGCCGTTGTAGAGAGGATCTTTTGAATACAGGTGGCTACTTAATGCAGAACAAAAGTATTTTTATCCTGCATTAAGCTGCTACCTGCCTTAAAACGGACATTTTATTTATACCGATGTGGAGCGGTTTCACTGTTAGTTTTGGAGATTCATTTGAAGTGTTGTTGAAAGGACATGTGTTTGCTGTGCAGAGGTCCGTTGTGGAGAGGTTGTACCGTATGCTATAAACCCCTTCACTGTCATTATGACATAATAATCCGTCTAACACAGTCACTGCCAAAGCATTGTCTGCTTAAATGTTTCATCGACTTTTCGTTATAAAAACTTAGAATTTTATGATATTTTGTACTAAAGAAACATTGATATAAGTTTCAAACAGTTTGGATCCTTATCAGACGTGGCGTCTGATCAGGATCGAAACTGTTTGCAACTATTAGAGTTTTCAATGAAAAAGTAGTAAAGTCAAGCAGGAAAAGCCACACACAAAACGCCACCACCACCAAAACACCTGCAGAAAGCATAGCAATTTATACTCATACACACACATACAGTAGAAAGTTTCACATCGAAGGATTTATTATTAAATACAACTTACAGGTTTAGTACTCTATGAAGGCGACCTCTTAAATCCAGAAATGGAAGGAGAACGTCGGATATCTGTACTATTTCATTTTTGTCGTACCCTTCATTACTTTTCTACAGTTACTCTGTTTGCAGCTCAATCATTGAGTACACTAGCGATAGGTGGATACAGTATGTTCAATTAAATGTTTTTTCGTTATACATGCACTTTACCATTGTATTTGCCGTCGCGGTTGTTGTAGATTAGTCGGATAGGGGATACGTTTATTTACACTGTTTGTCTTTTAGGGTGGGGATGGAATAAGAGTGAGGTTGGGCGCCCATAAACCGGTTTAACCCCCCAGTGACTTTTGTCACTGACCGTTCCAAGGCGGTACTTCCATCTTCCTCCTTTTGTATGTTTGTTTTGTCTTGTGCGTCTCTTGTTTTTTTTCTAGTTATGTACATTTGCTGTTTCCTTGTGTTGCTGTTCGGGCGAGTGTTTGTTCTGTATGTGGTGTTTCCTGCATGACTCATTTTTGTACTTTTACAATCGGAACATTGTGACCTTTTTCGAAATAAGGAATTGGTCATGGATTTAAAGTAGGCGATACTTTGTTTAAGACATACCCGTTTAACGACAGAACGTGGGTGGACGAGGGCCGTGGTTTGAGGTTAATATAAATCACATACATGAAATCTTCTTTAATAACATTGCTTAGTTTAATTCGTATGCCCCTTCACTCCCAGAAGTCGGTTGTCACGTCTTTGTCTTTTGAAAAAAAATGGATTATCTATTTTCATCCATAACATACATGTACATCATGTCGGTGAATCGATTAAGCAGCATCTAAGTATGCAGTACATGTGTATCAAGCAGAAAAACAAAGCATGTACACAGTAAAATATTAAGCACTAAGCGTAATAAAACAACGTATATGTATAATGTATAATTCGAATGACTTTTGAAACCTGTTAAAAACGTACGTGTAAATATCGGCGTGCAAACGATGGAGGCAACGTTTCAAAAATAAAGATGCTGTATGTTTTGCTATAGTACTTTCTATTCCTCCAATCATCCCTCCATTCATCCATCCACCCATCTATACATCTATACCGTCATCTATCAATCCATCCATCCATCCATCCATCCACCCACCCACCCACCCATCCATCCATTTATCAATCCATCCACCCATCTATCCATCCATCAAAATATTACCGCATGGTTAATCATGGACTGAAATTCTGTAATTGTACATTGACAATGAACGTTCGTACTCAGATATTTATTATTCAATAAGCAAACAAAGCAGACCCTGATCAGACAGTTCCTGTCGGTTTCTATAGGAGCCATTTATCTTCGTCTTCATTGTTTACAAGGTGTGACTTTTTGGACCTCTGCAAACAGAGTAGACTCGGATCATCCAGTTCCAGTAGGAGCCGTCTGACCAGGGTCTGCTCTTAGAGCTTATTATATAAGAAATACGATAGATCTGATCTATAGTTTGTGCCATGATAAGAATATATTGTTCGTAGCGCAATTATTAAAAAAATGTCAGTTAATTAAATTTCACACGAACCCGGTCCTGCAGCGACAACAAAAACAAAGCTGCAGCCACAACAATATTAGGTATTCAAGTATGTACTTTGGTTGATTATTTGTTAGTAATAATTGGGGCGGGGTCAATATTTCATAGATATCGTGGACGGGGTCAATATTATTCAGAGGAAGTCGGTATTTTTTACAATGGGGGTCACTTTTTCTGAAGAATAGTGACCGAGGGTCAGTATTCTATGGGGGTCACTTCACTTCGTAACACCGGCTATCGCCACGCGTGGACTATTTAATGGGCGGTATTTAGACCCCCTTAACTAGAGCAGAAAAGTGGTTTGTCTTAATTTATTTTTTCGTCACGTAATTGATAAGATATTTCTTAATGAATACGAATAAAGAGACGACAACTATTTTATTCTTGAAATGTTGTTCTGTTATTGCAAAATTTGGCTATTCCTCTAAACATTAAAGCATAAATTATCAAACACATAGCAGTAAGTACAGAAATCTACGATCCAAACATGTAGACCAAGGGCCAGCTGTACCCTAGGTCCCCCCCCCCAGCGGGATTTTATGACACCTATATCACTGTAAAGCTTAATATATCCTCCATTGAATGTCACTTGTTGGATGTTATATGGATGCTGATTAAGCTTACAGTATGCGATTGGTGATATGCCCCTGAATTCGTAATATTACGTTATTATGATTTTGTATACAAGAGATTATGGAGTCCAAAACGACAAGTTCTCAAACCACATTGCTTAAAATTATTATATGTTATGTCGATCAACATATTTGGAAAAGAAAAGATAACTTTGAACTAAAAAAGCAAGAATGATCTCCCTTGTAACTGTAAAAAACCGACTTGGCCTTAATATACGCACAACAAGCTATTTTGTCAGTTATATACGGAGAAACATTTTGCATAAGGCACTGAATACAATGTATAATCATTAGGGTCCTGCATTGAAAATACAGGAGCCCTATAGGAATCACATTTTCTGTCCGTCTTTCTGTCCGTCCGTTCGTCCGTTTGTCCGTCCGTCCATCCGTCCGTCCGTTAACACTTGATGTGACGCGATAACTCAAAACTACTTCACATATTTATTCATATTAAGGACATATGCTTAGTATCACCAGAGGAAGATGCCTATAGTTTTGGGGTTGAATCAGATCATTATGTCTAGATCTGCCCTGGATTCATCCAAAATGTCAAACGGTTATCTGCCCTTGATTCATAAAATTACCATTAAATTTTGTCAACACTTTTGATGTGAAGCGATTACTCAAACAGTACTTCACATATTGGTTTCATATTAAGGGCATATGCTATGTATCACTATAGGAACAGGCCTATAGTTATTGAGTTCAATCAGCTCATTATGTCTAGATTTATCTGCCCTTGATTCATCCAAAATGTCATAATCTTTTGTCAACACTTGATCTGATGTGATAACACAAAACAGTACTTCGCATATTTGGTTCATATTAAGGGCATATGCTTAGTATTAGGAGAAGACGACACCTACAGTTTTTTGGGTTGAATGAGATCATCATGTCCAGAGTTATCTGCCCTTGATTTATCAAAAATGCCATATTCGACAAAATATCATCTGCATGACCCTCTCTGACCAAGTCAGTTTTCTAGTTTAGATAATATCTGCAACATAAAACAATTTCATAACATATTTATCATTTCTATACTGCAATTGTACATAAACTATTTCCTATTACTGCTCTTTCTTTGGTTATATGTCAAATGATTCTAGGGCAGTTATCTCAGAAGTGCTGATGCTAGTAGATTCTTCTGAATAATAATTTTCCAAAAAGGTCGCAACGACGCCATTAGAAAAGTGCTAGCCGTACCACTGTTTGAGGGGCCACAAGCAGACCTAGAGCATGTACTGGTAGTTTGTTCTGTGAGGATGCAAAAGGGCGCAGATAAAAGGAATAAAAGGTAGAACTATTCTTCCGGGAAGCAGCCCTAAGGATCTCATCCAACCGGGCGTGATTGAAATATTCCCAGGAAGTGGATAGGACTGAGACTGAGCTCATAGGACCTTCTTCTGAGCAGTGGCCCTTCTGGCCGAAACGAGATAACAGACACAGGGTAACCGCCACCCGTTGTGACAGAGATCCTGATCGTGTTGGAGTCCGTAAGGAAATTCAGTCCCACAAAGATGAAATCTTTAGATGGGATGAGATCCGATTTCTCCGGATTCAGTACTAGGTCCAACAGAGACAATACCTCCAAGCTGTAATGGAGGTTAAGAAGAAGAGAATGACGAAACAGCCAATTGTCGGTGTACTGAATCAGAGTGACACGAATCTGCTGGTGATAGGCCGCTTCGACCCCCATGGGTTTGGTGAAATCTCTGGGGGCCGTAATGAGGCCAAAGGGCAATGTCCGGGATTAGTAAACAGTACCCAAGACAGAAGAGCAATTGGTGTCTGTCTGCTGGGTGAATTGGGAGATGAAAATAAGCATCCGAGAAATCCTTGGAAATGCCCCATTGGTCTGGTTTGATAACCAGCCGAATGGAAGCGATTGTCTCCATCTTGAAAGATTCGACATACTTGTTTACAGTAGAAAGGTTGATGATTGGTAAAATTGCGCCATTTTTCTTTGGAACTTGAAATACATGTAGTCGGCTGTAAAAGTCCACCGAATTCTCGTTCAGTACCCTTTCTACTGCCCCTTTTGCGAGAAGCCAGGATCCGGTGTGTTCGCATGATCTGACGACTGATAAATAGGGACCCTGGAAGTAGGAGGCTGTCGAACCAGAGGGATATGATAGCCTGTCTCTATTATGGAGAAGGACAAAGGATCCTGTGTGATATTGCGCCATGCTGCGACAAAATGAAGCAGTATTGCGTCCATAAGAATCGAAGGTCGGATAGGAGTGGTTGCAGAAAGAGCTAGTTCGTAGAGCTGATGCCTCGAAGGGCCAGAAACCCTAGGGTTGGAGCGGGGACAGCTCTGAGCTGCCTGCCCCGAGTTGGGGGAAAAGGGACCGGTCTAATGCGGCTCTTGACCGAACCGCACTGAAGGGGAGAATATGGCTTGTTCTTAAGACCATGTTTCTCCTGGGGCTTAGAAAGGCCCTAAGAAGGTTTGCACATAGCCATGGGGACTTTGGGGATCTTCCAAGGAGAAGGGCAAGACAACCGGAGAACTCCTTGGAGAAGTCTTGTCCACCTGTTCCTTCTCCTTAATTTTGCCTCCGGAAATAAGCTCAGAGGCAAATTGACCCGCCCGCGCTTCAACCTTGGATGTGTCTTGCAGGACAGAGGCGGACTAACGGCCCAGCTGGTAGGAAAGGCGCTTGGTAACTTCAGAGGAAGGATACTCTGAAGCAAGCTCTTCTGATATAGTAGCAGCTAAAATGTCTATGTTGGAAGCAACTCCCATTCGCTGTCTCTGGCGCAGCTCCTACTGCTTGAGTAGAGACGAGGCCCCAGGGCTGTTGGCATCCAGCAAGGGGACCCGGTCAAATAGCCCAGGGTGGTTGTCAGAAGAGGCTGGAGGCCTGAGAGATTAGGAAGGAGCCATGGATCTCGAAAGTTTTAAGGACATGGTTGGACCGACTGCAAGCCTGAAATGGAAATCTTCACCCTGGTCTGCCAGCCAAACAGAAGGGATCTAGACGGGGGAGAGACTCCCGAGACTTGGAGAGATTTGGAATCTCTCCCTGTTCAGAGTAGCTCAAAGGACAGGACCGATCCCTTGTGAGTTGGCTTAGGGGGCCTAGGGCATATGGAAGGCGGGAGGAAGTCGAAAACAGTCCTCCCACGCCTTATCAAAAGCAAACGATGACGGCTCAGATTCGACGACGACCGACGACTGAGCTTCATCTAGGTCCGACGCTCCAGTTGTATCCGACTCCCTAAAAATAGGATTATCCCTATGACCCATTATTTACAGGACTTCCTGTTCCCCTTCAGACTAAACCCTGGTGACTGTCGACGACAGCGTTACCCGGAGAGGAGGTCCTCCTACAGGTTCTCAAGATTGGACTGTGAGTGGTCATGGAAGAGAACTGTCGCTCCCTGAGTCGAACTTACCACATGCCCTGACCGGTATGGAGGCCAGACAGGCTGTTGGGGGGGGGGGAGGGCAAAGCCAGAAGGAGCCCAAGCAGGATAGCGGAATGGGGGTCACCGAGGGGGGCGTTCCCAAGACCCTGCTAGTTGAACTGCCAGCAAGGCACGTCCTGCTGGTTCCAGGCAGTTAGTACCGGCTGGTGAGATCGTCAAGCCGGCCACTCTGAAGAGGAAGAACGATATCGATATAATATCACATTTTAGTTCGGGGTGGGGTGAGGGTATAAAGCACAGAAACAGACACAATAGTAGTTTGTTACATTTTGTGGGTCGATTTTACCCTGCCAACTTTCTTTGCTATACTGAATCAATACTGTGTATCTAAGGAACAGAAAATAAATAAATAAATGACCGGACAGCATTTATATGTCATTTGAAAACGTTTTATATGAAAAATGAATACACATAACATACCCATTTGCTGAATAAGGTCATTTTATTTATTTGAAGCATTTTTTTAGATTCTCATTAATATTCATGAATATGCAAATGAGCAAGACAGCAAAAGAGCACAATTGTAGTTTTTTCTCAAACTGGAACAATTTTGTGCATAGAGAACGTTGTTGTAATCATCATAAACAAATTTACTTTGTCATTTATCTTAAAACCACTTATTGACAAATAGCATTAAATTTGTTGGGGGTCATTTTCCCCACCCACTTTCTTTGCTATACTGACTCAATACTGTGTATCTATGGAACACAAAATGAATAAATAAATGAGCTGACAGCATTTATGTGTCATTTGAAACCTTTTAATATGATAAATGATTAAACATAACATACTCGTTTGCTAAATAAGGTCATTTTTAAAAAAATTAAGCATTGTTTAGATTCTCATTAATATTCATGAATATGCAAATGAGCAAGATAGCAGTTTGTTCTCAAACTGGGACAATTTTGTGCGCAGAGAACGTTGTTGTAATTATGTGCAAATTTATTTTGTCATTCATCTTAAAACCAATTTCTGACAAAATAGCATTATTTACATTTTGTGGGGTCATTTTTACCCCACCCACTTTCTTTGCTATACTGACTCAATACTGTGTATCTATGGAACACAAAATGAATAAATAAATGAGCTGACAGCATTTATGTGTCATTTGAAACCTTTTAATATGATAAATGATTAAACATAACATACTCGTTTGCTAAATAAGGTCATTTTTAAAAAAATTAAGCATTTTTTAGATTCTCATTCATATTCATGAATATGCAAATGAGCAAGATAGCAGTTTGTTCTCAAACTGGGACAATTTTGTGCGCAGAGAACGTTGTTGTAATTATGTGCAAATTTATTTTGTCATTCATCTTAAAACCAATTTCTGACAAAATAGCATTATTTGCATTTTGTGGGGTCATTTTACCCCACCCACTTTCTTTGCTATACTGACTCAATACTGTGTATCTATGGAAAACAAAATGAATAAATAAATGACCTGACAGCATTTATGTGTCATTTGAAACCTTTTAATATGAAAAAGGATTAAACATAACATACTCGTTTGCTAAATAAGGTCATTTTTTAAAATATTAAGCATTTTTTAGATTCTCATTAATATTCATGAATATGCAAATGAGCAAGATAGCAGTTTGTTCTCAAACTGGAACAATTTTGTGCGTAGAGAACGTTGTTGTAATTATCATGTGCAAATTTATTTTGTCATTCTTCTTAAAACCACTTTTTTACAAAATAGCATTATTTGCATTTTGTGGGGTCATTTTACCCCACCCACTTTCTTTGCTATACTGACTCAATACTATGGAACACAAAATGAATAAATAAATGACCTGACAACATGTATGTGCCATTTGAAACCTTTTAATATGAAAAATGAATAATCATAATATACTTGATTGCTAAATGTCATTTTTTAACAATTTAAGCATGAATATGCAAATGAGAAAATTATGAATAAAAGACTCCTGACATATGATAAATATATTGATATTATTTTAAAACTATTTTAAATGTTTTATAAACAAAATAAATAATGGTTTTGCATCTTAATAACGCTAATGCTGAAACTTCGAAATGTTGGCGGTTGCCATGGAAACGCGCTGACCGTTTGCTTATCCAGCATCCAATATTTGTCCAACAACCGGAACTTGTTAACATATAACCTAAGCTTGAAGAAAATATAGGTGTACAAAAATCCCGCTGGGGGGGAGGGTTTCGATTATGGGCCCTTGGCCTAATGGGGCCGGAAAATTAATGTACATATTAATGTAAATTATAAACTGTCTTTGTGTGAAAGTGTCATATTCCAAATACGATGGAGCATTAACTGCTTGTTGCCCACTCTGTCAGCTTTATGGCTGACCTAAATTCAAGTCCGAGTGTTCTAAGGTCTGTGTGTGTCTGTGTGTGTGTCTATGTATATGTGTCTGCGTGTGTGTCTGTGTGTATGACCGTCTCTGTGTGCGTGTGTGCGTGCGCGTGTGTGCCTATGTGTGTGCATATGTGTGTATGTGTGTGTATGTATGTATGTATGCGTCTCTGTGTGTATGTGTGTCTGTCTGTCTGTCTGTCTGTCTGTCGTTATCTATTCGGTTCACTAAGGCATTTCAGCTACAATTGAAATCAATAAAATCATGAACTGTCTCGCTGTTTGTCTCTATTTTGGTCTGTCTGTCTGACTGTCCCTCTTTCGCTTCTGACTGTCTGTCTGTCTGCCGTTTTTCTGTCTGTATGTCTCTCTCTGTATGTCTGTCTCTGTCTGTTTATTTCTGTCTCTTTGCCTGTATCTGTCTCTCTGTGTCTCTCCATATCTCTGTCACTGTCTGTGTGTGTCTCTCTTTCTCTCTGTTCTCTCTGTCTCTCTGTCTCTCTATCTCTGTATGTATGTATGTCTGTATGTCTGTCTGTCTGTCTGTCTGTCCCTCTCTCTCTCTCTCTCTCTCTCTCTTATTTACTTATTGTATTGCAATATGAATTAAGGACCTTTAATGCAATAGAACCAGAGTTGTTTTATTTTAAATGAAATTTTGAATCTTTTACTCGGGCATTGTAAAGCAGTGTATATTCTAATTCTTGTTTGATTATTAAGTCGTTAAAGTAACGCACCATAAATCTAAGTTTGTTCGCCCATACTGATGACACTGATAACAATCTTAATAGTTAGGCGTAGACATATTAAAATGAAACATTCGATACAGACGCAGCGAGTCGTATTACATTATGTACTCGTACATGTATTTTTTATATCCATGTGGATGGTAGATACATAGACAACAAAAATGTAACTGGATATAACCTTACCTTACTGACCCATATTGATACACAACAGCATCTTTCAACAGAGTGCACTTAATGTATAAACATGCGCTTGTTTGAACTCATGTGGCAGTGAATTCAAATCGAAGTCTTATCCAGAATTCGATGTCAGCAAGTACATGTAACTGATCCAGTAACTATGTTGATAACTTCTAAAATTCCAGGTTGTCATAGTTCTATTTACCCTTTACCTGGAGAATATTTATATCCTCGGAGGTCCTTGAATCGTTACCCTAACGTTTCGATCGCATATATTCATAACAAACAGTAGAACAATAAAAAAAGAGATTACATACCTTTTAAATTGATTATTTTCCTTTCCAATTCCATTCAAAATTTCTCACGAATCACAAAGTATCTGTTTATTAATCACATGTTTAATTTGTCACAGCATGCAGCAGAAGCCATTTTGATTTGGTCCTTGAGTCGTGACGTCATTCCAATACACAATTTTAGGCCATAGGGACTTAACCAGTGTGGTTTACGTGTAAAAAAAACTTTTGTTTTTTGTATGTGGTGTTTCCTTCATGACTCATATTTGTACTTTTTTCTGTTTGAAACAGATTTTGACTGTTTTAACTCAATTTTATAAACAATAACATATATTTATGGCAATTAGCATTATTCTTCTGGTTTACAATGATGACAAAAAAATGAATCTCCTCTCCTGACAACACTCACAGATGTACAGTATATCAAATGTACCCAATGGTTACATTTGTCACACTGGGCCCACTTTGTGAAAACCAGTGAAGTGCATTTCTTCAGCTCCTCTGGCTGGAATCTATTGCATTTGCAACAAAGTTCTGAAGGATCAACATCAGATTCCGATTCACTTTCAGAACTTGAAGATCTTGAGGGTGAGAGATTCACAACGGACGGGCCTGGCTGTTGTTGTTGCATTTTGAAGGGACATATCTGTTTTATCGTTAATGATTTTGTCTTTGTTGATTTTGTTTGTTTTCTTGTTGATGTTATTGTCAGCTTTTTATTCCCTGTTTCTGATTTTTTGCCATATTTGTTGCTCTCTTCATGTTCTTTCATCTTCTCAAAAACAGTCTCTGTAATGGCCTTCCCTGATACAATCTTACTAATTGTGTTTCTTTCTTTTTTCACAGTCCTTTTTACTTCTTTAAGTTTTTCTTCTTTGTTGGATAAAAAGTCAATATAGCAATCTGACTTATCAGTGTCATTGTCACTGTCTGCTGCATGCTGTACAGTGCTGTTGGAAAACACTGTTGCTGGCGCTAAATGCTCATTCGGCACAGCATTTGAATTGAACGGGAATATCCCTGTGCGTTTGAAACCCGACTGGATGTTTTCGGGTGACAAAGCCTTAAGATATACCTTGCATGCCATTTCACAAACATTGTAGCGGGTGATGGTGGTTGATGTCTGGCGCATGAATTTATGGCACAGATTGTTGTATATCCTCTCAAATGGCCCATAACAAGCTACATCCATTGGTTGTAAAACATGGCTGGTATGAGCAGGTAAAATGAATATGATGATTCCTTTGGATTTGGCCCACTCTGTTAAGTCCACTGAGACATGGGACCTGTGCCCATCAAGCAGGAGTAATATTGGCTGGTTCAGTCCAGGTACATATTTGACAAAATGGTGTTCTAAATAGTGTCTAAAGATGATCCCATTTGACCATCCTGTCTCACTGACTGTTCCATCTGCTCCTGGAGATGAACCTTCCATTAAATCTCGCCTCATTCTTTTGCCAGGGAAAACAAAAAATGGTGGTATTGCCACTCCACTAGCACTCCCACCACCTAGTACAGTAACATTCTTGCCTCGACCTGATGTGACTGATTGTGGACAATGGGTGGAGTCTGCAACAACATGGGGAGGCTTGTGGTCCACTGAAATTCCCTTTTCATCCACATTAAATATGAGATGTGGTTTATCAATAAGGTTGTTTTTTATTAGAGTGTCATGTAAACACTGAAAGTACTCTTCCACCACTTCCCTTGATGCCATTTTAGCCCTCAAATGTTCAAGTCCTCTAGGTTTTAACACTCTTAGTTCTGGCCACCTCTTAAGAAATCCTCTGATCCATTTTATGGTAAATGGTTTGTCTGATGTTCTTTTCCCAATCTGCACAGCATAATCAGAAGCAATGTGTACACATTCTTGCCTGGTATATCCATACCCATATGATGCCATTGTCTTAAAATGCTTCACTAGATGTGCCTCTTCATACTGGCTCAACACAGGACTTTTGCCAAACACTGCAGTATCAGGATCTACCTTTCCCAAAACTCTATCTCTGAGGGTAGTGTCAGGCACCCTAAACACCCTGGAGGCTTTCTTTACAGACATGGTCTTCTGCTTAACCATTAAATAGGCATTGGTCATAGCTGTAGGGGAGTAAAGCCTGTACCCCTTTCTTCTTTGCATTGGATTCACCTAAAAATACCAAAAAATGCACTAAGGACTACAGTAACGAAAAACTAATAATATATTTGTTTAACCTTAAATTTATCAATGGAGGTCACGTGACTTTGACAGAAGCTTGTAAACAGTACGCAGACGGCATACAGTAAAATGAAAGAAACTTTTTATAATTTGTGAATTAGAGGTATTTTCGAGCAGTTTTTTGTTGCTTAACGTTTTTGTATTATTTATTGCTATATTCTTTTGAAAATGTTCAATTTACCTGCTTAGACCGCATTTTCTCGGAACAGTAGCAAAATCTGTAGTAAACAAGCGTAGTAAAAAATTTCCCACGGTATGCGCATGCGCGGACGAAATCTCGCGAGACGCGGGAAGAAAACAAAAAAGGCACGACTCTAGGGCAGTAACGATTCAAGGGCCTCCGACGATATATTTTCACGTAATAGTTTAGAAGGGTTTACATTTACTCTACGTATGCTAGTTGCAAAGCCATGATAACAGATATGGTCCATATTAGACCCTTAGAAGTTACACGACATTTTTTCAGTATCCAAATGCACATCATTGAAGAACTGAAGTAGGCAACGTCTTATGATCACTTTAGATGCAAAATTACTTAGCGTACAAAGAGGTAATTCTACAAGCTTGGTGTATTGCTTTGATCAGTTTTTATTACACATAGGTCCGCTCGCCTATTATATATAGCAATACCAGTTTTGGTCGTATAGGTCTAAAGATATATTTATTGGCAGTCTTGTATGTATTACATTTACTCCAAATATTTAAACATGCAAACCTATAGAAACACCATAGTCCCAAATTAAAAAGTAAACACAAATAAAATCTTTGTACAACTTAAATGAAGAATTATTCTGGTTTTAACCCTTATTGCCTGCTAAGAGCAACCTCACTGGTGTTAGCAAACAGTTTGGATCCTGATGAGTCGCTGAGTGACATGATCTGGATATACACTGTTTGCACATGCGTAGAACGTCGTGTTATTGAATAAAGGTGTAGAATCAGATCAGACGGTGCCTATGGTAGCCACCTGAACAGGGTCTGCTCTGTTTGCTTTTGGTATGCTATAGATCTGATTCTACAGTTTTTAAAAATAATCCCTTGAAAAGTTTACATTTTCAAAATTGAGCTGATAAATATTGATGCTGGCAATACTTATTACATGAATACTGGACAGAGAAAGGGTGAAAGACATATTTTTCTCACATAACTTCCCTTATCTCCGGGTTAGAACAACGGGTTAAGATTCTCTTATCAATAACACGTGTAAGATCACTTTAGAATATATATGACGTCATACGTGGTATATGACGTCAAACTTGGGGAAACACCGATGTTAACATGTCATTAAAAGGGCGAAAATAGATCTAGATCTACACTGTTTGGTTATGTGAGAAAAATAATCTGATGTTCGTTGTCTTTTAAGGTCACATGTTCCTAAACTCACCAAGAAAATATTATTAAACTCACCAAGGCTCGCTTAATAAGATTTTCTAAGGCTCGTTTAGGAACACGTGATCTTAAAAGGCAACTCGCAACGGATCCTCTATATTACAGTTTTAAAATCTGTGGATCTATATGCCTAAAACGCTACACGCTGTTTTACTTTAAAGACATTCCCTTGGCCGGCTTGGGTCTTTACAGCTAACCTGTGAAAAAGCATGCGGCACATGGTAACAGCTATAGCAGTCTGCCTGTCAAGAACCACTGGAGCGTTCCATGTGAGGCCCGTCTCTTACATTTGATGATTTGGAAATGATTAGATTGTCACTAATGCAGTATATGTTTTTATTTTTTATTATGTCAGGGCCTCTCTAGACAGAATGAGACGGCTTGCCATATTTTGCACACTTGTATCATGCTTTTACTGTTACTTTCACGCCTATTGAGAACAATGGGGGGGGGGGGGGAATCATTGAATGGACCTGGGTAATGTCTTTAAGCTGTGTTTTAAAGGCATTATGTAGTCACATATAAAAGATTAGTAAGGCAGATAGGGGAAAGTTCGACCATTTAACAAATTATCTATAGCCATTTATTGCAAATCAGTTGTATTTAACACTATGTGACAATTAAATCAGAATTATAAGATGTTTACGGAAAAGCGTATGTTACTGATTTTCTCTTTTGGAAATGAATGCACGCGTCTATCTTCAAAGCTGTCCAATCACCTTAATTCACTATCACATTCTCAGGTTTAGCTTTAAAGAAACTTTTTCTTAAGAAGATGGTGAACTATGTTGAACCTGATCAAAGAAATTTGTTAAAAATATTCAAGACTGATTGCGCTATTAATGTATTTGCTATTTGTATAACAAAAATACAATGTTCTTCAGTTCTCAATTTCATTCCAGAATATATTGTGGAAATCACTGTCCTGAAATAGCTCTGCAGAAAACTAATGTATTTTGGAAAGGCGTTCTAAAAGCATATACGACTTATATTATAGCAGTACGTGTAAAAGATATGGACGAATGTTTGAAGTGTCCACTGTGTTTGAACCCATCATATACTGCAGATTGGTGGCACAAATATTTTTCTTAATTCATGGTATGAATAGGGAATACGATACATCATTGAAATAAACGAGGTCTCAAAAAAATAATTAAAAAATACATACATCAATGATCTATACCCAAACGATAAAATATTAACAGTTGATGAATTTCCGAAATTATATGACATAAAGATAAACTGCTTACATTATATCGCAATAGCAAAAGTGGTATTGCAATATCTAAAACATTGCAATGATCATTATGACAAGAAAATCTGTTTGCCTTTTAAAACACACCTTTTTGACCGCGTATTGGCATTTACGACGGTCAGTACATTAATACAGCAGAACCTACCATCAACAATAAATGGGATACTAACTTTGGGTCCACACACGTAGAATGGAATTCAATGTACAACTAACCATTTCACTTTCTAGAGTTAATTACATGTAGAATACTTCATCGATTATTACGCGTTTAAACCTGACGACTTTAAACTAACAAGACAACGAACTGTTTTCCTTTTGTTTCAAACAACTTGAAACCATACCTCATCTATTTTACTACTTTGAAATTTTATCTTAAAGCAAGTTCATCACATTTTATACAAGACAAAAGTAAATATTGATTTTAACGAAGTTTCTATTCTGTTTTGGAGAAAGCTGTAATAAAATGCTATTCATTAAACAATATGTATACAAAACAAAACGACGTAACCGCGATACAAACATACATGTTCTTAGGAGGTATTTAGAACAAAATATAGAATCAACTAAACTAAAATACGATGTTTTGGCTGAATTCGAAAGTAAGTGGCAATATATTCAAACATGTTGCACCCCCATATCCGGGTCTTTATAAAAACAACAACAAAATATTTCAGTTAAATAACAAAATACAAATTACTATCAGACATGTCTTTTTTCCCGTTTTTTCTACACTTTCTTATTGATTAATTGAGTGGGATCGCTCTCTGACCCGCCACCGCCTAAATAGGAAAATAAAAATATTGAACTGTAAAAACAAAATAATCGCCAATCGGAAATTTTGAATATGAATTCCTTTTTAATACTCCTATGATATAAATAAATGAATTGCCATATTAGACAGGCTCCACTGTATCAGCAGACAGCTTGGATTTAACCTAATTGGCACATTGACAGAAGTTTCTCAAAGCCTTGTAGGAATTCAGTAAAAGTGTGTTCCACAGTTAGAGCAAACTTTTTTTTCAGCGCGAGTTTTAACCATTACTATCATATAAAGGCTGTTCACGCCTTTGCAAACAGAGAAGTCCTTTATTAGACCGTCCTGTTTCCAGCAACACCAATATTTCTGTGTACATATGCCATTTTATAAATTCAGCTGATAAATATTCATGGTGTCATTATTTTGTACATGAATATTCAAAAAGGAAAGAGTTAAAACCAAGCGGGAGAACACATATATCTACGGTTTATATCCTTCATCAAGACATTATCCCCCTTGATGCATTCGATTTTATCCCCAGTAATAATTTTCGTTAAAAATCGAATCAAATTTGCATATCGCTCGGTAACATTAGATTGAGAATTTTTTTAACCCTTAACCTGCTGTAAAATGTTGTAAAATGCATAAACTCTCATCGGTTGCATGTTGTATTTTCTTCCGACTCATTCAAGCGTTTGGGAAATTATTGACAGAGTGTAAAATAGCGTGGACCCTGATGAGATACCGAATAGTTTGTCGTCTTATCTGGGTCCAAACTGTTTACACAGGACAGATTATTTGCGCTCAGCAGGATGAGGGTTAAAAGCTAATAAGTCAAACGTCAAACAGACAACATTGAGAGCCAGTACATCTATAAATAAACAACATTCGAAAACTCCCGTAAAGAAAAAAGGGGATCAGATGGTACCGTTCTAGATTAAATAAATTAAATACATGACCCACATGTAGAATGAATTGGCTTTATCTAAACCCTTCAGCGATCCTTAACGGTCACATAAAAGGATACACTAAACACTTATTAACCAGTGTGACGCAATCTCCCCATTCAGAATTTACATGACAACCCGTAAATATGATTTAGGGTTTTATCTGCAGTTTAAGTTGGTTAATATATTACACATTACACACCCTCTATACGAAGCAATACATCGAAGGAGACTTTCAAGCCGATGAGTAAGATGACCTAGGCTGGGATGAGATTGAAAAGCTCTGTCCCCTCTATGGGCTGCCTCTGGGCGCTACAATGACAAAAACCTTGGGACATTCGGTGCCCCATCTGTACAGCACTATGGCTAGCATGCTCCTCCCGATTCCGCTCGAAACTCAGTCTTTGCTGCTTGCCGATCTTGAGGCCGCCCCATTTGTTAGGCATGTGATATTAATAGGTACCTGTGAGTAATACCACCGCTGTGGCATGTTCTTAACATGTATCTTCTATGCTGAGCGCTATTAAACACTGCCAATTTGAACAGGGCCAGTCAAGCACTTATGCTGTTGATGATTCCGATGATCTGAATGATGTAGAAAGGCAGGACAGGACCTGTTGGTAGATAAATACATGCAACGGTGATAGTGTAACGACTACAGTAATGAAGTACATCTTAGTAAAGAGGTTATAATGCTGTGTTGGTAAAGCTTGTGACTTTTGTAGACAATTAAATTATTTGCTGTTTGTAAAATAAACATGGACGGTTATATTATCATCACAGTTGTCGCGGTGTTGCTAGTTGTTATAGTGTTTAGGAAACTATACAAGGTAAGGCTCCTATTGATATTATGTAACAGCTTACTTTGTCTTCCAACCCTAATAGTCAAAGGCATGATTCATGTTTTAGATCGTATCTTAAGAGCAGAAGTTGTTTAATGTTCACCACTTTACAGAAACCGTACGAGATCGGAACTAAGTTAACACTACCGAGCTACTGCCTTTGCCAAGTAAGTGTATGGGAGTTTCTTCAGCCATTGACACAACGTTTAATTCTAACTAAATCAAACTTTCCTTTTAAATGTTTAGCCTTTACTTTATGAATATCCGTGTACGAATTGTTGATCTATGATGGATTAGTGTCTATATTAACCCTGGTAAAAACTAAAACTAGAATTACATCTGTATAATTTCATAAGCAAACAGAGTAGACCATGATCAGAATACAGTATACGTCTGATCTGGGTCTACGCTGTTTTCAAAAGTACAGAAAACAAAATAGTCACGGGTTAAAACGAGATAGATCAAAGGATACAGGCTCTTCGGATGGAAAAAATAAATATTAAATGAGTAAGATACAGCAAACAACAAACAATACTAGTATGTTGGCTTCCAATTACAGTAATAACAACTCGAGTATTCGGACACTTAAATATGCGCCATTATCGGTCTTTAAGACAGGCGGCAGCTTAATACAGGGTGAAAGTCATACAGAAGCTCCTCTAGGATCTTTCTGCATTACTTTCATCCTTTATTAAGCAGCCATCTGCATAAAAAAGGCATCACGTCTTCATTACTAAAATTTCGAAAGTATTGAATTTTTACTGTATAAAGTTAAGCCAATTATGTAAGGTATAAACACGATCTAATGCATATAATTCAAACATATTTTAGCCTATTTGCTACATGTAAACACGCTAGTAGCAGGCTGTGTCTAGCTATGCAAACTTGACATATGGATTTTATACTGTGTGTGCATTTTAAACCAGACAGTAGGTATTTATGCTGCTACGAAAAATGTCATCCGCTCGAAATTCCTGCTGTTGTTTTATAAACGCTTCCCGATATTATTTGATGTTTGTAAACAATTGGCCGACTTGCAAAAACTTTATCAGCATTCATCCCAGAACCAAGTTGTCAGGTCTCGGTAAACAGGTCAATGGTAAACATCGAATATGCTGTTATCTAAACTGAACTCTGTATGAAAATTATCTGAACATCACTGTTGCTTTGTTTATTTGTTATATACAGTAAACCCCCCTCTAAACCGGAATTCTAGTAGGGACGAACCCGTACGAAAAATTCCGCCCTGATTCTTAAGGCGGATTTCTCCTAGAATATTAGGCGGATTCCGTCTACAGTTAAATATAGTTCAACATTGTATCTTAGGCGGAACTAAGGCGGAATAGGCTTCGAAATATTTAAATGAGCTTAGACGGATTCCGCCTTAATAGGCGGATGCCGCCTAAGCTCATTTAAATAATAGGAGTATTCAGGTTATCCTAGACGGAAAATATTTTGCCTCAATTTAGATGGAAAATGATCCGCCTAAGATTTTAAGGCGGAATTCTTTAGGCGGAATTCTTTAGGCGGACAAATTATTAGGGAGAAAAATCTATAAAATGAATTTTGAATTAAAATGTACAATACCAATTTATTCATATAATAAATAATATAACTAGGCTTAATACTGATTTTCATAAAAAATGATGGACATCTATTAACAGTTTTTAATTAGTCGTTAACTCTTTCCCTCGTGTAAACTACTTTCCATGCATTTGCAAACAGAGTAGACTCAGATAAGATGGCTCCTGTAGGAGCAGTCTGATCATGATCTGCACAGTTTGATGGTGGAATTTTATAGATCTGTTTCTTTAGTATAAAAAATGGCTACAATGTCCACTGTTTATGCCCCAACGGTGGGCATATAGTAGTCGCATTGTCCGTCCTTCCGTCTGTCCGTCCTTCCGTCTGTCCGTCTGTCCGTCCGTCCTTCCGTCCGTCCCAAATTCGTGTCCGGTCTGTAACTTCTTCATCAATCAATCGATTTCAATATAACTTGCCACAAATGTTCACCAGACAGAGACGATGTGTCGCGTTCAACTCCCTGGTCCATGGGTCAAAGGTCAAGGTCACAGGGTTCAATTACTTTGTCACAAATTTCGTGTCCGGTCTGTAACTTCTTCATCTATCAATGTATTTCAATATTACTTCACACAAATGTTCACCAGACAGAGACGATGTGTCGCGTTCAACTCCCAGGTCCATGGGTCAAAGGTTAAGGTCACAGGGTACAATTACTTTGTTACAAATTTCGTGTCCGGTCTGTAACTTCTTCATCTATGGATGGATTTCAATATTACTTGACGCAAATGTTTACCAGACAGAGACGATGTGTCGCGTTCAACTCCCAGGTCCATGGGTCAAAGGTCAAGGTCACAGGGTACAATTACTTTGTTACAAATTTCGTGTCCGGTCTGTAACTTCTTCATCTATCAATGGATTTCAATATAACTTGCCACAAATGTTCAACATACAGAGTGGATGTGTCGCGTTCAACTCCCAGGTCCATGGGTCAAAGGTCAAGGTCACAGGGTACAATTACTTTGTCACAAATTTGATGTCCGGTCTGTAACATCTTTATCTATCAATGTATTTCAATATAACTTGGCACACATGTTCACCAGACAAAGACGATGTGTCACGTTCAGCTCCCCGGTCCATATGTCAAAGGTCAAGGTCTCAGGGTACAATTACTTGTTTATCTGTGAATGGATTTTAAAAGAACCTGGCACAAATGTTCACCACACAAAGACGATGTGTCAACTCCCTGGTCCATGGGTCAAAGGTCAAGGTCACAGGGTACAATTTTGGGGGGATTTGTCACGTGACTGTGACATCTCTTGTTTAAAACAAAACTATTATATATATATATGAATATTTAGTAGGTATTGAAATAATACCAACAGGGAAAGGGTTAATGATCAAGTGCCTAAAAATATTAAACAGTAGCTTATATTAACTATAATCTAAGCCAACTATTCACATTCATAATAAGTAAAACTTGAAACTTGTACTTCATTTATTATATTGACATATCTACAAGACTTTTGCACTGCAATGTAGACTCAGATAAGACATTAGTTAGCAAAATATTTCAAGATGTTCAAATCCCACTTTGATAAGTTGATCATACTCCATTCTCAATTTCACAAATCTTAGGTTGAACTGTGTCCATATTGCCTTCAGATACAGGTAATATTCAAACAGGAGTAACCTGTCAGTGGGGAGATGTATTCTGTGCTTTAAAAACAATCCACATATGTACAAAATTTTGATACATTTCAACTAAAGTTTGTATTCCAACCCCATCCCACAATTATAGTTGAACTTCAATATCTCTAACTTCATGGGACTATACACATTTGTTTGAGATAACAGAAGTTTGAGTTATCCGATATCTGGACAATTTCTCAAGTTCACAGCTTATTGGAAGTCTAAAATAATGCTGTAGGAGCTTTCAGGATTACTTAAAAACTGCATAAAGCTAGCTGTCACATATGTTTTTAGATATATGCATAGTGATACATTTTCGAGCAATACAGCTAGTGATGAAATTTTTGGAAGGACTGAACTTTTAGTTCGAGTTATCCCAAAGTTCGCGTAATCCAATAGTTAGAGATATCGAAATTCAACTGCATGTACAATTGTACGTACTCTCACAGTAGACAGTTTTTAAAAAGCCACTGGCAAATCTAAAAATTAACACAATGAAGATAAAGCAGTTTTCATCTTTTTTTCCTGGCACAACTGATCTGTTCTGTGACTGTATCATTAATTGCTTTCTCTCTTGGGTCTCCCTTTTTTTTTATTTCTGCTCCAAGCACTGACATATTCTAAAAAAGGAAACAATTACAGATTGATAATAACTATAGACTGATCTTAGGTAACATACACATATACAGAAAAAATGCTTCCAGATATTTCATGTAATAATTGAACTTTCAGTATGGCCAATCAAACAATTCTGCGTAAAAGGTAAATATCAAGAGTGGTACATTGTATTAAGGAAAATGTTACTTATGTAACTTATCAATGCACTTGTGACTTTATCCCTGGTGATGGTGAATAAGTGTGTGAAGTTTCATAAGATTAATACATAAAATGTTAAAGAACAAGTAGCAAACATAAAAAAATCATCAACCGTGCACTCTGAAAAGGAGAATCCGGCTGATATTTAACCCTATCCCAGTTACATATTCATGTAAGAAATGATGACATCATGGATATATACATCAGCTGTATTGATAATTGTTATAAATGGATATTTTGGTTGGTAGAATCTGTAGAGTCTTTATATCTGTTATAATTTCATTAGCAGAGTAGACCCATGTCAGACAGAGCCAACTATGAACTGGGTCTTGAAAAAGTGTTTGTATGACGGAAGGAAAGGGTTAAAGGGACTGTACTGTACAAAAAATCTTTGATCATTTTCTGAAAATTATCATCATGATTATGTATTGAAATTATTATGCCATATACAAACGTTTACCTCTTTCCATGTTGAATATTCAATTTTAAGAATTAATGACATCCCAAATAATTATTAAATGAATTTTCATAATGGCACAAAGATGTATATAATTATATTATATAAAATAAGTTTTTAATATTAATAAATGGTAGAAACTTTAGATTATTATCAGCTTTTTTACAATTTTTTTGAGCAAACAGAGCAGACCTTGATCAGGAGAAATAGTAATGCAAATAAGTTTGTACAGAGAAAAGGGTTAAAACAGAAACCTGTCATTTCTAGAAACAGTTACGGTATGTGTTAAAAAAAATAAAATGCGTTAATCATTCTTAGATTGTTGTGAAATAAAAACATAATTTATTTCAATAGAAATTTACTCAAGCATTATAAGTTGGTTCAAATATATCATTTAAATGGAGAATAAAACCTTAAATTTGGACATGGCACTGGATGATAGAATTATTTAACATATCTTAATCAACTTACTCTAGTATAATTAGCTCAAGCTGGCACCTCAGCTAGCTCCTGTGCATTTAAGGCTAGGGCGATCTGCGCATCTGTTCCTGGACTCCTTGCAGGATGTGGAACTCCTGCAATCCAGACATAGATGGTATCGGCTGCCCTCAGTGTATAATTTAAGGCCTGTCCAGATACCTGAAATATTATAAAGCAAAAACTAAATTACTAATGTAGTAATCTCCCTCTTAACTGAACTTTTAGTACAGAATACACATGAATATAATTTACTCAGTTAATTCCAGACATCTAAATTATATTTTTTGTTAAAAAACTATTTTTGAGGCAACCAATTTGAAATTATTTTTTTCTGATAAAAACAAAAATTCATTACAGTTATGCAATTTTGCAATTAGCCAATATATGCTAGTCTAGTACGGTCAAATTGTGCATTATGTATATGATGCAAAAGGGTTCCAAATTAAATATTTTACAGCAATTACAAGATAGTTACAAAGACTGGTCATTGATGGCATTAGGATGTCAATATTCAAAAAAATTCAAAAAGCACTAAGTCTTTTCGAATGTAAAATCTGTTTAACTGCTGATAGGATTCTGGTAAGAATGCAACAGCACTTTTCAAGACATACATGTATAAGTTGTATTTCCGGTGAATGTTTTGATAACAATCTACACATTTATGATACAAATCACCTATACAAACTGAGGAACATATTTTTACATGTATGTCTCTCTACAAACATCATTTTAAATTTCATGTAGTGGTAAATACATTTTTAAACACAATCCCAATGTGTGTGCATCTACTATATGCCTGATAGACATGTTTTATTAATTATGTACCAACTATATATATATATGGAGGGAAAAGGTTTCAACACAACAAATCTCAAACTTACCGCCGATTCTTACAATTACTCCTGGATACTCCACTTCATATTCACAGGCCCATTGACTTGAAATGCTCCTAGAAGTTGAATCTTTTTCAATTTACTTTTCTGTCCCAAAACAGAAATTGGTTGGTCTTCACAGCAATACACACGTGTACATCTTTATATTTGAATTTAAACACAAATTCTTTCACACACTGGTTAGTAAGCTGGGATATATGGGTCAGCAGTAGGGCTTATCATAAGCCTGGCAGTTAGAGGTGCCAAAGGGGATAATCAATACATAAAATGAAGAATACAATTACCCCATATGAAAACTCACTTTGAAAGATGTGAATTACTTGTGTGTGTTCTAGATGTTGATAATTTTATCAGGAAAATTTGGGGAAGAAAGACTCAGTAAGAGACAGGACCATAGATTTATCTTAATTCATTTTGTATGTGTTATTTTAAGTCAGGCATATGTATAGCTGGTGGACTGTATGGGATCACAGTAAACTGGTCTGTCTACTGTATGCTCTTTATCAGACTATAAACCTTTAGCTTGCTGTTGCAATTTTTATGCTCCCCAGATCAAATCTGGGGGCATATCAATTGTTTTTGCTCTGTCTGTCTGTTTGTCCATTTGTCTATTAAATTGTCACCAACTTTAACTATGGTCATTACTTTTGAGCCAGTACAGATAGAGACTTGATATTTGGCATTCATATGTATCTCATAAAGCTGCACATTTTGATGCGTGACATGTCAAGTTCAAGGCCATCCTTCAAGGTAAGAGGTCAAATATATAGGTCGAATCACTGACTTTAACATTGGCTATAACTTTTTAACCAGTACAGATAGAGATTTGATATTTGGGATGCATGTGTATCTCATGAAGCTGCACATTTTGAGGGATGACATGTCAAGTTTAAGGTCATCCTTCAAGGTCAGAGGTCAAATATATAGGTCAAATCACTGACTTTAATATTGGCTATTTTGTTTTAACCAGTACAGACAGAGACTTGATATTTGGTATGCATGTGTATCTCATGAAGCTGCACATTTTGAGGGGTGACATATCAATGTCAATGTCATCCTTCAAGGTCAGGGGTCATATATATAGGTCAAATCACTGACTTTAATATTGGATATAACTTTTCAACCAGTACAGATAAAGACTTGATATTTGGCATGCATGTGTATCTCATGAAGCTGCACATTTTGAGGGGTGACATGTCAAGGTCGTCCTTCAGGGTCAAAGATCAAATTGGGCAAGGGCATAGTATTTCACAAACACATCTTGTCGTTTTTAGAAACTGTCTTTTACAGCTAGTACGTACTGTACTACAGAAAAAGTCTTGGTTAGCAAAACACCAAAAGTCTGGTTACAACAAAACAATATGATAATGAAATTCTAATTTGACAAAATTCTGGTTGGTACTTTGGCATACTATATGACATGTCAGAGCAGACCCTCGGATTGGACAGATCCTATTGTTATATGAGGAGAAATGCTTGATTATCAAGTAAAGGGTTAACAAACATATGATTAAACCATTGATAGGTATCTTGTGTGCTGCTTGATCTTAAGTTGTTTCAGGTAATCTGCATCTACTGTAATTATGTAACATACTCTTGATATCCGCATTTGCTCTTCATACCTCACTGTTCTCTCAAATTATTTTACATAGATGTAAAATGTTCAGATGGTTTTCGTCACAAATAAACAAAATCATAGAAACAAAATTAAGTGAAAAATTCAGCCTCCAGTAGGCTTGCAGTATGTCACCATGTACAATATGATGGAATGAATGTCTGAAAATGTATGTATGATGTTTAACAGTCATTATTTCCACCTAAAACAAATTTTCTAAAGTTCAGATTTCCGCCTAAAAAATGTTGATAAAATGACAAAGTAAAAAGATCTACCTTAAAAATTATTCTAAGTCTTATTTTCCGCCTACAAGAAGTTTTTCCTGTTAACAGTAAATTATTACGCCTAAGCCTTAAGCGGAATCCGCTTTAATGTTAGACGGAATTTCTCATTGCTTAGGCGGAATTGGAACGAAATTCCATGTCCGTCTTATTTTAGCAGGAAATATAGATTTTAGCAAATTTTTAGGCGGAATCCGCCTTATTTTAGGCGGAATCCGCCTAACTTTTTCGTACGGGAACGTAGATACTTTTAGGCAGGTGGCTACTTAATGCAGAGTGAAATCCATGCAGGAGCCCACATATATTGAGCGTGTACACTTAAGATATTGTAAGGCTATACTGGGAGTTAAACAAAGTACAAGTACATGTAATGCAACGGTTTACGGAGAACTGGGACGATACCCTCTGTGCAGTAATAGATATGTCCAAATAATCCAATAGTGGTGCAATTTGTTAAATACTGACAATATAATTTTAAAAAGATGTATATCAAGATGTCCGCGAAATATGTAACACGGGAGTAACTAATTGGGCTTCTAAAGTTAAACATTTACTCAGCGATTTTTGTTTCACAGACGTCTGGGACTTTCCAGAAAATATTGTTTTTATACGTTTTATACTAGTATTTAAACGTGGGTTATAGATTTTTTAACCAAAAATGGCGCGTTGATTTACAAAACAATAATGTCTTAAGGCACTAGTATCTACATATAAAAGAAGAGTTTTGTCTGGAGGATTATCTGAACACTTTAAAATACAAATATTCAAGGTATGCATTAACACGATTGCGTATCAAGTTTGAAAGGGATGGACGACATCTTTTAAACAGACACGGAAGAACATGTCAGTTATGTGATAGTAATGATTGATAAGAAGAATTTCATTTTATTCTAAAGTGTTCGGTGTTAATGAAGCTTGGGCAAATTTTAAATGTTTATTTTATCAATTGTTGACAGCATTGCTCCAGTCAACAGATCCGTATTAAGCAAAGAACGAAGCCTTGGATAGATTTTAATATATTGCAGGCAATTAACCAACGGGACAAAGCTTTTAATGTATATAGAAAAGACAGAACCCAGGAAAGTTTTAATGTTTTTAAATCCATACGTAATAAGACACAGAGTTCTTTACTGAAACACTGGAAGCAAATAAATCTGACTCAATGTCACTTTGGAAAATATTGAAAAATATTGGTCTACCTTCAAAGAAATGTTTATCTTCAACAAGATGTGTTTGTGAAACACTATGCCCCCTCATATATTTGACCTCTGACCTTGAAGGATGACCTTGACCTTGACATATCACCCCTCAAAATGTGCGGCTTTATGAGATACACATGCATGCCAAATATCATGTCTCTATCTGTACTGGCTCAAAAGTTAATGTTAAGGTTGCGTTAAAGTAACAGACAAAGAAACAGACAATTTGACATTTGACCCTGAAGGATGACATTGACCTTGACATGTCACCCCTCAAAATGTGCAACCTCATGAGATATACAAGCATGCCAAATATCAAGTCTCTATCTCTACTGGTCCAAAAGTTATGGCCATTGTTAAAGTCGGTGATTTGACCCATATATTTGACCTCTGACCTTGAAGGATGATCTTGACCTTGACATGTCACCCCTCAAAATGTGCGGCTTTATGAGATACAAAAGTTATGAGTAATGTTAAAGTTGCTGACAAACAAACAGACAAACGGACAAACAGACAAACAGACAGGGCAAAAACAATATACCCCCTGACTATCGTCAATGGGGGCATAAAAGTTCAAATGTGTGTCTTAATATTGATGATGATATTTGTTTTGATAAAGGGAAAGTAGCCGACTGTTTTAACAAATTCTACACAACTATTGTCACAAAGCTTGTTGGAAAGTTACCGCCTTGTGTTAATAGATTTGGTAAATCTTTCGTCACCAGTTTTTATTCTAAACTTGGTGTTTTTCTAAATAGTTGTTCATTCTCATTGGTTTCAGAGTACAGTGCTCCCTCCCTATAACGGCCCTCTCAATAACGATTCCCTCCTTACAACAACGTATGTCACTGTTTCCGAAACAACAAGGCTCCAGAAACAACCTTTTTCCATCGTATTTTCTTTTTGCCTCCATCAAACCCAATGTTGTGACCACTCTTTAGAATCGTCACTTTGTGACGATTCTACAGAGTGGTCACAACATAGGGTTTGATAGAGGCATAACGGTTTTAGTTCTCGAAATACACCTTATCTGGGGATCTGCAAACAAGCTAATTATGTTTTATTTTCCCTCCCTATAACAACTCCCTCTGAACAACACATATAATATTCGTATCCCAAAGGGTGTCGTTGTAGAGAGGAAGCACTGTATCAAGTTTTAACATACTTAAACCAGCTGGGCGCTAAGAACGCAACTGGTCTTGACGGCGTTCCCTCACATTTTTTGAAAGATGGGTCAACCATTATTGCTCAGCCCCTTGCTCATGTTATTAATTTGTCTTTGTTACAAGGAATAATTCCTGATGATCTGAAGCTGGCTAGAGTTGTCCCTGTTTTTAAGAAAAAATGACAAAACCTCAGTGGGTAATAACTACCGTCCTATTTCAATATTAAGTGTAGTGTCTAAAATATTTGAAATAGTAGTTTATAATCAGGTAGAGTCCTACTTTAAGGACAATAAATTGTTATATAAATTACAGTCTGGATTTAGACGTGGTTTTTCTACTGATACATGTTTGATTCATCTGACAGATTATATAAGAATGGAAATGGATAAAGGTCATGTGATAGGTATGGTTCTTTTAGATCTTCAAAAAGCATTTGACACAGTCGACCCTTCAATTCTTATGATGAAACTTAGTGCATCTGGCCTAGGAGATGATATTTTAATTTGGTTTCAATCATATCTCTCCAACCGACATCAGCTTGTGGATATTTCAGGAACACATTAATCTTCTGCATATATATCATGCGGAGTCACACAAGGCTCCATACTCGATCCTCTTTTATATATAATTTACGTCAATGACATGTCTGCAGTGGTAAAAAATAAGCTCCTGTTGTATGCAGATGACTCTGGTATTCTTGTGGCAGGTAAACAAAAGAGTGATGTAGAAACATCATTGAAAGAGGATCTTCATCTAGTAAGTCAATGGTTGATAGACAACAAGTTGTCTCTTCATTTAGGTCCATATTATTTAGTCCTAAATATAAGACACGATCGGATTCTAGTTTAGATATATCATGTAATAGCTCTGTGATAAAACCTACATCCTCAATTATTATCAAGACCGATATTTATAGTTAATTTCATGTTCGGTTTAGAGGGGATTTTCTCTACTTTTTAAGTGTCGTGGTATAACATATACTAATGTGTCACGTCATTGCTTATGCACTTACATGTCGCTTGATTGGTTTGCTCTTTCGCTGCAAATATCGAACCTGTGATCACCTTTTTAATATCGTTTGGATCCGAGTGACTCGGCGTCTTATCAGGATCCAAGCTGTTTGATAGTGTGATTATGTTGTTTAAGACATAAAGGAAGAAAAGCGAAACAGTAAATTGAAACAGACAAAAAAGCCGACACCAATACATGTCTGTTGAAGCCACGAATAATAACATAGCAATAACAATAAAACTACTACTCCTCCTCCTACTTCTCCTCCTCCTCCTACTACTCCTCCTCCTTCTACTACTCCTACTACTACCCCTCCTCTTACTACTATCTATCTACTACTGCTACTTTTACTACTTAAAATGCTACTTCCACCACTATACCTCTTTCTACGAGTACTTCTACAACCACCGTTTACAAGTTACTGCTGCCACTAGTACCAACGCTAGTACCACTACTTTTTCCATAATCACCGCCGGTGTAATGACGAATTTGTACTCCCCTAGCATTTGCACACCCCATTCCATTTTTTACTGCTAAAGTGGTACTTATTCGTCAACGAATAAGTATTCCCCTGGCAAAAGACACATAATATTATGACTCCCCTCACGTAAAATATGTATTCCCGTAGAAAAATTACCCCCCCTTCAAAATTATCACCAAAATACTTTGTTTTGCGGGTACACTTGATTCATCTTATCGGTCGATTGGTCGGTCGGTAGGCCAGTCGGTTGGTCGGTCGGTCGGCTAGTCGATTGGTTAGTCTGTCTGCGTAATATTATTGCGTGAACTACAAATACACTTTTATGATATTTTAATGTATTTCAATGAACCTTTATTCACATTATAATCTTTAAATGTTCTTGTGCAAGACATACGTTTTGCCTCCGTCAGATTCGCCATTGCAGGGTTATAGCCCTTAGAGAAGGGCAAAAAGTGTGCAGCGAGCTTTTTATATAGTTTTAAAGAGATTTGAATGAAACTTCGTACACATAGTCACTAGCGAGTATAATGGTGCAGGTTGTACATTTTAATGGATCGGAATTGTAATTGCAGAGTTCTGATCCTTTTGATCCGATCTGCATTGTTGCTGACATTTAAATTTGTTCTAAATGTAAATAGACATTTTATATCTATGTGGGCCATTTTTGTCTCATCAGTGATCGCTCTAGGTTACACGTTGCATTCCATAAAAACTGCGCATGCACACCCTCATCTGTTTCATGTTTAAAGCTTTACAAACTGGTTTGATTTCTCATAGAAATGCTGAATGAGTACCATACAGCTTTAATCCGCCTTGTCCAGATACAGGCTATTTAAACATGTAAACCACCGGCCATCATAGCCTAGGAGTTGCGATACGGAAGGTAGAAATGGCTCCCCTCCTTGGTGCTAAGAATTTAATGGATGGACTGGTTCGCCAGTGTCAGTATGAAGTGAATGACTGGGTTAAGTCCGTCGGCGGACATCTAAATTAGCAGAACCGTTGAATCCTGTTCTGCAACGCATTTGCCAAAATGGCGAACGAGCTGGTTAAATATAAGGAAAAAACATGAAAGACCGACTAGCTGTAACGCTTTGACTTAAAAAGCAACCAAATATAGGTTCGACGACATGATGAAGCGAATCAGAGCTATGCTATTTAGTGAAGGGTTAACATTTTTTATACCTTGTTGGTTTGAGTTTTGCTTAACGCCCTACCAATACAAAAAGGTTATACGGAGACGTGGACCTCGGTTTCAAGTCTAAAAACTGTTGAAGTGGAGAATCGAACCAACAACCCCTGGCTTAGTAGTTTAGCGCGTTAATCCTAGACAGCAGGACCGCTCCATATTTTCGATACCAAAGTATTTTTTGTCGGCTAATATTCTGGTCTGCTACACATTTCAGAGTGCGCATTTCTGGAATTTCTATTCATTTCAAAGCAATTATCAGAGTGTCATCAAGCATGCAGTTACTCGGCGTCGCATCTGATACAAACTGATTGCAAAGATCACTACTTGAAATTCCATTTCGCTTAAGCGGTAAGAAATACAACTGTATCAGAGAATCAGATATTGCTTTACTTAAGTTTCATTAAGATGACAAAACATTTAAAACGAAGATCCGAATCAAACAAGACCATCATTTATTTTAACTTCGGTTTAATCGGAATTATAGAAACATACATTTTCAGTACAAGTATACAGATACTAAAAGGTGTATTTAAATGTAATGATATAGATTATGCAAGAGAGACAACATACACATTAGACAACCCCCAACAGCACACACTAACAAGAGAAGAAATGAGCATACAAGCACATTGAAAATATAAACAAGTCCCGTATGCGAAATCCAGCCCTCGTCTGTTATTTCCTAAGTGTGTAAAGGGAAATAAGTTGGTCAAAAGAGTTATGACCCTTGCTCATATTACAACCATTGCAACGGTTAACAGGTACGTGAGATTATCTCGAAATTTAAAGACGTTCAGGATTTTTTGTTATTTCTATGTCCGTAAAGGGGAACAATTTTGTAACAAAAAAAAGCTCTACAGAGTAATGGCCATTTATCACGTTGTAGCCCTTATGACGGCGAACAAGTGTGTTAGACTTGATTAGATTAAATATTTAAGAAGTTATCGCTAAGTAGTTTTTTTCACGACGACGACAGACGCCGACGTTGTCGATGGTACATAGCGAGAAATAATACTACCTCCACTGATGTTTGAAATGAACGACCTATAACACCGAAGTATTTTAGGCACACACGCTTGCACGCACATACACAAACAACACCAAAAAATGCTAGAAGAAATATGAAAGAATATGAAAGCACCGCCTTGAAATGGTCAGTGACAAATGCCACTGCTGGTCAAAACATCACAGTGATTAATTAGCAATTGTGTTACACACTGTCGATTATTAATAGAAGGTGTTTATTTACATTATATAGAAATAATTGCCTTGTAGAAAAAGTACTCCCCAGGTGAGTACATATTCTATGACAGAAGTCCATATTCTACGGGAGGGTAGTCCATATTCTACGTAGAATATGGACCGGGGAGTACCTTTTGAACGTCGAATATGGTCTGGGCAGTACAAATTCTACGGCAGTACAAATTCGTCATTACACCGGCACAGATATACTCACACCCTACTTCTACCTCTCCTACTGCCACTAGTTTCATTTCCACTAATGCACCAGCGTTTATGTCCTTTAACTCAGATGTTCGTACCACTTGTTACAGATATGGAACCCTGGGTTTAAGACGATTCCTGGACTACAACCAGCAACACAAGAGTAAGGACAATCACACTGAGCACGTAATATCCATGCCCGATGTTATAAAACAGCTTGCTTGAGTCTGAGATCATTCTCAAGCATCTGATTGGTCAAATTCTGAGCTTGCTCAGAATCCGACCAATCAGATACTTGAGAATGATCACAGACCCAGACTCAGAAGTTGTATAACCCTGTATATTTTGTTGATATATTATATCTTCTTATTCAGATTTAAAACAAGATTTATAAGGTAAATACAATGAATTCAAACAATTCCAGTATGTCACGTCACGCCATGTTACGTCAATGAAATGATTATAATGAAGTATATTTAGAAATAACTAATTAGAAGGTATAACGAATATTAACTATCGTCTACTATCGTCAAATGAATACCTAGATTACATGAAAATGTTACTCCATATAGAGTTATATACAGTAAAACCTCCCTAAAACGGACGTGCAATTCAGTATAAATATCGGTCATGGAGACATGTGGAAGTTTAATGCAGGGTGAAAGTAATACAGGAAGCTCTTATTGGAGTTTTCTACACGACTTTCATCCTGCATTAAGCAGCCACCTCCCTAAAAGTATATAAATTCTTCTCAACTAGAATTCCGGTTTAGAGGGGATTTACTGTATATGCTATTTTACGCATTTTAAACCAGTGCAGACTGAGTATATACATTTGCTGTAGGCGCTGTCTGATCAGAGTTTATTTGGATTGCTTATGGGGGTATTAAATATATTATTCTACAGTGTTTGTCAATGCCTAAATACTCCTGTTCATATTAAAAACATTTAATCGATATGCATAAAATCACTTGCATGAATATTCATGGAGTAAAGGGTCAACTGTACATATTATATAAATAAAAAGAACTGTTTGAGATCCACTAGATTGTCATTGTTTATTTATACAGTTTTATATACATTGTTAATTTCTCAATTTTAAGAGATGGGAATTTCGGCGATATGGCAAAAGCCGGGGGCTTTCACCAGTTCCTGGTCGGTCTTCATAAACGGTTTGGTCCTATTGCTTCGTTCTGGTACGGTTCCACCGAAGTGATCAGTGTTGGCGATCCAAAGCTCTTCAAAGAACATTCACACTGGAATAACAGACCATGTAAGGCAGTAGATACTTATTTACAAAGAATGAAGTGAAACAGTATCAAAGCTAACATTCTATCGGAGTTTAATCCTAAGAATGTGGATTATTCAAAGTGGAATGACCTATCATTATTTTGCAATAGGAATATCAGTATGACATGCTTACATACATATAGACGACTCTGGAGACCTTTGCAATCAGTGTAAACCAAGATAAGACAGCTCATGTAGGGACTATCTGGTCAGGGGCAGACCCTGACCAGACAGTCCCTATATGAACTGTTTGCTTATTCTGAAGTTTCTGTGACTGTGAAAGAATCATAGTTAATTTAAAAGTATAAAAATCCAGTCCGTGCATATACATAAAGATATAAATGCTCAAATTGATATTCATTGGGGGAGGGGAGTTAACGTTTAAATGATTCCGATTGGTAAATATTGCAGACCCTGGTCAGATGGTTCTTCTGGTAGTTAATCTTACCTGGGCATCTACCGTTTACAAATTCCATGAAACGCTAAAAGCCGCTACAAGAGTTCGGTGCTTAGCCATCCTTCAGTGTGTACTAATAGCCATGTCAATTCGTTAAGGTCTTTGCTAAAATAAGTTCTAAGAAAAGAAATCCAAGAAGAGTAGTTGGTGTTATTTGCCCGTATTAATCTATTTCTTATTAATCTACTTCCGAACATAGTAAAACATGCAAAATACGATCAAACGGATCTATAGTCAATTTAGATTCTAAATGGTTTGCAGTCAGTTTGGATCCAGACGATACGCCGAGTAATATTACCCTATATAATTGGTATCCTGATATTGATTACTGAAGCTACATGTGAACTACATTTGTATTAGATATTGATTACTGAAACTACATGTAAACTAAATTTACATGTGTATTAGATATTAATTATAGAAACTACATGTATACTACATGTGTATTAGATATTGATTACTGAAGCTACATGTAAACTACGTGTGTATTAGATATTAATTATAGAAACTACATGTAAACTACATGTGTATCAGATATTGATTACTGAAACTATATGTAAACTACATGTATATTAGATATTGATTACTGAAACTACATGTAAACTACATGTGTATTAGATATCGATTACTAAAATACATGTAAACTGCATGTGTATTAAATACTGATATTGAAATATTGTTTGTCGTATTCGCGTTCCATGGGTACGTTTTACTAAAAGACCATACGACTGACACTATTAATCTATTATAAAGTTCTTATATATGCCAAATGCAACCAATTGCGATCGTCTTAGAACTAACCACAATTTCTATCATATCTAGTATGACACTATTGTTGCACATTATAATGTGCGATAATTTCAGCTGTCCCATCAGTAGCAATAGTCGTCAATTAGGACTTACCCTGAGTCGTTTCGTACAGTCTCTAATAAAACGAGTACTTCGTCTGCATATAAGATGCATTCTGATGTGTCCACATTACAGTAAAACCCTCTTAAACCAGCATTCTGTTAGATAAGAAGTTAGATAATTTTAGGCAGATGACTACTTAACCCTTTAGGCGCCATATGTCTAATTGTCGTCTTCAAACAACTTTTGTTAAATCATTCGGTAAAATAAAGAAATGAGATAAATAAATGCAAATTTCAAAGGAATAAAGCACATATATAGAAATAGAATTTGAGACAAAAAGTGAAGAACCTGATCAGACGCCGCCTTGATCTGGGACTGCACTATTTGTCGTGGTGCATTTGTGCGCCACTGGCGGTGAAAGGGTTAATGCAGGGTTAAAGCCATTAAAGGGTTAATGTGAACGTCTTGTTTAGAGAGATTTTACTGTAAATATTTCTTAGTTAAAATCTATAGTGCTGCAACTCAACAGAACGCCTGGAATATGCAATCCTTATGAGTTCCAGCAAGATATGTTTAGGGTTTTTGAAGAACACATATAAATCAGATCTTCTAAATATGCGATACGATCTGTACATTTGCATGACATTGAATAAGTCTAATCTAAAAATTAGGTACTTCACTGAAACGAGAAAAGGTGTATTTCGTATAGCTTAGAGCTGTATTATTGTGGATGTTGGAAACATGACAGAGTGTAATTGGTCTATCCTACTAAGAAGTGGTAACCATCTAAGCTTAGATATAAGATAATGTCCAATGTGAAATCTAGGTTTCTGATCTAATACAATGAATACTACTCGTAATTCTGAATATAATACATGAATTCTGAGTTTGAGTTATACAATAGAACCAAAAAGGGGGTTTAGTCAACATGACATTATAATAAAAATATAGTCAAGACACGTTCAGCATGACGAGTAAGATATTGCTTTTTCTCACTTAATTCTCACTATGCGATTACTGGTCAGTTTGTATTGGTCAGATTATCAGTTTGTCATCAAGTGAATACTACATCTATACGTTTTTTCAGATATACTGTACAAGCTCTTTGAGCCTATTTTCGGCGTCAAGTCCTTTTCCTTTGACAACACCCCAGAGTTTCGGACGAAAAGGAATGCGTACGACAAATGCCTTTCTCATCTTGCTTTGAAGAAATACTACCAACATTTTCAAAAGGTTAGTCAGTACAAACTGTAACTGTTACGTATGTCGCCACAAATCACGATAAAACAAATCTTTTTTTATGAATTTAACCGTTTATTCATATATATATATATACACATTTTAAAACAGAGTAGTTCAAGATTTTACGGATACTGTACGAGCCGCCTGTTCCGGGCCCTTTCTGTTCGCTTATAGAGTGAAATAGATTTGATTCTACTGCACAGTGAAACCTCTTTATAACGACCACTAAATTACATCAAGTATCCCGTGTTAAAGGCAGGTGGATGCCTAAAGCAAGGTGAAAGCAAACCAGAACGCTCCTATAGCTTGCTCCAAGCAACCACCCTCCCAAAACACCAACTAATTAACACAATTTAGTGGTCGTTATAGAGAGGTTTTACTGGATATGCAATGGCTCAACTTCCCTATGTTCACATGAGATTATAATACAATCGTTTTATATTTATGTTTTATATGAATGTTCACGTAGTAAAGGATTACGGACTGATTAACGACATCGTATCTTATAGCCAACCTATTTAAAAAAGAATAGCAGTTATCTCCGGTGAGTGTAAGTTATATAACGTTCGCGACCGGAGTGGCCGATCGGGGTTCGTACCACACCTTTTACAAACGGTACCTTAGCATTGACTTGTGCGTTATGAGCTTAATGTAACTGGGTATGTTTTTTAAAGGCTTCACAGATGTTAACCGCTGGTCTGCTGCGGGCGGATGAGTGATTATCTATGCAAACAGTTTGGATCCAAAATGTTTAATATTCTGACCGTGTTCTTGAAAATAAATGCAAGATAAATCAACTGAGACAACTGAAGTCGGTGACATTTGCTACCAACAAAACATTTATTCAGCAGGTTAAATGTTAAGGAACTAGGGAACTTAAAGGTGCTCTTCTGTCCATCCATGCACAGGTGTCAGGCGCGTGACAGTTTCGTATAGTATAATACTATACATAGTATTAGATACTACACGAAAAACCAAATATAAACATCCAACCAAAACTAGCAGGGAACCAATAAATTACAGCAAAATCCCTCTAAACCGGGATTCTGGTTGTGAAGAATTTGGATATTTCTAGGCAGATGGCTCCTTAATGCATGGTAAACGTCATGCATAAAGCTCTCTGCATTAAGCTGCCATCTGTCTCTGAGATCAGTATTTACACCACATATAACGTCCGATTTACATGTAGAGAGGGTTTACTATATATTTGCTCAAGCCATGTTTGTCGACAGTGTTGATTGATCGCCAGATAATGGATTGTCCCTGACCTAAATGTGATACAAGTTTATTTCAATACGAAGTCTAATACCATTTGCAGTGGTTACAATATCAGACAGACATAGAAGCACACTATTGTTTTATCATTCTAATTATATATGTTTAATGCTAAAGTACTGGATAACAATACGCATATCAAATGTTATATCCAACAATATAGATATTGCAGTTTAACCCATTCCCTGATATATTGACGCCTTTTTATGACTCTATAAAAGTCATTTTGTGAAATCATTGTGATAAATAGAGCGTTTTCTCCTATAGGAGCAAATGCTCTATTTTACACAATGGTTTTAAAAGTACAAAAATGAGTCATGCAGGAAACACCACATACAGAACAAACACTCGCCCGAACAGCAACACAAGGAAACAGCAAATGTACATAAGTAGAAAGAATCAACAAGAGACGCACCAAGACAAAACAAACATACAATAGGAGGAAGATTGAAGTACCGCCTTGGAACGGTCAGTGACAAAAGTCACTGGGGGTTAAACCGGTTTATGGGCGCCCAACCTCACACTTATTCCATCCCCATCCTAAAGACAAACAGTGTAAATAAACGTATCACCTCTCCGACTAATCTACAACAACCGCGACGGCAAATACAGTGGTAAAGTGCATGTATAACGAAAATACATTTAAGTGAACATACTGTATCCACCTATCGCTAGTGTACTCAATGATTGAGCTGCAAACAGAGTAACTGTAGAAAAGTAATAAAGGGTACGACAAAAATGAAATAGTACAGATATCCGACGTTCTCCTTCCATTTCTGGATTTAAGAAGTCTCCTTCATAGAGTACTAAACCTTTCTTGTCGGCGTACATGCAAAGAGGCCAGCGTGATTGCCAACTGTAAAAGGGTTCACAACCAAACATGCAATATGTTGTAGTACTACAGGATCATATCCCTTTTTAATGAATTGTTTAACACATTTGATGAACAAAGTGAGAAAATGGGTATGTCCAATTATTTTACGAAGTTTGTAAATCACATCACCATAAAATTCAGGATGTGAAATACCGTGTCGCAGAAGCACCTTGAGATTACATTGGTACTTGCCAATAAGCGAGAGATTTCGATAGTAAAACTTAGAGAAAGTTTTTCTTAGATTATGGTATCTATATCCTTGCTTAAGCAGTTTTTCAGTTAAAATGAGATTTCGACTGTTAAAATCGTCAATAGATGAACAAGCTCTAGCAAAACGAATAAGTTGAGATATATAAACCCCGTAAGATGGAGCACGGGGAACATCCCCGTCAAGATGAGGAACATTTACAATATTAAAATCAAAATCATCTCTTTTGTCATATATTTTAGAAGAAATCATTCCATTATTAATTTTAAGGTATAGATCAAGAATCGCTGCATAATTGTCGGACTGGTTAGCTTTATTCAATTTGAGTTCTTTAGGATAAATTGTAGGAATCAGAGCATCAAAGAAAGGGTTATCTAAGTTAAAAATATCATCCAAATATCGACAAGTTTCATTGAAGGCTTTTATAACATCTTCTTGTGATTGAGGATTCAAACGCAACATGAAATCTCTCTCATAGCAGTACAAAAACAAATCTGCGACAAGTGGTGCACAATTCGTACCCATAGGAATACCAATTACCTGACGGTATATAGCATTCCCATAACGTACAAATATATTATCCAAAAGAAAGGTTAGTGCTTCGCAAACTTCTGAGCAAGTCCAATTGGTGTAATATTTCATTTGCTCGTCAGTAAAGAAAGCTTTTTCAGCATTACATGCCAAGAATGATGTTTTTTCTCGGGCAAATACTTTCTGGATTAAGTTAGTAAGCTTATCCTTAATTAAATATGAGGAAGAGTTGTGTACAGAGTAGAAAAATCGTACGTGCTTACAGTGGATGCAAGATACCTTTTGTTCTTAAGTTTGTTTAAGACTTCTGAAGAGTTCTTAATAGACCAGAAGAGATTTATTCCAGAATTTTCATAAGTCTTATCACAGTAGAATTTAACATGTTCCTTTACCTTCGTTAAACAAGAAGTCAAAAGTATAGACAATTTAGTAGTTGTACATGAACTAGAATTTGCAATGAAACGCGCTTTATATGGTTTTTTATGTAGTTTTGGTAACCAATACATTGTAGGAAGTTTATGTTGTGTAATTTTAATATCGGTTCCAAATTGTTCACACTTTTTGACATGGTCTGAAATGATGGTCTTTTCGTCAGTGGTAACTGAAATGTATGACTTGGTATTAATAATTTCCTGCTTCAAGACACAATTCTAAAAGTTTCCTTTTCTCCAGTTAGTGCTCCTTTTCGGTAGATTTATTCAAAGAGGTTGTATCAAAAATAGCTAATGAGGTAATGAGGTTTTTTGGGGGTTTTTTGGAACTGACAAAAGCCAGTCCGTTTATTTATTTTTCAACATTACATATACAAACAATATCACAGATGTAAAAAGAAAACAAAATAATATCTAGCGAATAGTACTGTATAAATAAGTACTTCGTAATTTATGCTTTAAATAATTTCTCTTAAGGACTTACTGAAGTCACTTATAATTGTCGTAGATGAGTTTTTGTATTCAAGGTATTTAATGAGCGTAAGTAAGCCATTATATAATATTCTCAGTAGGCTTGATACAGTATGCTCAATTAAATGTTTTTTCGTTATACATGCACTTTACCATTGTATTTGCCGTCGCGGTTGTTGTAGATTAGTCGGAGAGGGGATACGTTTATTTACACTGTTTGTCTTTTAGGGTGGGGATGGAATAAGAGTGAGGTTGGGCGCCCATAAACCGGTTTAACCCCCCAGTGACTTTTGTCACTGACTGTTCCAAGGCAGTACTTCCATCTTCCTCCTATTGTATGTTTGTTTTGTCTTTGTGTGTCTCTTGTTGTTTTTTCTAGTTATGTACATTTGCTATTTCCTTGTGTTGCTGTTCGGGCGAGTGTTTGTTCTGTATGTGGTGTTTCCTGCATGACTCATTTTTGTACTTTTACTTTGGTTCGCCTTCTGTCACTTTTCATGTAACTTTGCTATATCGTATAGACTATTTGACCTAGAATCATATTTATGTCTTGATATTCTTTAAACTGGATTTTATAACCGACTATCAGTTCAAACATGCTAAAACGTATACAGAAACCCTGATTTCTAAAGAGGTTTTGTATTTCATTCAAAAAAACTATCTAGATATGAGCAATGAATAAAGAAATGTTCCAATGTTTCAAGTTGATTGCAATGTTTACAAAGAGGGGATTCGATTAGTTTCCATTTAAAAAGGTTTTCGTTTTTTGGAACTATTCTGTGAATAAGTTTGAGTTTCAACTGTTTTATTTTATTGTCAACCAAAACTTTGTTTATCAAAAAATATAGCGAACACCAATTAATTTCCCGATCGAAAGTTGTTTCCCAGAATGTGTGTATGTAAGGTTGTTGGAATTTGTCTTTAATTAGTTTTTGCTTTATGTCTTTATTGTTTAATTTACCAATATTTAAGTTTTTACCAAACATGTTTTGATTATATATCTTTACTAGCGAATTGATTGAGGCGTCCGTTTTCAATATATGTTTCCAACTGTTTGGAATGCTTAATTTTAATTTAGTTATTTCCGATATCCAGTTTGTTTTATTTTGAATTTGTTTATCAATGTTTCGTTTATATCACCATTTTTGCTGATTATGTCATTTATAAAAGTACAAAAATGAGTCATGCAGGAAATACCACATACAGAACAAACACTCGCCCGAACAGCAACACAAGGAAACAGCAAATATACATGGGTAGAAAAAACAACAAGAGACGCACAAAGACAAAACAAACATACAATAGGAGGAAGATGGAAGTACCGCCTTGGAACGGTCAGTGACAAAAGTCACCGGGGGTTTAAACCGGTTTATGGGCGCCCAACCTCACCCTTATTCCATCCCCATCCTAAAAGACAAACAGTGTAAATAAACGTATCCCCTCTCCGAGATTAATCCCGATTTTATCCATGATTTAAAAACCAAACATTTCCCTTTATATTTTATAAATCGGTTACCCCAAATGACTTGAGTTCTGACATCATAGAACGAACCTGGTTTTGGGATTTCATTGATTTTGTTTAATGCGACATAATATCTTAAAATATCTTTTTTAAAATGTCGGCATGTTATATTTTACGGAGGGTAGGGATTTTATAGAATCGATGTTCATTTTAAATATCAGGAGTTTATCCCCATATTGATTTAAGAAGAACGTCGGGATAGTTTTCCAGTTGGCATCTTCATTGGAGCAAAGAGATGTAACCCATTTTAGCTTTAAAGTCCTAACATATGTTTCGATGTCAGGTACTTCAAGTCCTCCGTCAAATTTGTTTCCAATTAACGTGTTTCTCTTAATCTTTTCACTTTCGCTTCCCCATAAAAATGCAAATATCATTGAGTTAATTTGTTTTATTACTTTATTTGGTGTTGTTATAGTTTGAATTAGATATGCAAATTTTGGTAATATTAGAGATTTTATTAATGTTCTTTTGCCGAATAGTGTAAGATTTCTTTGTTTCCAGCTATTAATAAGCTTTTGGCAGGATTCTAGTTTCTCTGACCAATTTAATGTTTCACATTCAAGCTTGTCATTTCCAAAATATGTTCCAGGCGCTTTTACTTTTGTGCCGAATCTGATATCATAAATATTTATTTCATTGTGTTGTTTAAGTTTACCAATAAGTAGGCCTTCTGTTTTATTTTTGTTTAATCTGAGTCCTGAGAACTTTCCAAATTCTTCTATAATATCAATAGCTACCGGGAATTCTGTAGTATCTTTTAAAAATAGTGTTGTGTCGTCGGCTAACTGTGTTATCTTTAGGCAGTGTAGCGATGTATTAAGCTGCACTGTAATACCAAGAATGCCATTGCAATTTCTAATATTGTTGGCCAATACTTCTGCTATAATAATGAAAAGTAAAGCGGATAAAGGACACCATTGTCTGATACCACGTGATATCTTAAAGAACTTCGATTTCCAGCCATTGTTCATTACGGAGGAGCAAATATTCTTATACAAATCTTTTTACCCAACTGATAAAGTCATTTTTAAAATCAAATTTGTTTAAGACTTCAAACATGAAATCCCATTCAACTGTATCAAAGGCCTTTTTGAAATCAAGAAATAAAATAACACCGTCTATGTTTAGAGTTTCTGAGTAATCAATTATATCTTGTATTTGTCTTATATTATAGCCGATATATCTATTTTTTATATAACCTTGCTGGTCTAGATTGATAATTTTGAGTAGTACTTTCTGGAGGCGTTGAGAGAGAACTCTCGCTATAATTTTATAATCAATATCTAAAAGTGAGATTGGTCTCCAATTTTCTAGGTTTTCAGGATAACCCTTTTTATATAGCAGTGAGAATATACATTGTTTTTGCGAATGTGACAATTCTTGATTCCTTAGATTGTCTGAGAACGATCCAAGCATTAGCGGAGATATTTTAGGCCAAAATTTGAGATAAAATTCTACTGTTATACCATCGAGACCTGGACTTTTGTTCATTTTCATTCCCTGTAAGGCTTCAAAACATTCTTTTAAAGTAATAGGACCTTCACAAACATTTGCATCATCGTCGCATTGTATTTTGCTAGTTCTGTCGTACCCCAAATGACTACTCCACAGCTGCTCTGACCTGAATAGTCATCGAGTACATGCCTACGATGTCAAGTTTATTCTTTTTCAAACAAAACAGTTGTGTATGATTAATATCCACTGGTAATTGTATTTTCTTGCGATTGATCTTTTAAATGTCGCAGTAGAAGTGTTTCAAATAGTTTTCCCGTACTTTTAAATTATGACGTCATTTACATGATGACGTCGCTTGTTTACTTCTAATAGCGTTCATTTTCAAATCATTTTCATTTTGGCATACATCGTTACGCATGTTGTGGTGTTGTCTGGAGGGGGAATTTTATTTACATTTTGACTTTGGTGAAAGTGGGATAAGGACGAGGTTGGGTACCCATAAACCAGGTTCAAGTCCCCCAGTAGCCCTTTTTTTATTGCTTTTGGCTGCTGGCCGTTCCAAGGCGGCACTCCTGCTTTCAGCCTACGGTCAATTTTGTTTTTTAATATGCTTAATGTTTAATGTGTTTCGTCTTGATATGCGTCATGTTATGTTTTGTCTTGTGGCTTTACCGTTTCTCGTTAGATGGTGTTTGATGCGGTGTCATTCCGTGTGTGGCTCTCCCTGTTTGACTATTTTTCCATATTTACAGTTAATATTTGAAGTATCTAAGTATTGTTCAATGTTATCTTTATTGCCATTAGATGAATATAATATTTCATAAATGTTCACTTTCGTATCTAAAATATCTTCAAGTTTTGTAGTACGGTTTCCATTAACAATTAGAGATATTATATTTTTCCTGTTTTGTTTCGATTTTTCAAGACTTAAAAAGTATTTTGTGTTTTTCTCGCCTTCTTCTAAAAAATTAATTCTAGCTTTTATTTGTGCACCAATTGTTTTTTGTGATATATTTCATTTATTTCATTTTCTGTTTCTATGATATTTGCCTCTACTGCATTTGGATCTATAAGAAGCGATTGTAATTGTTTTTCCAACATTTGTAGCAGGTTGTTCGTTTTTCGTGCTTTTTTGGTTTGAGTAATGTATCGACTGTTGTTTAATTTCGTATTTGCAAATTTCCCACTTGAGTGTATTATTGACATTTAAATATTTGCATTTTTCTAATATATCTGTTATTATATTACAATAGTCATCGTTTTCTATATGTTGGTTATTCATTTTCCAAAATCATGGACCTCTTTTAAAAGGTTTTTTGATTTTAAGTGAGATAGCTAAGTGATCAGTTGAATTTATTACTGCTGGTCGTATGTCTGTGGATGCTATTAAAGGAATTGCATTCGTGTCAGTAAGCCAAAATTCTATGCGACTTTTTTCGATTCCATTTTTTCTTCTCCATGTGTATTGATATTTCTCAGGGTGTAAGTATTTCCATATATCTGTCAAGTTTGTGTTCTTTTTAAGTTTGGTCAAACATTCATTTAATTTTGGTATTTTTGTTGAAGAACTTATTCTATCTTTTAAGTTATTGATTTCATTAAAGTCACCTCCAATTATCTTTATACCCAATGCATTGTCTATAAGTAAAGTGCCCACGTTGTTTAAAAATATATTTCTTGCGTTCTTATCATTTGGCGCATAAATGTTTAAAATTGAAAAGCTGTTGTTATATGTTTCTATATTCATAAAATAATACCTGCCATCATCATCTTCTTTTGTATCGATGATACTGATTTCTAATTTCCTGCTTATAAAAATTGACACACCTTTACAGTTCGATGTTCCGAAGGAGTGATACATATTCCAATTTTCAAAGTCATCCATTAAATTCTTAACTATGTCTTTAGAGAAGTGTGTCTCTTGCAGAAAAACAATATCCTATGTTGATGTGTAAGCCATCGATTAAGTCTTAATCGTTTCCCCTTATCTCTTAGCCCTTGGGCATTGAGCGATATAATGTGCAAGTTTTCTGACATTAACTTACTCGAATATAAGTTTTACATGTGTATTACTACAAAACAAACAGTGTCTACTACACGATTTCCAAAAATCAGTAACATTTCTGAACCAGCCACAAAGTGGCGGAGCTCCGGAACAGACGTCATTTTACAAAAGTCGATTGATCGGGCGCTACGCAGTTTTGATAAACATATGCAATTACACAACATTTCAAAAAAACATTTACTATCTACCGCTGCAACACACAGTTTGTCTCGGCTTATTACAAACTTTTAAAATTCTGGGTCTACAGAGTTTTAGAGGGGACATGTACTCACTACACATTTCAATTATCAATTATCAAATGACACGTTGTAAATTACAAAGTTGAATGATCTGGGTCTATACAGTTTTGAAAAAGCACGTGCCTCACATTTAAACTAAACATTTACTTATTACTTACTTAATGTAAAATAGAAAACTGACATCTGTCTAATTCCTTTTACAAATATTGCGAAGATCCAGTGCAGACGGCCTTTGACAAAGTCGAATGATCTGGGTATACGTAATATCGAAGAACATCTGAAAGTGCTAGACTTTTAAGATAAACATTTATTTACTAAATAATTCTATGTAAACTAGCATTTGTCTAAGCCTGTTACAAAACCGTGAAGATCCAGTGCAGATGATTTTTACCAAAGTCAAATGATCTGGATCCTCACAGTTTTGAAAGAAGCACGTGTATTCACTAGATATTTCAATAAAACAACATTTTTGCCATAATATTCAAGAGCCTGTTGTAAAACAGCGGTGTACCGGGATAGACGACACGTACCTTTTGCTTCTACCAGACGCTTCAATGAAGCATCAGAGACATTTATAACAAAAGAACATATACAAAAACAGCAAAGCTCCGGAGCAGACGACTTTACGTTGTCTGGTCTGGAGCTACACAGTTTTGAGAACCCTTTACACCCAACAGATATTTCAATAAATATCATTTCCTTATTAGCACACGGTAACTTACTGAGCCTGTTACTAAACAGAATGCTTAGAGCAGACGATTTCCATCAAACCCGCCTTTTACCAAAGTCAATCGATCCGGGTCTACCCATTTTCGAGTGACTTTTCCAAACATTTCCATACAACACGATCAACTACCATTTATCGTGTAACTGTCATAGCCTGTTACAGAAGAGCGAAGCCCCGGAACAGACGAATTTTCCAAGTTGAATGATCTGGGTCTACATAGCTTTAAAGAGTACATGTAATTACATAAACAGTTCTCTAATAACACATTGTAATATCTTAAAAGAACAGCGGAGCTCCGGAGCAGACGACTTTTTAACAGCAGAATGATCCGGACCCACACAGTTCCGAAAAGCCTTCGAATGTACTAGATCTTTAAAATAAGTATATATTCTGCATAACTCGATGTACCAGCATTTGTTTAAGCTTACTACAAAACAATGAAGATCCAGAGCAGATGACTTTTACTAATGTCTTATGATCTGGATCTATACAGTCCTGAAAAGAAACATGTATTTACCTTACATTTTACCACCTGATACACTAAAAACTAGCATGTGTTAAAATTACTCAGTTTTCTACTAAGCAGAAGGTCCAGAATAGACAACGTTTACCGAAGCCAGTTGATCTGGATCTACCCAGTTTTATACAGCACATGTAATTAAATTTCAATAATACCTTCATAGACTTACCATGTATTCTGTAGCATTTATGAGCGTCTACAAAATGTTTCGGAGCAGCCGACTTTTACCAAAGTCAGTTGATCCGGGTTTACACAGTTTCGAAAAGCATCTAAACATATTATACCCCCATTCCACTGGGCGGCGTTTCCACTGCGCTCATAGCGATCATGGCGCTTCTCCAAAATATTCCAAATCGCCGCAGAAGCGCCGTCATGTGCCTAATTTTGGGACTTGGGCGTTTCTAGTACGCTTATAGTACGCTTCAATAACGATCTCGCTGAGCTGTTTACGATCCTGTTGTGATGTTGCTGCGCTTCTACGGCGCTTGATGTCTCTCAAAGACGCTTCTACTACGCTTCCACTACGACAAGGGATTTCAGACTACGCTTCGTCTACGCTTAATACGTTGCTGTTACGACCTCGCTTCGACCTAGGGGCAGGAGCTGCGCTTCTGTTGCGCTTTTGGAACGTTTCTATATAAAATGGATGATTAAACTGATTTCGTAGTTGACCATCATCCTTCGAAGAAAATTGATCAAATTGTTTTGAAGACCCAGATCAAGAAAAACGCAGTGTTGGGCCTGATCTAAGTCTTCTTTTTGCTAAGTCTTTCATGGGGTGACTCAAGCATTAACATTTTCCCTGTTCAATATCCATGTAAGACAGAACGATCTTATGAATATTTATTAGCTGCATGTTTAGCTCACCAGAGCACAAAGTGCTCAGGGTGAGCTTCTGTGATCGCCTGATGTCTGTCGTCCGTCGGCGTGCCTCGTGCTTCGTGCGTCGTCAACAATTTGAACCTTTAAAATTCTTCTCCTCTGAATCTACAGGGGTCTCAGCTTTCATCTTTGGCATATATCATCATCTGTAGGTCCTCTACAAAAGCTATATAAATTATGTCCCTGGGGTCAAAATTGGCCCCGCCCCAGGGGTGCATTGTTTTCTATAGAAACATATAGTGAAAACTTTGAATATCATCTCCTCTGAAACTGGAAGGTTCTCAGCTTTAATATTTGGCACATAGCACCATGTTCAGATCCTCTACAAAATTTATATACATTATGCTCCTGTGGTCAAAATTGGCCACACCCCAGGGTGGACAGTTTTCTAGCAAACTTATAGCTGACTGCGTTTTTAAGCATCTTCTCTTTGCTCATAAATAGGTCATCCAGTCAAGCAGTAGAGAGAGATGACCAGTGGCTATTTTAAGTGCATCTGTATCTGGTGCTGGAGCCAGTGTTAGTCAGTTCTGTCTACCCTTTGCCTGTTCTATGTTTATTATTAATTTGAATGCCTACTGCATATTCATGAACAAAATAGTTAAAATGAAGTATGGAAGGTGGAACATTGTAGCTATTTTTTCCAAATTTCACAACCTACTGAATATTCATCTACAAAATAGTTATAATGAAATATAGTAGGTGGAACATTGTAGCCATTTTAGAAACTTAAGGAACAGATGTATCAAATTCCATTAACAAACAGAACAGGCCCTGATCAGATGGCTCCTATAGGAGGCATCTGATCTGGGTCTAATCTGTTTTCAAATGTGTGAAAACACGTTTATATGAGGGAAGGGTTAATTAATAATAGTGATTGGCATTATGATATTTTTATAACCTGCCCTGCAGTTCAGAAGAAGGGTAAATCATGTAAAGACTCCAGAATGCCAAATTAAAGATTTTAAATAAATTATGAAATATTTTTAACATGAAATTGTATTACTTGAAACTATTAAGTTAAACTTATGAATATGAAATTAGTACTCTATGATGGTATACTCTTAAATTTGTATTAAACTAAGTATTCGGGCAACCAATATATATAATCCGGGTTGTTTTACAACCAGCCAAGACCATCTGGAAATAAATATGCAGCTAGCTTGAAATTATTGGTGCCCAGTGTTCCTTAAAATGAACATCTGTAAACTGTGAAGGCAAATATCAGTGGACAACATCTGCTTAAGGGTTTTACTGTTGCTAGATCTATCGACGGCAATGACTTATAAATAACCAATCGTTACTTGTTGTGCTAAATCAATATAATGTTAGAATGGTTTCCAAATATGATTTGGAACGGTTTTCCTAAACCTATATCGAGGGGTTACTGCAAAAACCTCGTATCTGGTGATTTTGGCAAAAATAGTTTTTTGACTAATTCTGATGTGTTTTGTGAAGATGCACAATGTGTGAAAGTTATGCACTTAAATCTTGATTAGTTTTTAAGATATTGATTTGTGACCAAATCTCGTATAGATTATCGGTCTCTTTTGTTACTGCACAAAACAAGTATATCAGTATACATCTTAAGTTGTGAAGATACTACCCTAGGCTCTTAGAAGTAAAACAACTTATGTATTTATGCAAGGTTTTTGCTCACACTATATTTATTATACCAAACTATGTAGTTTCTGCAAAAAACACTTATATTTGAATACGAGGTTTTTGCAGAAAGAAATATCTGATAAGTTTGGGCATTTGTCACTGCAATATCCCATTATGTACAGATACAAAATTATAGCCACCTGCAGATACAGAACTGTTCCGAGCAGAATCAAAGTATCAAGATATACGGGGTCTTTGCTGAAAAGTGTGCATGTGGTAAAGCTGGAAACTGAGACCATTAACAATGTATAGCTTCATAATTGGTTTTATCAGGGAAATAGGAGATAACAATGCCCCAAGTTTACTGATTAAAGCCTAGTATTTTAACACCTAAGAGAAGTGGACTATGTTGAAGAAAGTTATGCTTGTGTTTGGATTACAGATCCTGGTATTTTAAAGTAAGTATTTGAGATTTTATCATACCTTTGCATGTTTCTTTGTCTAAAATAATGCTTTTGTAAATATTCTATTAAATTCAATACATGTAAATCCAATTTTTTCATATAAACTCTTTGCACACTGGTGAAATTGTCATCTGTCTGTAGCTTAATATATCGTTTCCAAATATTTATGTTTGCCATACTTTGTCAGTCAATAGAATTAGTTTCAAACAGTCTGGATCTAGATCTGGCTGGCTCTGTATTATGTTTAGCTTTATCCGAAAACAGATTTAATACATAAATACATGCCGGCGATGTGGTCTTCTAGAAGCAAAAACTGTAAAGATTGACTGAAAACTGCAGCTGCGTTTTTTAGACTAATCAACAGAGTGACTAACAAGTGTTTTCTCCAGGTTTTTATATTTTTGTTGTTTGCTTATCTATTAAGTTTTATATGAGTTGTACTTAGCACATTTTGGAAAGAATGTGAGTTGAACACTTAATAATGTTAAAATGACCTGTGTATCTAAATTATGTTGTTGTTACAAAATAAAGTGCTAAGTGATGCATTTCATATCAGTATACAGTTGCTTATTGTTTGATAATATTATATTTTCAGATGTGGTCCGACACTGATGAAGAACTGTTGGCTAAGTGCACTGAAGACCAGTCCGCAGAAGCTGATAGCACAATGACTGAGACACAATCATGTTCAGAAAAAGATTGTAATGAGACGGATCAATCAAATAACACATCTGACAATAAGAACAAACAGTCAACAGAAATAAATAAGGATGAATTCAGTGAAACAAAATTATCTACAACTATTCCTAAATGTAATGAGACCAGTCATTCTACTAACGAAAGCAACACATTTGACAAGGAGAAAAAACAGCCTTCAGAAGTCGAAAACACCGAGCTTACCAGACTCATGTATTATTTTTCCCTGTTGTGCCCTTAACGGCTTACCTGCAGGTGCTCTGACTTCAGCAAAGTCATTGAGTACATATTTGACGGATTGTCACAGTTATTATGCTATGTTTTACATGTTGTCCTGTGTTCACCGTCGTCTATGTTGTGGGTAAGTCCAGCGGGGATACCTTTATTTACAATATTTGTAAAGCTAGGGTGACTTTGAGAGAAGTGTGAGGTTAGGACGTCCGTAAACCGGTTTAAACCCCCAGTGGTGTTTTTGCTGCTGACCGTGCCAAGGCGGTACTCTCTTTGTCACCCTTCCTTTTGTTTGCCTTGCGTCTTTGTGCTTGTGGTTTGTTCATGTTGTGGAACGTTTGTCCCTGGTTCTTGTGTCTCTTTTGGTGTTTTCTGTGTTCATTTCGTGTGTGTGTGTGTGTGTTTGGGTGTGTGGTTGTGTGTGTGTGTGTGTCATGCTGTCTATCGGTGTTTTGGTGGTGGTTGCGTCTTGCATGTGGCTTTGCCTGCTTGACTTTACTACTTTTCCAATTATGAATATGAAATTAATTTGTAAAATTTATAATAATATTCAAATGCAAAAAATCAGTTTGGAATGCTAGGGTACACATACCCGTTCAGAAGAACAGTTGATCGCCTTTAGTCAGAACTTTGTATGGCCTTGTTTAAATTATGCCCCTGGGGTTAAAATTGGCCCCACCCGAGGGGTGGTCAGTTTTCAATAGAAATATATAGTAAAAACATTGAAAATCTTCTCTGAAACTGGAAGGTTCATAACTTTCATATTTGGCACATAGCTTCATGTTCAGGTCCTCTACAAATGTTATATAAATTATGCCCCTGTGGTCAAAATTGGCCCTGCCCCAGGAGTAGCCAGCTTTCATTAGAAACATATAGTGAAAACTTTGAAAATCTTCTCCTCTGATTGTCTGGTGAGCGCTTCAGGGCCATTCTGGCCCTCTTGTTAAAATTTAACCTTTTTAAGAAATGTTTTTGCTTTGACAAAAACTATAGAATCATATCTATATCATGTTACAAGCAAACAGAGCAGACCCTGATCAGACGGCTCCAATAGGAGTTTCTGATCTGGGTCTACTCTGTTTGCAAATGTGTGGAAAAGCATTGTATGCGGACACATATCTCGGCGCTTTTGTTGCGATGCGACTGCGATTGCGGTACGTTACTCACGCTGCGGCTACGATACTGCTGCGTTCATGAATTTCTTACTACGCTTCTGCGGCGATTCGAGTCCACGGCGATGCCACTACGATTGTTTTGAGCAAGGTCAAAACAATCGCCGTGAAGTGGCGATCTAGAAGCTTCTGTTACGCTTCTACTACGACCAGGGCGCTTCTACTGCGCTGTTGCCGCTCCTGCTACGATTCGCGGCGTTTTTACTAAACTTTCGAAGCGTAGCGGAATCTCGGCTCAGTGGAATGGGGGTATAAGATAGTTAAAATGAACATTTATTCATTACGCAAAAATGTTACAGAACGCCGAAGGTCCAGAGCCGATGATATTTCCAAAGTCAAATGATCTGGATCTATACAGTCTTAAAGAGTACAAGTCATTACGTAGATAAGTCTCGATCAACACGTTGCTATCTATTAAGAGAACAGCGGAGCTCCGGATCAGACGACTTTTACCAAATTCGAATGATCCAGGTCTACACAGCTTTGCAAAGCTTCTGAGCGTACCAGATATACAAAACACCCAAATCCATTAAATATATAACTCGGCGTAGACTTGCAAATTAGCATTTCGCTTGCTTGCAGAAGATCCAGAACAGATGACTTTTACTAAAGTCTAATGACCTGGATCTATACAGTTTTGAATAGCAACGTGTATTTACCGTATACTTCAACACCTGATACATTCAAAACTAGCACGCGGTAAGTCACTAAGCCTGTTACTAAACAGACGGTCCAGAATAAACGACTTTTATGAAAGTCGATTGATCTGGATCTATTCAATTTTTCTATACAGCATATGCATTTTATATACGTTTCAACAATACCTTCATTGAACAACCATTTTTCCTGTAGAATTTACGAGCGTTTATAGAACAGTGAAGTTCCGGAGCAGACGACTTTTACCGAAGTCGTCTGGTCCGGCGCTACACAGTTCCAAAATCCCTTTATACCTAATAGACACTCTAAAATATACTGCGCATCATTTCTTAGTGTTTACAAAACAGTGAGGTTCAAGAACAGACGGCTTTTACCAAAGTCAACTGATCTGGGTCTACTCAGTTTTGAATAACTTACCGTACAACTCTTGAAACCCATTTAAAACAACGGATTTCTGAAGTCAAATGGTCTGTCTACACAGAATTTACCATTCTTTTATTATGTAGCTTGCTATTACACACACTGTGTGTACTTATCATAATCGTTACCATATAGATAACCACACTTTCCGTAACATTTCTATGCTTACTATAATGCAGTGGAGCTCCGAAACAAACGACTTTTACCAAAGTCGAATGGTTCGGAGCTACACGGCTTTGAATGCACGCATATTTACTGCGACACATAAACATTTACCAGCTTGCGTTTTAAGCTTTGTACAAAACAACAGAGTCCCGGTGAATGACTTCCACTGAAGTCGAACAATCCGGGTCTATATAGTTTTGTTAGAACATACGTATCTGTCATAACTGTTAACATACTGCATTACACTGGTATATGTATCAACACACATAAGTTTCCCATTACAAATCATTGTAAACAAATCTTGTGACAATTGAAAGCATGCTAAACACAACAAGGTCGTCACATCATAAGCAGTGTCTATACAGTATGGCATTTATCAATATCTGCATTAGTTGATCGTCTGACCTGACACATAGTGTAAGCACCTTTGAGAGCACCTGTCTCTTTTTTGTCAAATAATGTAAACCCTTTGAGGTGGCGCGTCTCTGACTCGCCAACTATTTTTCTAACCTTTTCTAACAATAACGCGCCTCTGACCGGATACATAGCGTTTATCCTTTGGGACATTGCGTCTCTAACCCGGCAAATAGTGTTAATTCTTTGATACGACGTTTCTCTCTGACCCAACAAATACCGGTAGTGTAAACCGTTTGAGAAGACGCGTCTCTAAAAACAAACAAATACCGGTAGTGTTAACCCTCAAAGAGGACACGTCTCTTACTCGACAACTAGTGTAAAGTCTATCTGACTCGACATATGGTGTTAACCCTTTGAGACGACGCGTCTCTGATCGAAGAAATAGTATACTTTGACAATACCCATCTCTGATCCAACAAATACTGTGAAGCCATTGAGACGGGACGCCTCATACCCGACATAGAGTGTAAAACCTTTGAGATGTCGCGTCTCAAACCCAGCATATAGTGTTACCAAATAATTGTATAACTATCTCGGTATTGTGTTTTACTCCTATAACTATCACGGTATTTATGTCAGTCCACTAACTTTAACGGTAGTGTGTGTCATTCCACTAACTATCTCGATATGATGTGTTACTACTATAACTATCACGGTATTGTATGTTACTCCTATAGCTATCACGGTACTGTGTGTTATTCCTCTAACTATCTCGGTGCTGAGTGTTACTTCTATAACTATCTCGGTATTCTGTTTCACTCCTATAACTAATTCGGCATTGTGTGTTACTCCTCTAACTATATCAGTAGTGTGTGTTATTCGTCTAATTATCTCCGCGGCATTGTCTTTTACTCCTATAGTTATTACGGTATTTTGTGGTATTCCTCTAACTATTTCGGAATTTTGTATTAATCCTCTAACTATTTCGGTAGTGTGTGTTACTTCTATATCTATCTCGGTAGTGTGTGTTACACCTCTATTATCTCGGTATTATGTGTTACTCTTCTAACTATTTGGGTAGTGTGTGCTGCTCTTCTAATTATCTCGGTATTGTGTTATTCATCTATCACGGTAGTTTCTGACATTCCTCTAACTATTTCGGCATTTTGTGTTATTCCTCTAACTATCTCGGTAGTGTGTGCTACTCTTCTAATTATCTCGGTATTGTGTGCTACACATCTAAATATCTCGGTATTGTGTGCTACTCTTCTAATTATCTCGGTATTGTGTGTTATTCAACTATCTCGGTAATGCGTGTTATCTATTTCGGTTTTATGAGTTACTCCTTTAACTATGTCTGTATTGTGTGCTACTCATCTAACTATCTATGTATTGTGTGTTACTCCTCTCATCATCTCGGTAGTGTGTGCTACCAATCTAACTAGCTCAATATTGTTTGTTATTGTTTTAACTTTCTCAGTATTGTTTGCTACTCCTCTGAATATATCTGTATTGTGTTTTTCTCTGATAAATATGTCGGTTTCATTGGCAGCTCGTTTAACTATCTCGGAATTGTGTGTTTCTCCAATTAATATTTCGATACTGAATGCTGTTCCGATAGAACATATTGCGCTCTGCATTGTTCCGATAAATCATATAATATTTGTTTTTCATATATGTAGAATGCCGATCATATTGCGGGGAACTGGGAGAGACATCCTGTTGGAGAGCATATCCCACTCGGAAAATACATGTCGGCGTACTCCTTAGAATCAGTTCTGAACGCCCTCTACGGAGAAACCCTGGCAGAGGACGAGGTTTTCCTGTTCAAAGAAGTTTATGACAAGGTAACCGACAACAGAGTTTGCTCTGCAATATATATAATCACACAGTACACAAGTTGCAAATGTACAATCGAAGAAAGACTTGAATGTTAGTTATACTAAACGCCTGTTTGAAATTTAATGTTCTAGTGTTGAACAACTCTGACAAAATATCTGCCTCAGCTCCGATCACTTATAGCTCGGAAAATGTGACCTGTACCCTAGCCTACTTAATTTGTATAAATCAAAATTCGTAACATTTCTATTTTTATCATCGGCATTGTACGGGTTTATCCTCAGCACAGGACCAAGTAAAGAACAATGCATGGACACACTCGTGCTTGTAGGGTTTGCATGTTATGCATGGGTTATCGCTCTCCCGTGATTTCAGCGAGAATGTACTACACGATATACCGATGGAGCTTTAATTATACAGTGTCATATTCTGCCAGGGTTCATGTCCAATTTTCTGAGCTATACTTCTGATTCGTTCAAGATTTTGAGACACTATTGACAGAGTGCCAATAAGCCTGGATCCTGATTATACGCCGAGTTACATGGTGTCTCATCTGTATCCAAACTGTTTGCAGATGTCAATTAGGTCGCGCTTAGCAGTCTGAGGGTAATAAATGCACGCATGAAGCTATCCTTGAGAATCATGAAACTGATTATCCCTGTTAACTCATCTTAAGAGATTAGCCTACTCTTATGCCAAACGATTTTCGGTGTTCAACAACTAAAATATGAACTCCAATCATGTGCCATATGAGATGCAGTTTTTTAATTGCCCATGCGTCTAATAAAAGCACTTTTTTTTGTCTAGGTGTGGAGTGAGATGGAATTGCGGCTTACGACGCCACCAACACCAGAGAGGGAAGAGGCTTTTCAAACAGGTGAACGATTTGATTTTGGGTGATCGGGTGGTGTGTGATTGGTACAGTCCGTTATGGTATAAATGATGTATGCTAACCCTTACAACGCTGAAAACGAGCCACTAATCTCCTTTGCAAACAGTGTAGACCCATCTGAGAGGGCTACTAGAGGAGTTCTCTAATCAGGGTCTGCACTGTTTGTCATGTAACTCTTTTCGTTAGAAAAAATCCTGAATATTCCCGGTAAGTTTGAGCTGTTTGAATTTTAGACGGGCTAAAGAGGGTGGTATAGTTAAGCAGTTGAAGACAAGCGACGACGTGGTCGACATGTAAAATTCTATAACTCTTTCCTCCACACAAACGCCTGACCACATCTTGGCAAACATAATAGACCCAGATCAGATGGCTCCTATAGGATCATCCATTTGAAACTTCGGCATTGTAAGGGTAAAAATAGTATGACCATACAGTGATTTCCTATAGAGTTATGAGCACGTGCATATAACGTGTTCGTTTTGATACGCTTTAATAATTTACCTGAATAATAGTCAATGTTAGATGAAAACGGGATTGTTTTACCATGACAGAGACTAGATTCGGATCTATATTAGTCATTAAGGACATGGACGGGACCCTGATGAGATAGCTCCTACAGGACCAGTCTGGTCTGGGTATACCCTGTTTGCAAACGCCTGAGCGCTCGCCTCTATCTTGTTAAAGGTTCATAAACAGTCTTGATGGCACTTGCATTTAACATTTTACGAACCATGTACGAATCCTTAATGACCAATGACAACAGTCTGATACAGATCAAATTCCTTGTAACTCCACGTTTCAGTAACATGCAAAGTGCTGCAAAAGATAATACTCTTTGACAGAATTTGAGGAAACAAAGATGTAGACTTTATAATATTTGAAGTCTACATTTGCTCAGCTTGTTGAAAATAGTACACAGTAAAACCCCATTTAACTGGAATTCTAGTAGAGAAGGGTTTAGATACTTTATGCAGGTATCTGCTTAATGCAGGGTGAAGGTCACGCAGAAAGTTCCTAGAGGAGCTTTCTGCATGATTTTCACCCTGTATTTAAGCTGCCACCTGTCTCCAAGGCCGATATTTATACTAAACTCAACGTCCAGTTTTGAGAGAGTTTACTGCGAAGTACTTTAACCTTTATACCACTGTAAAACAAAGAAATCAAGTTTGGATCGTGTGCGAATTGACTAGTTCGTTCTCAAGCTTTGAGTTCTCAAGCTTTTGATTAACAAAAAGTTTTATAAGCATGGACCCCAATTAGGTAATGCCTATTGGCACAGTGTCAAATAGCATAAAACCCGAGGAGGCGGCGAGTTAATTTGGGAGTAGCAGTTTATATTTAACAATGAAAATGTTTGATAAATGTTCTGAGTATATTTATGTAATTTGTATCGGTCCCGGTTTTATCAAGCATTTTACTTGTGTCTAAGATCATTCTCCTGCATCTGGTGCGTCTGCCCAATCTGATACTTGAGTCTGAACTCAGACTCAAACGTTTTATAACCACAAACACCGGTTTTTACACGATCTAGGGCTATTCAGTCTGACCCGAGACTGCGCTGTTTGTAATGTTCTAACGGGTCTCTTTCTCGGTCGCAAATCCGCTATATGATAGAGTCACGGTTTGACGACCTTGCAAAATTGGTTAAAGAATTTCTGTTTCTGATGACACATGAATAAACCCGACGTTACATTTGAATTCGAACTGTTTGCAAGTTACTTACACACTTTCCCGTATGCTAAACGCTAGCATGAAACATGTTTTGTAATTTTAACAGGCCGGAAACAACTAATAGACATATCCAAGCGAATACTGAGGACACGGAAACTGATTCCCACGGAGCACGCTGATGAGTACCTTATAGACGTGATACTGGATTTAACTGATGACGAGGAACAGCAGTTTGATGATACTATCACATTCATTATCGCTGGATTCCACACAACTGGCAACCGTAAGTGCAGTCTCACCCTTTCCCTGTTCTATGTTTATTACAATGTTCATTACCTACTGAATATTCATGGACAAAATGGTCACAATGTAATACAGAAGGTGGAACAGTGTAACCATTTTGGAATGTAAAGAAACAAATCTTTCAAACTCCATTAGCAAACAGAGCAGACCCTGATCAGAAGGCTCCTATATGAGCCGTCTGATATGGGTCTACTCTGTTTGCAAATGCGTGACACATGTTATATGAATGAAAGGGTTAACCATTTACTCTATAGATATCAATGCACGGAATTATGACGTTATTTTTATTAATCAAATGCTTTTGTCAATAGACATATACGGAAGCTGTAGAATCAGAACCATATTATTCAATAAGCAAACACAGCAAGTCCAGAAAACACAACTCCTATGGGAGCCATCTGTTTTGGGTCTACTGTGTTTGCAATTATGTCAACAGACGCCACTATTAGGTAAAGAGTTAAGGAAGGAAGAAAAAATAAAAACAATGTTCTGATATTTGTTATTCTATTTATCGTGGAACAGACGGCTTCAAAATATATACATATATACCGTTTCCTACCCTTCTTTACCCGTAATTCATGAATATTCATGTAGGATATAAGGGTACTATGAAGTGTAATCTTAACCCGTAGCTAGCTCTTAAAATGAGCTCTGGTTAAGCTCAGATCTGTTGCCATTATCAATCTTCTGATTCGGTTAAGCTTTTCACAGAGTGTCAAACAGCTTGGATCCTGATGAGACACTTAGTTACTCGGCGTCTTTTCTGGATCCAATCTGTTTGCAAATGTTAGGTCGCGTTTAGCAGGCTAAGAGTTAAGAATCAGACAGGTATTTAGTATCCAATCAGCAAACAAGGCAGTTCCATCATTAGGTATTTGATCATTTCTACACTGTTGCAAAATTATGATTGACTGATACTTCTAGCAATATTATTGGAAAACACAACATACCAAGAAGCGTTGGGTTACATCAGACATACTCGTTGCATGCAACAAAATAATTGCCCTGAAGAACACGCGAATTAAGCCTGGGCACGGTGCGATACATAGAGTTTAACTGCAACGTCAGCACGATGAGAGTTGCAGTCGTAACAAAGAGAACAGTCTGACACGCAGTAAAAGCAAAAGGCTTACCCGTTGGTAAAACATCTTACTAAAGAGAAACACGCCACGATAAGAATTGTCAAGGACAAGGGAAGTGTCTCACGGAGTAACATGACATTCTAAATAGATGGACTGAATATTGCTAAGAACTACTAGTCGCCCCGTAATTCATTCTCAGTGTTGTTGTATTTTCTGGTCCTTCGGGATCATTAGTTTTCATGTTATTAGTTTTGAAAATTGAATACTGCTTAAGCCGGTGCTAGGAGGCGTGAGTAGTGTTGCACTTTTAATTACTACTCATGAACAGACTCAATAAAACCGAGTCTGCAATTTTCTTTTTTTGCATTTCTACTTTTGCTTTCGAGGGATCACCCATTTTCAGAATATATCTACAACCATCAGGAAACGGGGACCCAGAAGTATTAAATTGCAGCATCTTCCAATCCTCAGAGAAGAAGTGGAGGTAGAGGTCAAATCAAAGGTACATGGAGTTAATAATATACTAGCTGAATTAGTGCAGGCATATAGTGAGCGTACCATAGATGTACTGACAACAATCTGCAACACATTATGGAAAACGGTGGTCTGGCCAACGCTATGGACACATTTGCTGGTCATAACACTTACCACGAAAGGAGACATTTGGCAGCGCCAGAACTACCGGACAAGAAGCATCATCAGTCACCCCAGTAAAGTCGTGTTTAAAGTCATCTTCGATAGACTGAAACCATAAATAGAAGAGATGATCGTTAAGGACAAGTATAGTTCAGGGCTGGACACATCACCACAGAACGAATATTCAACTTCCAAATTATCTGTGAGACATACCTGCAACACCATCAAGGTATACTTAATGTTTTCATCGACTTCAAGAAGCTGACGACAGAGTTCGGCATGCAACAATGTGGGTAATTATGAGGAAGCACAGCTTCAGTGAGAATTTAAGTCAAAACAATTGAACAGCTGTATGAATAAACTGACAGTGTGCAGTGCTCATCAATGGCAAACTAGGTGAATGGTTCAGAACCACTGTTGGAATCAGGCGAGGATGTCACGTCAACAATCAGCATCAACATCTTCGAAAGAGATTCATGTTTGAGGCATTGGATGAACATGAGAGAATTGTCAGTTTTAGAAGAAGAAACATCACAAAGCTGCGCTTTGCAGAAACGAAACGCAAGGACTAAGTGCAATGCCTTAGCCAAGTATCTGATAAGCTTGGGATGTTGAAACCGTAGAATCAGATTATTTCTACTAGATTAACAATTGAATTTCTTGTTAATGGTATAGTTTTTAGTGTGAAGATTAATTCTGATTTATACAGACACTCATCTAATATTATATATGTTCTAACATAAAATGCGTCATGATGTGGCATTCAATATGTAGGTCAGACAGGACTAGAAAACTAGGTTTCGTGAACACAATTACCACTGCCGGATCAAAAACCTACGCAATTTTCTTTACCAGCATTTTCGTCATACAGGACATTCTTTCAAATATGTTTCGATTCAACCAGTATAACAAATTCATTATGATTCTAAAACTACTAGCACTTTTAAATCTAAAGCTCGTTTTATCAAAGAGCTAGACTGGATAAAGAAGTTACAAACACGCTTTCCTTTGGGCCTGAATGATATCATTTACCAAAGCGGCAATATTTCTAAAGATCCAAACATCGATGTTTTCTCTATATTTTCTATTCGAAAACGTAAAAGTAGATCACATGGTAGACGTAGAAATGATAATATTAAGCGTAATATGTCTATTCATACATACCATTCTTAAACAAACTAGTAAACATTCTATACTATCTTGTTTATCGTCTTACCCTTTTCCTGTATCAGGTCCATAGCCGAAGAGGCTGATCAAATCTATATGCGTACAGATCCGTTAGTTAATACTGTCTCACTTATACAAAGTTATACACAGCATGTTCTTCGTCCTCGTTTAGATAAAGAATCTGAACATAAAAGGCATTTTCTGAAGCTTCTATTTTCCTAAAAAAAGGTATCGATTTTATTGATATTCAAAGTATATTTCATGATAAGAATGTAATTGATACTATTCCCAAATATGTCCTTAACTCTGAATCACCTATCATCTGTTATAAATATAATAAACCTATTAGGAATGTTATTTATAACTACAATAAAATTGTCTCTGACTTAAATATTGATGTCAATACCCCTACTTCTTGAGATTATAGCAATTCTAGCTTTTGCTATAAACCAGTTGGCCTAGTCATTACTGGTAATTTTGATATCATTCAAGGTAAACGTCTCAGGACCCTCTTACCTAAAGGACATAAATATAGATTACGTTCATTTATTGATTTTAACGCTTTTCGAACTCGCATTGCGGAAGCTATTCAAGAATTCTGCATAAAATGGTGTCGACGAGAAAATGTTGATGTTAATGCCCTTTCGGGTTGGAAGAAATGTATTTTTGATATCATTGTTACGCGTATTGCTTTTTACAAATCAATCTACCAGCTTTTACCACCTCGACCTAGTTTTCAATTTCGCTATTTGAAGAAAAACTTTTCTAATTTTCATTCAAATTATGTTCTTGCTCCTGCTGACGAGGCATCACATAATGTAATCATTATTTGAAGATTATATTATGTTTATGTTTTAAAGAAGGAACTAACTGGTTCACAAATTTATATTACAGTTCAAACACCTGAAAAAGATATAGTCTCGGAACATGTAAAAATGTGCAAAACTTTTAAGTCTGGTCCTAACACAAAACAACATAAACTTTCTACTTTGTACTGGATTCCGAAACTACATAAAAACGCTTAAAAGGCGCGTTTTATTGCCAACTCTAGTTGTTATACTACTATTAAAATATCTAATCTTACTACGATCAAAGAACATGTAAATCGTTACTGTGATAAAATATATGAAAATTCTGGTATTAATGTTTTTTGGTCCATAAAAACTAAACTTGAAAATGAACAGTATAGCATATCTTCACTGACCTCTTATGATTTCTGTACACTCTATACTACTCTACCTCACCATCTTATAAAAAAAGGATAAACTGATTAAATTAATAGAAAAAACAATTGTCAGAGAAATTAAAATGTTCCTTGCTTGTAATGTTCAACGTTCATTCTTTTCGAATTCAGAAGTTGAACATTACACAATGTGGACTTGCCGTGATATTTGTAGATCTCTTACCTTTCTTTTGGATAATATATTTGTGCGTTATGGGGATACTATATATCGTCAAGTTGATGGTATATCCATGGGTACAAATTGTGCAAATTTTGTTGCAGATTTGTTTTGTATTGCTATGAGAGGGATTTTATGCTTAGCTTAAAACCTGATACATAAGCCGATATTGTTAATGCTTTTAATAAAACTTCAAGGTATTAAGACGATATTTTGAATTTGGATAATCCTTACTTTGAAACTATGAGTTCTTCAATTTGCCCAAAAAGGACTGTCTTTAAACAAAGCGAACTAATCTGACATTATAGCTTCATTTCTAGATTTGAATATTTCAATCACAAATGATAAGGTTTCGTCCAAAATATACGATAAAAGGGAATATTTTAATTTTAAAATTGCTAATTATCCTTTTCTAGATGGAGATATGCCCCTTTCTACATACTGTATTTCTCAACTTATTCGGTTTTCCCGAGCCTGTTCTTTGCTAGAAGATTTTAACTGTCGTAATTTAGTTATAACTGATAAACTTCTTAAGCAAGGTTACATATATCACAAACTTCGGAGAACGTTTTCTAAATTTTATTAACTCATTAGTAAATATAATTGCAATCTACGGACGTTACTGCAACTAGGCATTTCTCAACCAGAATTTTATGGGGATGTTATCTACAAACTTAGGAAAATTCTGGGTCATGATTTGTTAATAAAACGCATTAAACCCGTTAAGAAGAAATGTTATGATCCTATTATATTGCAACGCACTGCATGTTTGGTTATTGACCCTTTTACAGTCGGTAGCTACGCTTTCCTCTTTGCTTGAGCGATGACAGGCCGAGGGTAGTACTCTATGATGGTATACTCTTAAACTCAGATATGGGATGAACTTACGAGACTCATGTATTACTTTTTCCCTGTCGTGCCCTTAACGGTTTCCCTGAAGGTGCTCTGACTTCAGCATCATTCAGTACATATTTGACGGATTTTCACAGTTATTATGCTATGTTTTACATATTCTCATGTGTTTACCGTCTTCTATGTTGTGGGCAAGCCCGACGGAGATACCGTTATTTACACTATTTGAAAAGCTAGGGTGACTTCGAGAGAATTCGCATCATAAATATATGACAAGTATCAGCAGCACCCTACTTATACCTACCCTACTTATACTTATACCCTACCCTCGTGGTCGAAAATACAATTTTGTTGTTGGACGAAACATCGCAGCTGTTATTACTGACGTTATGTTATAATGAATAATTATGATGTCTCATATGATCGGACTGTTATTAATATGCATGCAGTTATTAGTTTCTATATGAATGTCTGTTTATCGGGTAATTGATAAAGTGACATATGATGTTTCAGTATTGACTTGGGCGTTCTATTATCTCGCCGCCCAACCAGACATCCAGGATAGAGTTTATAAAGAAATCAAAGCAGTGCTTGGGAATGAAGATTTGGACCACTCAAATATTGGAGACTTACAGTGAGTACCAGAACTTGCAGGGCTGATGAAAAGAAGCGTATTCAGAAATTGTAGTTACTCCTTTCCGTTATACAACGTTTTTAACCCCGTTACAGTGAGATTATACCCAAATTAGACGGCTCATACAGGAGCCTTCTGACCAGGGTCTGCTTTTTCTCCATGAAATTATAATAGATCTGTCGCCACAGTTTCTACCAACACCACACAAACCAGTACAAATATGCCATTATAAGAATTCACCCAATACTGTTCATGATGTCATTATTTCTAACACGATATTCAACAGGGAAAGGGTTAAAACGTTTTGTTAGTTCTCTTCCAAGCTCTAAATGGATGCAACGCAGGCCAATCGCCTCTCCGGGACAGTTCTGTTGAGTTGCAGCAAGACAAGCTTAGACTGAGAAATAGTACATTTGGATAGGTCAGTACGCAGAGTATTGGCAACCCTGAACATAACAGTTTTTAACCCAAATTATTCCGAAAATGACCGATATAGAAAGCTGCGGACACAAACGCTAAGTAACTTGTTTGAGGGCAACTTGTCCAAGGTCCATATTGTGTGGCTTCCTCAGAGCTTTAACAAACTTGAACACTTTAGGAAAGCCCAATATTTTCTTGTTACAGGTCACAATTATCTGTTTTCGGTTAACAAAGTATGAGCTGTGAATTGTGAAATGGAAGTGTTAAAAAAGAAGTGCAAATTGTAACGAACTAGCTATATTCTATTAGCTGATGTGGGAAGTATGGCATTTGAACTATAAAGTGTGAACTTGGAAGAACGGGCTATTTAATGTGAGCTGTTAAGAGGAACTATAAAGTGTAAACTGTGAAGAGCGGGCTATATATATAGTGTGAGCTTTTAAGTGTGGGTTATAAAGTGTGCATTGTGAAGAGCGGGCTATATAGTGTGGGCTGTTAAGTGTAGGTTACAAAGTGTAAACTCGTGAAGAATGAGCTACAAAGTGTGATCTGATAAGTGTGAGTTATAATGTATGAACTGCGAACTATGACAATTGAACTGTTAGTTGTGAAATCAGCATCAGGTCTATACATGTACTTGACCGAATCGTTTCAGGAAGGTGATATAAAATGGATTTTATCTTTTATTTCAGTTATATGAGACAGGTTCTAGACGAGGCATTGAGGTGTTCCGTACTGGCACCTTGGAGCGCAAGATATATAGAGGAGGACTCAGAACTCTGTGGATATAAGATTCCGGGAAACGTATGTACAATGGCACCTCTTGACAATAAAAATGGATTGTAAGGTGGATGCTTCATACACACCGATGTTCTTGCAGAGTATTGGTTTCACACGTAGAATAAAAAGCAGTGCAGTATAAATCTATACCGTCGTGGTTTTGTAATTCTTATCTGCGTCAAAAAGTTTGGACGCTCTGTCTTATTTAGATTCAACTTGTTTCTAAGACTACTACAAAGTTTTGAAGCTAACGGAAAACATTTGAAATATGTGCTCAGTCTCGCTGATTTGATATTCAACATGACCCGCCAACAGATCCTTCATACAGCGACCTTTTAATGAATTAACATGGGTATCTGTAAAAACAGGTGGCTGTTTGATGTAGAATGTAAGAAATGCAGAAAGAAATGCACGTTATAAAGATATAGTGTCAGAAGAGCCTTAATCTAACACCTGCTTTTAATCACCAGAATTAAGACTTCGCTGGAGTCTTGAGGAGTAGTTCGATAGATTTGACTTGCTGAATTTCATTGTTGACAATGCCGTCTGTATAGCAATACTAATATCAGTCTGGTTTCCTGTTTTTTTTTCAAACATAGGAACAGGGTGTCAAACATATTCGGCCCTAAAGACAAGTACGAGTACTCCGCTCCTGAACTATTTGCATATTTTGTGCCCTTACAGATAGGCCATTAGACTGCTTAAGGTTAAATATACAGTAAGAAACATGATAAAGCGAACAATTTATAAGAATTTCGAAATTAACCTTTAATCCATAAATACGCCTTTCTACGCATTTGCAAACATAGTAGACACAGACCAGACGGCTCCTATAGGAACCGTCTGATCAGGGTCTGTCTTGTTTGCTTATGAGATAATATAGATTATGATTCTACAGTTTCTGCCATTGCCAAACATATCTGCGTGGATTTCATATCATAAGAAATAATCTAATTAATATTCATGATGTCATTATTTCTTACATGAATATTCATTGATGGAGTAAAATATTAAAATTATATTCTTCAGCATGTCTTTCTATGTACAAGTTTCAAGGACATGTTTTGTTTTGATAACAACAGTTCTGTATAATCCCATAAGTAAACAGAGCTGACCGTGATCAGACGAATCCTACAAGAACCGTCTGATCTCAGTCTACTCTCTTTGCAAATGTGTGAAAAGCGTTTATATGAGAGAAAGGGCGAACGTCATACATAAAGCTCATTACTTATGCATGTCCGTCACCGTTCATGAAGCAGACACCTGTCTATTGCGATCTTGGTTTACTAAATGCTCAGTTTATAGAGGTTTAATCCTTTACTCCATGAATATTCATGAACGAAATGATGACATCATGAATATCAATTAGATTTTTTTTTGAAACGGCATATTAAAACATGATTTGTTTCTAGAGGCGAAAACTACATGTAGATCTTTATCATTCTATAAGCACACAGAGCTCCTATAGGAGCCGTCTGATCTGTGCCTCCTCTGTTTGCAAAGGGGTAAAAAAGGGTGTTTATGAAGTAAAAGGTTAATGCACTAAATGTATTTCACAGACACCTGTTATACACGCTCTTGGAGTCGGGTTTGAGGACGAAACAATCTGGCAGTCGCCGCATCAGTAAGTTAGCACGCCTATACAGATAGACCAACTTATTTTGGAACAAAACATGACCTACTCTAATATAAACAAAACGAAGTGACTACAGCGCTTCTTTATTTTTAAAAGCCTTAGCAAGCCGCAATGTTTTCAACATACATGTAGTTGTCTTGGTGCAATGGATATGTATCTGGACTTGCATGTGACGGTCTTGAGTTCGAGTTTTACCAGTGACTAATATTTTTTTTCATTAAAATACTGTCCATACAAAACAACAATAAATATAAATAATAACATATAATAATTATTAACAAAATATTAACATATAATTGAAAAAGAATAAAAAATGTAAAGAAAATTACAAGTAGTAAATCCGTTTTTTTTTTAAAAAAAAGAAGTAAATTGCATAGCTTGAGATTCGAACCCACGACCCCCTGTTTGCAAGACTAGGTACATATCCATTAGACCAAAGCCCATTACATAATATGTGGCGAGTTACTAAAGTGTGTTGTCTGGCCCTGTACTTTTGTGCTGTTATGTAAACAACAAAATAACAACAAGTCTCAATATAGCGTGGTTTACCTGTACGCTTGTATTATTATTATACCACATTTTCACACAGGATATGTACGTTCAAAAGCGCTGTACATGCATGAAATCAATAATCGGAACAAACCGCATGATTATCTATCCAGACAATGAAAGATTTACAATAGATATACAATAAATATAAAAATCACTAGCCGGACGGAAACGCATGATCGTCCATCCGGTTAGTGAAAGATATACAAAAGATACACAATAGATATGAAATCATAAACCGGAAGGAACGGCATGATCGTCCATCCAGTCAATGAAATGTATGCAATAGATATACAATAAATATAAAATCACTAACCAGTAGGAACCACATGATTATCTACCTGGTCAATGAAAGATATGCAATAGATATACAATAAATGTATAACCACTAACCGGTAGGAACCACGTGATTATCTACCCAGTCAATGAAAGATATGCAATAAATATACAATAAGTATAAAATCGTCAACTGGTAGGAATCACATGATTAATTACCAAGTCGGTGAATAATAAGTAATATATATACAATAAATATGATATACAATAAATATGAAATCACTAACCGGTAGGAACCACATGATTATCTACTCGGTCAATGAGAGATTGATTCCTACATCATATCCCAAGGGCTGCAATGGCAAAGGAATCGTAAGGTATGAGAATTGAAGATTATAAGCTACTTTTCCTAAACTGTCCTAGTAGTATATGTTGAAGAAATGTGTTTTCAGAGATCTTTTGAAACACTTTCATAGCAGCATCAGTAAGTTAGCACGCCTATACGCTCGTATGTTGTATGCTCGTATGTAGCAGCATCAGTAAGTAAACATAACTACAAGTAGGGTCCTTTTACACGAGCACCACTAAGTTATCATGCCTTTATGATGTGACACGTCAATAGCAACATCAGCACGTTATTAAGAATGTGGCGCTTTAATAATAGCACCCAGATTAGTAAGCATTAACTCTGTAAAGCGACCTTTTGATACGAGCACCTGTACATTACCATGACTTGATGAATGTGGCGATTTAAAAGTAGCATCAGTAAGTTACATGGCCGCTTTGCGTTTTAAACACAACCACTTAGGTAGCATGACTGTGTGACGCTATAAATATCAGTGTCATTAGTTTTCTTTATTTCAATTTGTTTTCTATATTTTTCTCAGGCATCACCAAGTTAGCATTACTATTTGCTTTAATTCAGGCATCACGTTTAATTTGCGATATACAGTGAAAACACTCTAATGCGACAGCGACCACAAACATGAGGTCTAAGTCCTGGTCGTAGGGCAGATGGTTGCTTAGTAAGAAAAGATATACCGAAATCCTGTCATGTGTATGGTCACTTAAGTTTAGTTCTACTTATCCTATTACTTCCCTTTTTGTTTGCCTGGAAACTGTACGGGACCCGTAAGAACTCACCTACGATCGCAAGTGTGGCGCTATGTGAATATCGTACCAGCCAACATTTACATGCGATTTGGGAGTTCATCACGAGCTCCTGTCTAACACCTAAACATTTCTTGATTCAACAAATCCAGCATCTTTAGAGGGTCGGTAGAGATAAGGCATTGAGTCACGACCGCACGGGTAGCATGACTGTTATGAAGCGTTGTCACATGGGTGTCCAATATTATGCAATTATAATTCTATAACATAATTAGTGAAAGATGTAAATGTGAAAGTAGCATATTGGTCCATTGGACTGTGTTAATAATGCATCAACTGGTATGTGTAATGTATGCCAATATCGGACTGTAATGACCACTTTACTTGCTAATTATATGAAAACGTAAATCCTAGTTGAATGCCATTACTGACATGGCAGCGATCAGAGTCTACACTGTTTGCAACACCCGAATCGTAATAGAATTCTTGGATATATTCTGGTGAGTGCGATTCATAAAATATAATGTACGTCACATATAATAACATCTCATTAATTCGAACACTGAAATAAACGTCAATAGCCGTCTTTAACCCATTCCATCATATTGAAGCATTTTGACGCCTTTGAAAAGGTCACGTTTTGAAACCATTGTGATAGAAATACCATTTGTTCCATAGGAAAAAAATGTTCTTTTTATCACAATAGTTTCAAAACTACATAATTCTTAAAGCTTCATTTTCTCTAGTAAATACTCAGTATATTTATTATGGGAGGTTGTGTTTAGAAATAGCCTATGGGGTCATGGATATTAAGACAGGTGATGTATTAAAGCATCTGGCAGCTTTCAGCATGACTTTCACCCTGCTATAATCAGCCACCTGCCTAAGAACTTCTCATATTGTACTTTAACCATTTCTTGCTGTTCACGGCAATATACCTGTCTGTAAAACGTGAAGACTCTGATTAGACAACTCATACTGTAGCTGTCTCACCAATGCCTGCGCCATTTAGAAATTGGTTGTGCAAGCAGTGCACTCAACAGAGGTGATTGCACAGAGAAATATTTCTGGACAGTGAAGATATATGTAATTATACAATATGTAATGAGTAAAGAGGAAGAAATGTATTTTAAAATTTAGCTAGAGGTTAAATGTTCTGATTAGCCATTGTCTGAAGTATGTTTTATTTTTTGTCTCTCTAGATTTGATCCGAACAGATTCAGTCCGGAAAACTTGAAGAAAAGACCAAAGCACGATTTCGTTCCATTTGGTTTCGCCGGAAAGCATATTTGTCCCGGAAACCGATTTTCCTATGCCGAGGCAATGGTTGCCATGGTTACACTGTTGAGGAAATTTGAAATTGCTCTCGTCGAAGGACAGTCCATTGAACGAGTGTATGGATTTGTGACCCATCCGAGCCAGGAGGTGTGGATCACAGTAACCAATCGCAAGGTTTGAAAACTCACAATGAGGATATGAATAATAAGGTCATATCACTAATAACCTCACAAATAATAAACGGACAAAAAATAACTTCATCCATATTCGCCTCATAAGTGATACGCTACTCATTTAAATAATAGGTTCATATAGACACCTTTTATATACGCATAAATAATACTCGTAAACAAAAAACATCGTCTAGATAATAAGCTCAGTGATATCATTAATAACCCGCATCTCATAGCAGGTGCACAGTCGAGTTTATAATATTATTTCAGTCCTTGTTGTCTTATACGAATTTATCACATAACCTGTAGGGTGGGAGTGCCGAAACAGACTGTCATAAAGTGCGGAAATATTTAGACATACTAGCAGTTTGAATCCGGTCGATAATGAATCTTAAAAAGGAAAACGTGGAACTAATGTATGACGCATTTATTCATTAACCAGTTGTAGCGTTGCTTAACCAGTTCACTCCTTGTGTCTCGTCTGTTGTATTACTACGCTATTTGTAAACAATAGCCGAAGCAGCCATCAGCTATAGACTGTTTCACTTTCTATTACACATTCTAGAAGGGCTGTGTGATGAAAAGAATCTTACATTCGTGTTCATTACAATATACTTTCATGAAACTCATTTACAGAGTGTCCTGTTAAGCCTAGCGTGGTTTATTGTTTAAACTCTTTACCAGATTAGTACTCATGTAAAATATAATAACATTTGAATTTGAGTTAGCTGAGATGCTTTCACCATCGCAGAAACCGGAGAATCAGATCAATAATATTCCGTAAACAAACAGAACAGACTCTGATCAGACGGCTCCTTCAAAAGCTGTCTTGTTTACAACGCTATTACCCCATCACCTCATATTGAAGCATTTTGACGCCTCTGTAAAAGTCAATTTTGAAACCATTATAATAAATAGAGCATTTGCTCTATATGAGCAGATGTTCTATTTATCAAAATGGTTTCAAGACTACTCACTTCTAAAATGTTCCCTTTATTCTATTAAATGCCTCTTTTCAGTATATTTATTGAAACAGAATTGGATCTAAATAAAAGCCTATGAGGGAATGGGTTAAAATATATTAGGTATTTGTGTTCTGGGTAACATTTATATATAACACTTGTATCTTGTCATCTTCATAAACAGGGGAATGAATTCTTTAACATAGAATCAGATTTATATATAATTTATAAGTAAACAAAGCAAAACCTGATCAGACGGATTCTATAGTAAACGTTTGAGCTGGGTATACACGGTTTATAAAGGTGTAAAATGGCGTCTATATGAGTTATATGGGCTACATACTAACTACTAAATGCTATTTGTTTCTGCATACAATCCAAGAGTCAAGCAGTTTTGATTCTGATTTTTTTTTATATGTATTTGTAGTTTACCTCACGTGCCTAGTGCCATGTACACGTGTGTTGAGTGGTCGTATTAACGAGATTTTACTGTATACCTTATCCCAAAGTTTCCACTCTGTGTGTAAGGTTATCAATACAGAGTACAGACTTTGGACTGGTGTGCAAAATTTAAATGGGTGTATTTATAGATATTAAGTCATGCAGTTTTGTGTATTCATGACATAACACGATGGCGTCAGTCGAATTTGCGAAATCTATTGGCCTGATAATCTAAAATATAGTAGACACTATTAAGATTCGTAAAATATTAACTCTATCACTTCCACAAACATATTTGATTCGTATGGGACACCGAGTTATTCGTCTTCCGATCTGGATCCCAACTGTACACTGGGTCTCCACTGGTAGTGATAGTGACTAAAATTCTAAACGAAAAAAAAACCCTAGCAAGATGAGCTTACAGTTTATTCCTTTCAATGACTATTTAACCCTTCGCTTGCTATTCACGTCAATTTACCTACCTGTAAATAGTGAAGACCCAGATGAGACAGCTCCTGCAGGAACTGTCTCATCAGGGTCTGAACTATTTACAAGTTGATTGTGCAACCAGTGCACTCCACAGCAGTGATTTGCACAGCGAAATATGTGTACACAGTGAAGATATATGTAATTATACAACAGGGCATGGGTAAAGAAGAAATGTATTTTATTATTCAGCAAGTTAAGGGTTAAGAATGAAAACTAAAATTACTTACTACATGTCCATCTGTATTTCATAACACTGGAATACAATAATATTGAAATATATCCATAATATACAATAACATTGAAATATAATCCAATTGAGCTAATAACAAGACTGCCGTGTATTATATAATAATTATAAATTCTAATAATGCTAATGTTATATTTTAGCGTCATTTTCCCTTGTGAAAGAATGAAAAGGTCGATTTTTGGCCAAAAGTGCATGTCGTTAAAAAACACTAGCAAAAAAGTCGCGATGCTGGAAAAAATGTTTTATTTTGAAGAAATGATTTACCAGTTGGACATAACATTCACTTAACACAAATGAGCTACTGTAACGTCATCGCCATGTGACGTATGTGCGTTACAAAAGTGAATGAAAATGACTAACAAACCGCGTCGACGGGGCCGAGTCGCATTGTAAGTTGATATCAGAGGAGAACAAGCAAGGTTTTACGCAAACGTAAAATGGCTGCGTAACATGTATTTAAGCAGGATAAAAGGAAAAGAGGGAGCAATATTGTTTAGTACTTTTAATTAACAGATACATTGGGAAAACATGACTGTAATGTATAAATTAATAGCGGAAACGGGGGAATGTTTAAATGAGCCATGATGATGCATAATACCGGTGTATGATATCAATAATACACATTACGTCATAGATCAATGTTATTCATTTGCTGAAACACACTGACGTAGAAACCATTATCACATTAAGTGATGTTCACAAGGTATACAAACTCACATACTTACAGTTTACATGAAATTATTCTAAGAGGTCGACTCAATGCTCATTAACTTTTTCACTTATATTGTCCCCAAATTAAGAACAGGTTAGTATAAGATATACATTTAAATTGAAGCAAATTCATGCACAATGGTGAAATAAGAAAAAACGGTCAACAAAACCACGAGTAAAAGGTCTCAGCTAAATAACTTTAACAAAGCCAAAATACAAACAAAGGACTTATATTTTATGTACAAAATTGTTTTAGACAAAAATGTAATTGACACTATTCCTAAATACTTTAAAAATACAGAACCACCTATCATCTGCTACAAATATAACAAACCCATCAGAAATACAATTTTCAACTATAATAAAATTGTGACCGACCTTAATATTAATGATAATATTCCTAATAATTGAGATTGCGCCACCTCAAAATTTTGCTATTCTCCGGCTGGTCATGTGATTACTGGTAATTTTGAGATAATTAAAGATAAACGTCTACGATCTCTTTTGAATAAAGGTCCCAAATATAGAATACCATCCTTGATAGATTTTAACTCTTGTCGAGTTCAGATTGCGGAGGCTTTACAAAATTTTAGTATTCGGAGAGGGGATACGTTTATTTACACTGTTTGTCTTTTAGGATGGGGATGGAATAAGGGTGAGGTTGGGCGCCCATAAACCGGTTTAAACCCCCCGGTGACTTTTGTCACTGACCGTTCCAAGGCGGTACTTCCATCTTCCTCCTATTGTATGTTTGTTTTGTCTTTGTGCGTCTCTTGTTGTTTTTTCTACCTATGTACATTTGCTGTTTCCTTGTGTTGCTGTTCGGGCGAGTGTTTGTTCTGTATGTGGTGTTTCCTGCATGACTCATTTTTGTACTTTTAAATGGTGTCGAAGAGAACATGTCGAGTCTAATGCCCTTTCTTGTTGGAAAAAACTAATTTTTGATATAATTGATAAACGCATTTCCTTTTACAGCTCTAATAAACACCTTCTTCCACCTAAACCTAGAACTTCATTTAGACATCTTAAAAAGGGTTTACAGGATTTCCATTCAAAATACGTTTTTGTTCCTGCTGATAAGGCATCAAATAATGTGATTATTATTTGACGATTACATTATATCGATGTCTTGAAGCAGGAAATTATTAATACCAAGTCATACATTTCAGTTACCACTGACGAAAAGACCATCATTTCAGACCATGTCAAAAAGTGTGAACAATTTGGAACCGATATTAAAATTACACAACATAAACTTCCTACTATGTATTGGTTACCAAAACTACATAACAAACCATATAAAGCGCGTTTCATTGCAAATTCTAGTTCATGTACAACCACTAAATTGTCTATACTTTTGACTTCTTGTTTAACGAAGGTAAAGGAACATGTAAAATTTTATTGTGATAAGACTTATGAAAATTCTGGAATAAATCTCTTCTGGTCTATTAAGAACTCTTCAGAAGTCTTAAACAAACTTAAGAACAAAAGGTATCTTGCATCCACTGTAAGCACGTACGATTTTTCTACTCTGTACACAACTCTTCCTCATATCTTAATTAAGGATAAGCTTACTAACTTGATCCAGAAAGTATTTGCCCGAGAAAAAACATCATTCTTGGCATGTAATGCTGAAAAAGCTTTTTTTACTGACGAGCAAATGAAATATTACACCAATTGGACTTGCTCAGAAGTTTGCGAAGCACTAACCTTTCTTTTGGATAACATATTTGTACGTTATGGGAATGCTATATACCGTCAGGTAATTGGTATTCCCATGGGTACGAATTGTGCACCACTTGTCGCAGATTTGTTTTTGTACTGCTATGAGAGAGATTTCATGTTGAGTTTGAATCCTCAATCAAAAGAAGATGTTATAAAAGCCTTCAATGAAACTTGTCGATATTTGGATGATATTTTTAACTTAGATAACCCTTTCTTTGATGCTCTGATTCCTACAATTTATCCTAAAGAACTCAAATTGAATAAAGCTAACCCGTCCGACAATTATGCAGCGTTTCTTGACCTAGACCTTAAAATTAATAATGGAATGATTTCTTCTAAAATATATGACAAAAGAGATGATTTTGATTTTAATATTGTAAATTTTCCTCATCTTGACGGGGATGTTCCCCGTGCTCCATCTTACGGGGTTATATATCTCAACTTATTCGTTTTGCTAGAGCTTGTTCATCTATTGACGATTTTAACAGTCGAAATCTCATTTTAACTGAAAAACTGCTTAAACAAGGATATAGATACCATAAACTAAGAAAAACTTTCTCTAAATTTTACTATCGAAATCTCTCGCTTATTGGCAAGTACAAATGTAATCTCAAGGTACTTTTGCGACACGGTATTTCACATCCTGAATTTTATGGTGATGTGATTTACAAACTTCGTAAAATTATTGGACATACCCATTTTCTCACTTTGTTCATCAAATATATAAAACAATTCATTAAAAAGGGATATGATCCTGTATTACTACAACATACTGCATGTTTGGTTGTGAACCCTTTTACAGTTGGCAATCACGCTGGCCTCTTTGCTTGTACGCCGACAAGAAAGGTTTAGTACTCTATGAAGGCGACCTCTTAAATCCAGAAATGGAAGGAGAACGTCGGATATCTGTACTATTTCATTTTTGTCGTACCCTTTATTACTTTTCTACAGTTACTCTGTTTGCAGCTCAATCATTGAGTACACTAGCGATAGGTGGATACAGTATGTTCAATTAAATGGTTTTTTTGTTATACATGCACTTTACCACTGTATTTGCTGTCGCGGTTGTTGTAGATTAGTCGGAGAGGGGATACGTTTATTTACACTGTTTGTCTTTTAGGATGGGGATGGAATAAGGGTGAGGTTGGGCGCCCATAAACCGGTTTAAACCCCCGGTGACTTTTGTCACTGACCGTTCCAAGGCGGTACTTCCATCTTCCTCCTATTGTATGTTTGTTTTGTCTTTGTGCGTCTCTTGTTGTCTCTCTATGTACATTTGCTGTTTCCTTGTGTTGCTGTTCGGGCGAGTGTTTGTTCTGTATGTGGTGTTTCCTGCATGACTCATTTTTGTACTTTTAAACCAAAAGCACGTAGTATGCTAAGGGTGATACGAATATATGAGAGAAAAAATAAATAAGATTCCACCGAGGATCGAACCTACGACCTCACATTTCCTAGTCCATCGTTATAACCTTAGACCACGCTGACAGCTAAGATTGGGAATGTGATTTTAATAAGTTATACCTAATTCACTAGCATTTTCACCGACACTGGATCATGGCAGAAAAGAAAGAAATAACCCCGACAAAATATGCTGAGAAAAATATATGAATCAAAATAAATAAAATAAAATGGATATATATATATATATAGGAAAAAAGATTAGAAAGACGCCTTGTCCAGTTACAATGAATTTTATGATATGATTTACAAACTTCGTAAAAGTATTGAACATACCCATTTCCTAACTTTGTTCACCAAATATGTTAAAAGAGCGTTAAAAGGGGCATAATCTTATACTACTATGTACAACATAATGCATGTTCAGTTGTCAACCCTTTTTACAGTTGGCAGTGACGCTGCCTTCTTTTAATGTACGCCAACAGCAAATACTTAGTACTCTATTAAGACGGTCTCTAAATTCCGGAAACGGAAGGAGAACGTCGTGTTTGTCGTACCAATTATTATCTTTCATTTTTCACAATATTCCTTGAGTACTACTAGCGATAGGTGTATCCAGTTTGTTTCACTTAAATATGTTTTCGTTTTTCGTGCATTTAACCATTGTATTTGCTATCTCGGTTGTTGAAGATTAGTCGGAGAGGGTATATGTTTATTTACACTGTTTGATAACAAATGAAAGTTGCTGTACTTTCTTGTCATGGTGCTGTTTGGGCAGCTATGTGTTTTGTATATGGTGTTTCCTGCATTACTCATGCAGTTACCTTTCGTGTTCTGCTTAAACATTTTGCTTTGAATAAATATTGGACACCTTTAAAAGGAGGCTATAGTAGATACCATTGTCTTATGGTAAATCAGTGCTACATCACGTTTATCAGCGCAACGACATTAAGACTTTGGATAGTAGAACTCGGTCGTTATTGTAGTCAGTTGTTGGATTAAAAAGTGTACGGGTAGGACACATCGCGGGACAAACAAAACCCCAATCTTCATAAACATGGTTTCGTCACGTATGATTGTCTTGTACCTGTTACGTATCATATTAAGTTTAGATCGTTAGGAATGGCTTAAACGGGCAAACAATGTACAAAGTAAGTCACGCCAGGCAAAAGACAAGAAAGGGTTGCACATTGTGTGCAAAGAGATTTGGGCAACAGATAACAGGAACGGCAACTGGAGGTGCACCAGCAAGGTAGACAACAGAAACAGCATCCTGAAGTGTAACAGCAACATGAACGTCTAAAATGAAATGATGCAAACAAAAGTTGTTCTCATGAAAAAGTACGGAAAGACGTTGACGTCATGACGTCATACATGACATCATCAAATTTGGGTTGCTTTTCAAGATTAATCTATAGTCAAATCAGAGGTTTGCAGAAGTAGTTAAGCTCTATTTTGAGACTAAATCAGTTACTGTCATACGCATGATGCAGAAAAGGTATCTTTAAGATTGCAGACTCACAAGATTTCAACAGACTGGGTCACAAACACAGACACACACGCACGCACGCACGCACACACACACGCATACACTCACACACACCATACTATCATCATCGGTTTGCATAGCCCAGCCACATTAATTTTATAGTTTCGAAAGTGCGAGATCGTTCGAAAGCAAAAGTAGCAATGCTAAAAGAGAATATTGCAGACTGGGTTTTATTGAGTCTGTTCATGAGTAGTAAATAAAAGTGCCGCACTACTCACGCCCCCTAGCACCGGCTTAAGCAGTATTCAATTTTCAAACCTTGTACCACCAAATCTAATGATCCCGAATGACCAGTAATTTAAGAATCATAGTTAAAAACCAAATCATCCCTTTTTCGTAAGTCTCTATGCCCGTAAATCAAGGGAAATACATCCTTACTCTGACAATATTGTGTCAGCTCATTCAGATCACCAATACTTATTGTAACAGTTTATTTACAGTGCCAGTTCGTCACCCAGAACCACCCGGCTTAGGTGTATGTATTGCATCTAACACTACAATAAAATGTTGCCTGTAGCTAATGCATATAAACTACAGAAATCATTACAGACCATACAAATAACCCAGAATATACACCCTCAATACAAAAATGGCAAAGGAATAATATCAGACCGATTGACACTGATTGACACTTAATACTGTCTCGAACCGGTTGAGGTGTGACCTGCCGAATGCCCATACATTCAATGACCAAGTTCCCCGGTAAGCCAAATTCAGGAACTTTTGTTAGCTTAGCATGCATCCCTGTCGCCAGTTAAAGCAGGTTAACAATGCAAACAAGATACGCGAGGTACCAATATATACAGGTATGCCCTGTTTGACAACAATTCTCCCAACAATTCTCCCACGGCATTGATAGCTGGACAGGGAAACCTTACTGACACAACATCCGCATGTGCGACAGCAAGGGGACTATTATTCCGTATTAGATAATGGATGATCAAAGTACAAAAATGAGTCATGCAGGAAACACCACATACAGAACAAACACTCGCCCGAACAGCAACACAAGGAAACAGCAAATGTACATAACTAGAAAAAACAACAAGAGACACACAAAGACAAAACAAACATACAATAGGAGGAAGATGGAAGTACCGCCTTGGAACGGTCAGTGACAAAAGTCACTGGGGGGGGGGTTAAACTGGTTTGTGGGCGCCCAGCCTCACTCTTATTCCATCCCCACCCTAAAAGACAAACAGTGTAAATAAACGTATCCCCTCTCCGACTAATCTACAACAACCGCGACGGCAAATACAATGGTAAAGTGCATGTATGACGAAAAAATATTTAAGTGAACATACTGTATCCACCTATCGCTAGTGTACTCAATGATTGAGCTGCAAACAGAGTAACTGTAGAAAAGTAATAAAGGGTACGACAAAAATGAAATAGTACAGATATCCGACGTTCTCCTTCCATTTCTGGATTTAAGAGGTCGCCTTCATAGAGTACTAAACCTTTCTTGTCGGCGTACATGCAAAGAGGCCAGCGTGATTGCCAACTGTAAATGGGTTCACAACCAAACATACAGTATGTTGTAGTACTACAGGATCATATCCCTTTTTAATGAATTGTTTAACACATTTGATGAACAAAGTGAGAAAATGGGTATGTCCAATAATTTTACGAAGTTTGTAAATCACATCACCATAAAATTCAGGATGTGAAATACCGTGTCGCAGAAGCACCTTGAGATTACATTGGTACTTGCCAATAAGCGAGAGATTTCGATAGTAAAATTTAGAGAAAGTCTTTCTGAGTTTTTTCAAGTCGTTTTCCAATGATTCTCATTTTTTCAGTCCTATTAGCAGCGTTTTGTTATAGATAGTGTCGTATACAGCCGACGAGTCAAGCATCAACATAATTGTATTTTCGTTTATCCAGGGATTGGAGGATGTCGTTTTCAAATTTTATAAGAGCGGTCTGTTGAATGCTGTCGGTACGCGGACTAATGGTCTTCCTGTAGATTGTTTGAGGTCATGCGGGGCTAAATGAGTTTGTCGACCACTTTTCTTCTAACACTTTGGAGACAAATATTCTTAAGTACATTTGAACCGAGATCCGCTTTCTTTAACGGATGTGTGATATATGACATTTTGAAACATTTTGGAACGTAGGGAGTGTCTAAAGAGAAGATTGATTGAAATTCCGTCTTAATCCGTAGGAGTTCAATAAGGCATGACTTCATCAGTTATGTAGTTATTGGATCAAGTTCACAAGATTTACAGACGGATGCATTGATGACTTATTATACTTATTCGACTGTAGCTGGAGCAAAGCTATCCAACGAGTGCGTTGAATGTGTATGTGGTATTTCCGTAGTAACTGCAGCAGCACTGGATACAGAGCATGACGCAATGTCGGCCCGTATTCTGTCAACAATGTTAATAAAAAGTTACTGAAGCATTGTGCGAGTTGTTTTAAAGACGACGTTTTAGGCAATGTGATGTTGCTAGTTGTAGCAGCAGATGCTTAGGGACTTTGAAAATACTAGTTGTAGAAAACGGCTTTTGACTTTGTTAGCAGGTTTGTTTCAATTTGGCTCACTGTTCTCTGTACAGCTGATGGTTTATTGTGAATCTGAACGTTTTCCAGTTTCATTCCAACTTGCGCCGAACATGTTTAGCATCGTGCAGTTCCTGCGTATCTGAGAGTTATTGTTTAGTTCACAATGGTGCATGTTTATTGTTTATTGGCAAGGGTCGCCAGTGTTTGTGTATATGTGTATAGCCCATCAACAACTGTCATTTTCATACTTGCTTTGATAGTTTCTGAATTGAGCAGATCTGTTTTGAATTATTCGACATTACTAGTTTTAAGTTTTCGAATGGAAACATTTTCTCTCACTTTAGGTTTTGCCGTCTAACTTCGAAAGTTACAGAAATGTGATCACCCGAAATGTTATCACAACTGTCATATAGGCCTGGGTCTGTGACTTCAAATTTTGACACACAGTCATCGCCGCCTCTTGTAATACCAACATCCAGGGTATGCCCTACTATGCGAATTACTTAATTTACATGCTGCCACCATCAGCTTGATTCGAATGTACTATAACGTTAGCTGTGTTTCTATCATTTATATGGCCAATATGGATATTAAGTCCCTCACAATGATAACTTGCTTGACAATGGTTGCAACATTAGATAAGAAAAAAGGTCATTCATTTTCAAGACATGATATGGAATCTTGCATATTAATATGGAAACCTAGTCAAACAGGGAGAGCCACATTCGAAATGACACCGCACCAAACACCGTCAGACAAGAAACGGTATAGCTACAACACAAAACATAACAGGACGCATATCATGACGAAAAACATTAAACATACTAAACAACAAAGTTGATCATAGGCTAAAAGCAGGAGTACCGCCTTGGAGCGGTCAGCAGCCAAAAAACGGCTACTGGGGGTCTTAAACATGGTTTACGGTTACCCAACCTCGCCCTTATCCCACATTCACCAAAGTCTAAAGGGAAATAAAATTCCCCCTCCAGACAACTTCACAACATGAATAACGATGTCTGCCAAGATCAAATGATTTTAAAATAAACGGAAGAGGTAAACAAGCGAGGTCATCATTTAAATTACGTCATGATTTAAAAGTACGGGAAAAAAATATGAAGCATTTCTACAGCGATATTTTTTAAATATTAAATCGCAAGAAGATATAAATACAAGTTGATCTTAACTTAACATTTATGCTGAACTTGGCCCCGTAATTCATTCTCGGTGTTGTTATATTTTCTCGCCCTTCGGGATCGTTAGATTTGATATTATTAGTTTTGAAAATTGAATACTGTTTAGGCCGGTGATAGGGGGCGTGTAACTCTGCGTCTCATCAGGCTTCAAACTGTTTGACACCGTGTTTACTGTTTTATAAAGAAAATGGAAGAAATGCACACACTTACACTAAAAATAAACGAAACTATGTCCAGCAGACAACAATGTTGGCACCGAAAGGGTTAAATAACAGTATTCTGGTCTGGATCCAGCGAACAATTGGATCTTAACTTAACATTTATGCTGAACTTGGCCCCGTAATTCATTCTCGGTGTTGTTATATTTTCTCGCCCTTCGGGATCGTTAGATTTGATGTTATTAGTTTTGAAAATTGAATACTGCTTAGGCCGGTGCTAGGGGGCGTGAGTAGTGTTGCAATTTTAATTACTACTTATGAACAGACTGGATAAAACCGATTCTGCAATTTTCTCTTCTTGCATTTCTACATTTGCTTTCGAAGGATCACCAGTTTTCAGAATATATGTACTTCACAACAGCAGGTGTTAACTGCTTGTATAGCGGCTGTAAAAAGTCGCCCGTACTTCATTCTCAGTGTTGTTATATTTTCTGGTCCTTCGGGATTATTAGTTTCGCTGTTATTAGTTTTGAATATTGAATACTACTTAAGTGATACTAGGGTGTGTGAGTAGTGTTGCAATTTTAATTACTGCTCATGAACAGACTCAATAAAACTGAGTCTGCAATTTGTTCTTTTTGCATTGCTACTTTTACTTTCGAAGGATCACCTATTTTCAGAATATATTACCATCACACAAGGCGTGACAACTGCCAGGCTCCCAACTCTCTCTTTCGTTCTTACGTGAGTGCTGGTGTGTGAAAGGTTAAAGGGTGGTTATAATAACATATTAGAGCGAATTTATAGAATTAACCATCTGTGACAGCCGGATGAAAGGAACAGGATGTGATGTAAAGATGAGCCGAAACCTTTGACGAAGCGACACCGCCAAGGTCTTTAAATTACAACAAAAACGCCAAATATCCACCGTCCGACTGAAACAATGCACAAGAATACAGACGAATACTTATAAAACGTTTCCCAGTCTCGAAAACAATGAAAACTTACTAAAGATTATGACAGAAATCATGCGATGTGAATTCATCATCAACACCGAACAACTGAATGAAGGTCACCCTGGCTAAAACGCGAGCTGAGATTCCGGTACAAGGCTAAAAGTTGACGGCAACCTGCGGGTGGTCACATTTGTGACTGCTACACCGCCGCCACGGTTGCCATTGCAGCGAGGGACAATGGATAGAGACCAATTCGCTTAAGTACGATTCGTCTGCGGAACTACCAAGCAAGATTTTTGTAACAGCTACTACATCAAAGTAGTCATTTGCAACCACGACCACCACCCGATGAATAGCCCGGACTTTAATTATTGCAATTTCAAACACCATCCGCCCTGTGGGGACACTTACAATGTAAATTCCTCGTTAAATGTCCAGACACTTGAACACACATAACCCCGGCCCTTGTCACGGATTGACAAAGCCAGAGCATTGTCCCGGCACTGCGAGAACAACGGGAAGGGATATACACGGCTATTTGTCGCCATCCCTGGCCCCCGGGGATGATGGGTCGTGGGTGCATATCACTGGTGCATTATGTATATCACTTTTCTGTATTGAGCTCGATCTAAACAATATTTGCTTTACGGGTTAATGTACAGATGTAGTTCCATGCGCAAATGAGTGTTGTCCCTTATTTCTGTTACATGTAAATATGTCGACTGGAAATTTTCATGTTTACGTTTGTACAGCCTTATTATGCAGTGAATGTTGTTTTCTGCTTTGAGTTGTTTCGGACCACCTTTATTAATTATTGGATTTAAGCATCTGAGCGCAGATCTTACAGTTAAAGAACAGTTAAAACACCTTGCTGGTGATTTCAGGCGATTTGTTTAACCCCACCCCCGATGAATAGCCCGGACTTTAATTATTGCAATTTCAAACCCCATTCGCCCTGTGGGGACACTTACACTTATTCCTCGTTAAATGTCCCGACACTTGAACACACATAACCCCGGCCCTTGTCACGGATTGACAAAGCCAGAGCATTGTCCCGGCACTGCGAGAACAACGGGAAGGGATATACACGGCTATTTGTCGCCATCCCTGGCCCCCGGGGATGATGGGTCGTGGGTGCATATCACTGGTGCATTATGTATATCACTTTTCTGTATGATTTTGTCACATATTTTACATAACATCGGAATCTACACAATGTTTTCAGAGGAGATGTTTGAACTTGTTTTGTTTATTATCATGTACGTTTAGCTCAGTCCCTGGTGGCCTTTTTTCACGAGTAGCAATGATTGTATACTTTATTTACAGTATCGTATAAGGATCATTTCCGCAAAACGAACTATTAACCCTTCGCTTGCTAATCGCGTCAATATACCTACCTGTAAATAGTGAAGACCCAGATGAGACAGCTCCTGCAGGAGCTGTCTCATCAGGGTAAGCACTATTTACAAGTTGATTGTGCAACCAGTGCACTCCACAGCAGTGATTGCACATCGAAATACTTGTACACAGTGAATATATATGCAATTATACAACAGGGCATGGGTAAAGAAGGAGAAATGTATCTTAAAATTCAGCAAGCGAAGGGTTAAAACCTGCGAAGTAGTTTCAAAGGAAAGTAACCATTTAAAAAAACTGACCATGTAAGGCAAATAAGCACTGTCTGCGGCTGCCATGTTTTCAAATGATTCTAAACTATTTGGAAAGGTTTAGTAGAGGGTCACTAAAGATTATTAATGCCAAACTGAATTAAAGTCAGCCTATAGGTTTCAATGTTGGAATTCCACTATACCAGTGTAGGGAGAATGAACCCTAACCATCAATAGGCCTAATTGAAAGTCTTTAACCACGAGTACGACATGCGCAGGTGAGCCAAACATTAGCAAATAATAAATAGTATACTATCAATATGTCTTACAGGAATATGGTTGAGTAAAATGTTGACAGGTACTACGTCGGACATCATAGTATCACAATAGTTCATTTTGAGCACTTCAAGCTCAGGTAAGCATAAGTACAATTAGTCGTTTACTGTGTTGATTACTGTATGTAAAAGGCCGACAATTATTTTTACATGTGACAATCAAAATGTTAACCCCTAGCGCATGTGCAAATAGCTTGGATCCAGATGAAACGCCGAGTAATTGGTGTCTTATCAGGACGCGGGCTATTTGACATTTGGTCCATAGTTTCCCAAAGGCTTGATAGAATTGGAAGTTACAACTCTATACCATTTAGAGAAATGAAAGAAAGAAGATAAAATGGCGGAGGTTTTAATTGCTGCTGACAAAATTAATACAGATAAGAGACTCGACTATGCCTATTTTGAGACAAATCCCTCTCTATTCACAATAAATTGTTATGACCCAAATCACTGATACTGTTCTCAGTGAGTGTTAATCAAGATAAGTTAATTACAAAGCGTTAAACCGATTTCGTTAATATACATGTATGTGTCATCATATTAAGAATTTGTCACATGTTATACTCTCAGTTTTTAGTAGACATCATCTAGCTCTCACATTAAACCTTTAACCACAATGCATTTTCTGTTTTCACTTGTAATGGGCGTCTTTTGTCGGTTATCTGCCCTTGTCAAACCAGGTGGCGCTGTCACCGAGTAGGCATTATTGGTTGTTTTCACAGTGATTACATGTTCAAGTTTTATATAATTTCTTTTTATTTTGCACGATTGTTGGGGAGGGGGTGAAAAAATAAATGCAAATAAATGATACGTTTACCCTAAACCTATGAAACAGGCAGAAATACATGACTACATTTCAGGCTGCTACTTAAAATAAATATGCCTTTTAATGCCTTTGCAAACAGAGTAGACCCCGATCAGACAGATTCTATAGGAGCTGTCTGGTCAGGATCTGCTGTTTGCTTATGATACAATATAGATATGAATCCAGTTTCTGCTGTGCCCCAAATTTCCTTTGTTGATATATCATTATAAAAATGATTTAATTAATATTCATGATGACATTATTGCTTTCATGTGTAACGTTCGTAGAACGTTGGTAATTATGCAAATGAGGCTGACCAGACCATTGTATCTGGGGAAGTGGAGGTATATATATAGCGCAACAAACATCTCTTGATGTGAGCTTAAGCTTTGCACCGACAGGGTTTGTTGTTGCTGGGTCACTCGGTGTGCACGTTACAAATGGTGGCAGCGGTGCGATAAAGACAACTGCCAGACCGGAGTTGCCTTACCCACGGGTCTCCCAGGGTCCAAGTCTCGGGATGAGACTTCTCGGAGGGGAGGATAATGTAACGTTCGTAGAACGTTGGTAATTATGCAAATGAGGCTGACTAGACCATTGTATCTGGGGAAGTGGAGGTATATATATAGCGCAACAAACATCTCTTGATGTGAGCTTAAGCTTTGCACCGACAGGGTTTGTTGTTGCTGGGTCACTCGGTGTGCACGTTACACACGTACATGTCTTTATTTAATCATTTACCACATAATATGCCTTTTAATGCCTTTGCAAACACAGTAGACTCCGATTAGACAGATGCTCTATGCGCCGTGTGATCAGGATCTGCTCTGTTTGCTTATGATACAATATAGATAATGATTCCACAGTTTCTGCTATGCCCCGAATTTCCTGTGTTTATATATCATTATAAAAATAATTTAATTAATATTCATGATGACGTTATTACTTCTACATGTATATTCATAGATCAAAGGGCTAACAAAATCGAAAAGTCATAAACCTTTTTTTTTGGAGGGGAGGGGACGTTCAAACGGACATTCAGTATTGTTTGTGTAACAGTCTAGCAGTGTCACAGGTAAGTTATCATCATATATCACACCCTGCTGTGACCCTTTTGTGTCATGACCTCCAAATTTAATTAGTAAGGTCTTGTTTATTGAATACCTACCTGGGCTAAACAGGACATCCAATCAACCAGGGAACAGTGGTATCTACTTGACGTATATCACAATTAAAAAAACTTTAGCTTTAATAACATTTCGTTTTACTTCTACAACTAAAGTTTGATTGACCGATTTCAGCAAACAAAAGCAAAACACACAAACAAAAGAAAAAATACATTTTTGATACTGACCAAAAGATGTTATAATAAATAGTCACCAGTAAGAATGATTGCATATTAATCGTCTGTCCTGTTTTTAATAAATAATCGTCTTATCTGGATCCATACCCTTTTATTTAGTAACTGAAATTTGCAAGAGAAGCTCAATATCTTGAAGGATTAATTTTTAAATGGAAGCAACAGAATGATGTTTGCAAACATAAAACATTGCACACGCTGATGAGAAAACCTGGAAAAACCATCGCCAGGGTCATCACAATTAGCAGATCTGTGTCTTATAGATTGGTTTCCTACATTTTGTAAGGGTTAAATATTTTAATTTTATTTGATATCTGATGTGATTTCTGATATAAATAAGAACTATACTCGGAATACAGCAAAAGCACAGCGTACGGTGGAATAGTGTGAATTCTAATCAGTCATAAAACTTTTTTTACAATCTGATCTGGATCAAACTGCTTGAACGTGTTAACCCTATTACTCCATGAATATTCGTGTAAGGAATGCTGACATCGTGACTATTAATTAGATATTTTTTAAGATGGCAGATTAACACATGATGTTTTTCGAAAGTAGGAACTATAGAATCAGATCTATTTTGTTCCATAAGCAAACAGAGCAGACCCTGCTCAGAGAGCTCCTACACTGTACAGGAGCCATCTGATCTGGGTCTACCCTGTATGTAAAGGCATAGAAAGGCGTATTTATTGAGGAAAGGGTTAAACTGGTTATTTTTTAAAGTATTTAAACATTTTGTTGATCAATCTTATCATGAATAAATCCAGTAAACACATACACTGCCTATAGATAAAATCAGAAGTTATCCGGAAGTGGGACCTACTCGGTGCGAGCGCCACCTATAAATTGAATTTGGGGAGATAATCGGCAAAAGACGCCCATTGCCTTGACTCGTCCATTTTATCATTGTTTCCAATTAGAGGGTCAGGCATAACTGACAGGTATGGGGCTAGATTTTGTTGTACAATAATTTAGACCTATAAGTTATATCAGTTGCTGTATATTGGCGACAACTATGTATGCATGAACACACTCGTGATTGTATGGTTTACATGTCCACGGGTTATCTCCGCGAGAATAGATTTACAGGCGGAGTTGTTTTCATGCAGCGTTATCTCTCTCGTTATACTACTTATTGTCCAGGGTTCAGGTCAAATTTTCCGAGCTATACGGACATGCAGCAATGATAGTGTAACGACAAGAGAAATTAATTACAAACGCGACACCGAGTAGCACTATGTTTTCCTAAGAGTCCAAAGTGGTCAACAAAGACATCGTGATTTCAAGAAGAAACCAATAAAATAAAGTTAAGCGGACGACTTTTGCATCTAACTTACCGAGTGAGTGAAATGTTTACACACAAACATGGCCGGTTATATTATCATCGCAGCTGTCGTAGTGTTGTTAGTTGCTATTGTGGTTAGGAAATTATTTAAGGTAAGACTCTCATACATGATGTGTAATAACTTACTTTGTCTTCAAACATTGAAAACAAAAAGCATGGTTCGACGTTTGAGAGCCTATCTTGAGAGTTTAAATGGTTGAACGTTTACCATTCTACAGAATATGTACGAGTTTTGAACTAATGGTTAGCACTACATACCTACTGCATGTGTCAGTCCTTATTTCTCACTTGATTACCCCACATTATGGTCCTAAATACACACCCTTACAATTAAAACATTTATTCTTTATTTTATGAATATCTATGTAAGAAATTATATTTTCATGGGTATTGATTAATTTCGTGCCAAGGCGGTACTCTCTTTGTCACCCTTCCTTTTGTTTGCCTTGCGTCTTTGTGCTTGTGATTTGTTCATGTGTGGAACGTTTGTCTCTGGTTCTTGTGTGTGTTTTGGTGTTTTCTGTGTTCATTTCGTGTGTGTGTGTGTGTGTGTGTGTGTGTGCGTTTGGGTGTGTGGTTGTGTATGTGTGTGTGTGTCATGCTGTCTATCGGTGTTTTTGGTGGTGGTTGCGTCTTGCATGTGGCTTTGCCTGCTTGACCGTGCCAAGGCGGTACTCTCTTTGTCACCCTTCCTTTTGTTTGCCTTGCGTCTTTGTGCTTGTGATTTTGTTCGTGCGTGGAACGTTTGTATCTGGTTCTTGTGTGTCTTTTGGTGTTTTCTGTTCATTTCGTGTGTGTGTGTGTGTGTGTGTGTGTGCGTTTGGGTGTGTGGTTGTGTGTCTGTGTGTGTGTGTGTGTCCTGCTGTCTATCGGTGTTTTGGTGGTGGTTGCGTCTTGTATGTGGCTTTGCCTGCTTGACTTTACTACTTTTCCATTTATTATAGTCTATAATGACATATGGTCAAAAACAAGGTTTATCCCTGGTAAAATATGTAGACCTATATAAGTTCGTAAACAAATTAGACAGAGCCTGATCAAACGGATCCTACTTTAACCGTCTGATTTGTCTACAAATATATCGAAAACATATGTATAGAGTAAAATGTTAATATAAGAAAAAAACGACCAGTTGTTCACCAAATGAATAACCTATGAATGTGAAATGATGATATGGTTTACAACAAGAGAAAACAACACACAATACTAATATGTCTTCATTTCAGTTAACAATGTTGAACCATATATATAAATTCGAAAAAAAGTGTATGATTAACATATAATGTTTTGACCTAGTTCCTATGAATATACAAGCTGGTATAAGACAAAATACAGATATTGTGGGCCTTTTACATCGTGTGTGAATTATAAACAACGGTGGATATTAATGAAGCTTAGAAGTGTCGTCCACGAAGTCATTTTGTTGGTGCTTTATAAACTATTCCCGATATTATATGATGTTGTTAACAATTGGTTACCTGGCAAACAACGTATAACTGCATAAGTTCTGAATCCAATATGTCAGGCCGCGATTGACAGGTTAATGGTAAAACGATATCGTACATGGGTTTATTGGGTCGCCGTGAACAGCGACCCTTTATTAGTCCCCCACCGGTTACCGGTTGGGGGACTATAGGTTTGCTCGATTCCGTCTGTCCGTCCGTCCGTCTGTCCGTCCGTCTGTCACGCTTCGTGTCCGGGCCATATCTCCTACAAAATTATGCCAACTTCATTATAACTTCACACATTGAAGAAGCATGATGAGGGGTAGTGTCATGCACAAGGACCATAACTCTAGCACCAATATTTTTGGAGTTATTCCCCTTTTACATATTTTTTGTCCGGACAATATCTCTTTATCTACTGGTTCAATTGATTTGAAACTTCACATATGGAGCAATCATGATGAGTGGTAGTGTCATACACAAGGGCCATAACTCTAGCATCAATGTATTTGGAGTTCTTCCCATTTTTCATATTTTCTTGTCAGTCCGTCTGTCATGCTTCGTGTCCGAGCCATATCTCCTACAAAGTTATGCCAAATTCATTATAGCTTCACCCATTGAAGAAGCATGATGAGGAGTAGTGTCATGCATAAGGGCCATAACTCTAGCATCAATACTTTTGGAGTTATTCCCCCTTTTCATATTGTTTGTCCGGACAATAACTCTTTATCTACTGGTCCAATTGATTTGAAACTTCACATATGGAACAATCATGATGAGGGGTAGTGTTATGCACAAGGGCCATATCTCTAGTATCTATATTTTTGGAGTTATTGTCCTTTTCATATTTTCTTGTCCAGTTAATAACTCTTTATGTACTGGTTGAATTGATTTGAATATTCTCATATGGAACAAGCATAATGAGGTATAGTGTCATGCACAACGGCAATAACTCTAGCATCAATATTTTGGAGTTACTCTCCTTTTTCATATTTTCTTGTCGGGACAATACATTTTTATTTACTGATTAAATTGATTTGACACTTCAAATATGGAACAATCATGATGAGAAAAAGTGTCATGCACAAATGCCATAACTCTAGCATCAATATTTTTGAAGTTATGCCCCTTTTTCCTATTTTCACACTCTGTCCGTCTGTCACACTTTCTGTCTATGCCATATCTCTTACAAGGGTAGGCCAAATTCATACTTCACATGATTATTACCCATAGCTTGGAAGTGTGTCACGCACAACACTAATCACCAGCCTTCAATGTCAAAGTCACAACTTTGACTGTTACACTCAGATTTGTCCATTATCTACAGCATGATTAGTCCTCATAGAATGAAGGTGTGTCATACACAATACCTGGCCTTTTATACCCAAGGTCAGGGTCACTTTTTGGTATGAAAGTAGGTACAAATACCATTCAGGTGGTCATGCATATACCATGGTCAACCACACCATAGGTGGGTGGGGTGGGGAGAGTTGAGTTTTTTTTCAGTCCGGTGGGGGACTCGTGTCTTGCATAGCAATACAACATGCCCTTGTTTTCACTATGTTTAGGAAAGGTCTATAGGTAGAAAAATAATTGACTAAGTACAAAGATCATATGATTGGTGTCTGATATATATTATTATTTGAGTCTCATCTGTGTACATAATACATGAACAGCAGCAACAACTTTACAATACATAGTAGAATGAAGTACCCAGCCATTCTAAAAAAATTAATAAGATACTATTACAGTTCTATGACTTACTGAAAACATCACACATTTAAACAATGTATATACATATTATATGGATTATTAAAACCATGTGGTTGCTGCTAATCGTTGTATTAAATTCTGCAAATAGAGGAGAAGAAATAAATGGAAAAGTAGTAAAGTCAAGCAGGCAAAGCCACATACAAGACGCAACCACCACCAAAACACCGATAGACAGCATGACACACACATACACACACACAACCACACACCCAAACGCACACTCACACACGAGATAACACAGAAAACATCAACAGACACGCAAGAACTAGACAAACTCTCCACACATGAACAAAATCACAAGCACAAAGACGTAAGGCAAGCAAAAGGAAGGATGACAAAGAGAGTACCGCCTTGGCACGGTCAGTAGCAGAAACACCACTGGGGGTTTAAACCGGTTTACGGACGTCCTAACCTCACACTTCTATCAAAGTCACCCTAGCTTTACAAAAAGTGTAAATAAAGGTATCCCTGCCGGACTTACCCATAACATAGCATAATAACTGTGACAATCCGCCAAATATGTACTCAAGGACTTTGCTGAAGTCAGAGCACCTGCAGGTAAGCCGTTAAGGGCACGGCAGGGAAAAAGTAATACATGAGTCTGGTAAGCTCATCCCGTATCCGAGTTTAAGAGTATACCATCATAGAGTACTACCCTCGGCCTGTCATCGCGCAAGCAAAGAGGGAAGCGTAGCTACCGACTGTAAAAGGGTCGATAACCAAACACGCAATGCGTTGCAAAATAATGGGATCATAACCTTTATTCTTAAATGTTTTAATGCGATTTATAAACAAAAGTAATACATGAGTCTGGTAAGCTCATCCCGTATCCGAGTTTAAGAGTATACCATCATAGAGTACTACCCTCGGCCTGTCATCGCGCAACCAAACGCGCAGTGCGTTGCAATATAATGGGATCATAACCTTTCTTCTTAAATGTTTTAATGCGATTTATAAACAAATCATGAAAATGGATATGACCCCGAATTTTCCTAAGTTTGTAACATCCCCATAAAAGTCTGGTTGAGAAATGCCTTGTTGCAGTAACGTCGGTAGATTGCAATTATATTTACTAATGAGTGGTAAATTTCGATAATAAAATTTAGAAAACGTTTTCCGAAGTTTGTGATATCTGTAACATTGCTTACGCATTTTCTCACTTTGTTCATCAAATATGTTAAAAAAATCATTAAAATGGGATATGATCCTGTAGTACTACAACATACTGCATGTTTGGTTGTGAACCCTTTTACAGTTGGCAATCACGCTGGCCTCTTTGCATGTACGCCGACAAACTTCTAAAAAATATTGGACACACATATTTTGATATTTTGTTAAACGTATAAAACAATTCATTATAAAGGGATATGATCCCTCTATATTGCAGCACACTACATGCTTGGTGATCGACCCCTTTACAGTTGGTCATTATGCTTTCCTCTTTGCTTGTGCGACGACGGAAAAGACTTAATACTCTATGAAGATTCCCTCTTAAACCCGTTTACGGAGGGAGGAAATTAGATATTTGTATTTTGCCAGTTCTGTCATACCCCAAATGACTTCTCCACAGCTGCTCTGACTTCTGAATAGTCATCGAGTACATGTCTACGATGTCAAGTTTATTCTATTTCAAACAAAACAGTTGTACATACTTAATATCCACTAGTACTTGTATCTTCTTGCGATTTACTTTTTATAAAATGTCGGTGTAGAAGTGTTTCATATAGTTTTCCCGTACTTTTAAATTATGACGTGATTTAAATGATGACGTCGCTTGTTTACCTCTAACGTTTATTTTAAAGTCATTTCGTTTTGGTAGACATCGTTATTCATGTTGTGAAGTTGTCTGGAGGGGGAATTTGATTTACATTTTGACTTTGGTGAAAGTGGGATAAAGACGAGGTTGGGTACCCGTCAACCAGGTTTAAGTCCCCCAGTAGCTTATTTTAGTTACTGACCGTTCAAAGGCAGTACGCTTTCAGCCTATGGTCTATTTTATTATTTAATATGCTTAATGTTTAATGTTTTTCGTCTTGATATGAGTCTTGTTATGTTTTGTCTTGTGACCATACCGTTTCTTATTTGATGGTGTTAAATCCAGAAATGGAAGGATAACGTCGGATATCTGTACTATTTCGTTTTTGTTGTACCCTTTATTACTTTTCTACAGTTACCCTGTTTGCAGTTCAATCATTGAGTACACTAGCGATATGTGGATACAGTTTGTTCACTTAAATGTTTTCGTTATACATGCACTTTACCACTGTATTTGCCGTCGCGGTTGTTGTAGATAAGTCGGAGAGGGGATACGTTTATTTACACTGTTTGTCTTTTAGGGTGGGGATGGAATAAGTGTGAGGTTGGGCGCCCATAAACCGGTTTAACCCCCCAGTGACTTTTGTCACTGACCGTTCCAAGGCGGTTCTGCAATCTTCCCCCTATTGTATGTTTGTTTTGTCTTTGTGCGTCTCTTGATGTTTTTATAGTTGTTTCCTTGTGTTGCTGTTCGGGCGACTGTTTGTTCTGTATGTGGTGTTTCCTGCATGACTCATTTTTGTACTTTTATCAGTTATAACTAAATTACGACAGTTAAAATCTTCAAGCAAAGAACAGGCTCGGGCAAACCGAATAAATTGAGAAACATAAACTCCATAAGATGAAGAACGGGGCTCATCTCCATCTAGAAAAGGATAATTAACAATTTTAATATTAAAATCTTCTCTTTTATCGTATATTTTGGACGACACTTTATCATTTGTAACTGAAAGATTCAAATATAAAAATGAAGCTATGATGTAAGATTGATTCGCTTTGTTTAAAGACAGTTCTTTTGGGTAAATTGAAGAAATCATAGTTTCAAAATAAGGATTATCTAAATTCAAAATATCGTCTAAATACCTTGAAGTGGGGTGGGGATGGAATAAGTGTGAGGTTGGGCGCCCATAAACCGGTTTAACCCCCAGTGACTTTGGTCACTGACCGTTCCAAGGCGGTACTTCCATCTTCCCCCTATTGTATTTTTGTTTTGTCTTTGTGCGTCTCTTGATGTTTGTATAGTTATGCATATTTGCTGTTTCCTTGTATTGCTGTTCGGGCGACTGCTTGTTCTGTATGTGGTGTTTCCTGCTTGGCTCATTTTTGTACTTTTATTAAAAGCATTGACAATATCGGACTGTGTATCAGGTTTTAAGCTAAGCATAAAATCCCTCTAATAGCAATATAAAAACAAAGCTGCAACAAGAGGGCACAATTTGTACCCATGGGTATACCAACAACTTGACGATATATGGTACCCCATAACGCACAAATATATTATCTAAATGAAAGGTAAGAGGTCTACAAACATCAAGGCAAGTCCACATTGTGTAATGTTCAACTTCTGAATTCGAAAAGAATGAACGTTGAACATTACAAGCAATGAACATTTTGTTTTCTCTGGCAAAGGTTTTTTTTATTAATTTAATCAGTTTTTCCTTTATAAGATGGTGAGGTAGAGTAGTATAGAGTGTAGAGAAATCATAAGAGCTCAGTGAAGAATTGTTATACTGTTCATTTTCAAGTTTCGTTAAAACATCATTTGATTTTTGTATGACCAAAAAACATTAATACCAGAATTTTCATATATTTTATCACAGTAACGTTTTACATGTTCTTTGATCGTAGTAAGACAGGACGTCAAAAGTTTAGATATTTTAGTAGCAGTACAAAAGCTAGAGTTAGCAAAAAGGGGTTTTATGTAGTTTCGGAATCCAGCACATAGTAGAAAATTTATGTTGTTTTATGTTAGGACTGGACTTAAAATTATTGCACATTTTTACATATTACGATACTATATCTTTTTCAGGTGTTGGAACTGTTATATAAGTTTGTGAATCAGTTAGCTCCTTCTTTAAAACATCAACATAATACAATCTTCAAATAATGATTACATTATTTGATGCCTTGTCAGCAGGAACAAGATCATAATTTGAATGAAAATTAGAAATGTGTTTCTTCAAATAGCGAAATGTAACTCTAGGTCGAGGTGGTAAAAGATGGTAATTAGATTTGTAAAAGGTAATACGCGTATCAATAATATAAAAAATACATTTCTTCCAATCCGAAAGGGCATGAACATCAGCATGTTCTCGTCGACACCATTTGATGCAGAATTATTGAATAGCGTCAGCAATTTATGAGTTCGACAAGCGTCAAAATCAATAAGGGAAGGTAATCTATATGTAGGTCCTTTAGTTAGGAGGGTCCTGAGTCGATTATCCTTAATGATATCAAAATTACCAGTAATGACATGACGAACTGGTTTATAGCAAAAGCTAGAAAGGCTACAATCTCAAGAAATAGGGGTATTGACATCAATATTTAAGTCAGAGACAGTTTTATTGTAGTTAAAAATAACATTCATAATAGGTTTATTATATTTATAACAGATGATAGGTGATTCAGAGTTGATGAAATATTTTGGAATAGTATCGATTACATTCTTATCACGAAATATACTTTGAATATCAATAAAATCGATACCTTTATTTAGGAATTGAAGTTTCAGAAAATGTCGTTTATGTTCAGATTCTTTATCAATACGAGGACGAAGAACATGCTGTGTGTAACTTTGTATAAGTGAAGCAGTATTAATTAACGGATCTGTACGCGTATTGATTTTATCAGCCTCTTCGTCTATGGACTTGAGACAGGAAAAGGGTAAAGACGATAAACAAGATAACATAGAATATTTGCCAGTTTGTTTTAGAATGGTATGTAAATCATGAATAGACATATTACTTTTACGTTTTCGAATAGAAAATATAGAGAAAATATCGATGCTTGGATCTTTAGAAATGTTGCCGCTTTGGAAAATGTTATCATTAAGGCCTAAAGGAAAAGGTGTTTGTAACTTCTTAATCCAGTCTAGCTCTGTGATAAAACGAGCTTTAGATTTTAAACTGCTAGTAGTTTTAGCATCATAATAAATGTGTTCTACTGGTAGAACCGAAACATGTTTGAAAGAATATCCTGTATGACGACAATGCTGGTAAAGAAAATTGCGTACTTTTTTGATCCGGCAATGGTAACTGTGTTCAGGAAACCTTGTTTTTAAAGTACGTCCTGTCTGACCTACATATTGAATGCCACAGCGTGACGCATTTCATGTAAGGACATATTTAATATTAGATGAGTTTCAGTCTAAATCAGAAATAATCTTCACACTAAACACTCTACCATTAACAAGAGATTTAATTGCTGATCTAGTAGAAATAAAATTGCAACACATACACCTCTTACTATTGCACTTAGTAATCATTGGATACGCCCTATGTCTTTTGTTCAAATAATGTGAATTTTGATTGGCTTTACTATAACGAAGGATAGACTGTTTTAAAGGAGACAGAATGATTTTTGGTCCATTATAAAAAATGTTACTATTAGCAGAAGAAGGAACATGAAAAGACGAAGCAGAAGACAATTTTAGAGGTTTAATACAAACTGACGACTGTAGTAATTGGAAATTAGCCAGGTGACGAGGAATCTGAACAGAAGACACAGAGTGTAAATTTAAAAGTACAAAAATGAGTCATGCAGGAAACACCACATACAGAACAAACACTCGCCCGAACAGCAACACAAGGAAACAGCAAATGTACATAAGTAGAAAAAACAACAAGAGACGCACAAAGACAAAACAAACATACAATAGGAGGAAGATGGAAGTACCGCCTTGGAACGGTCAGTGACAAAAGTCACTGGGGTGTTAAACCGGTTTATGGGCGCCCAATCTCAGACTTATTCCATCCCCATCATAAAAGATAAACAGTGTAAATAAACGTATGCCCTCTCCGACTAATCTACAACAACCGCGACGGCCAATACAGTGGTAAAGTGCATGTATAACAAAAAACATTTAAGTGAACATACTGCATCCACCTATCGCTAGTGTACTCAATGATTGAGCTGCAAACAGAGTAACTGTAGAAAAGTAATAAAGGGTACGACAAAAATGAAATAGTACAGATATCCGACGTTTTCCTTCCATTTCAGGATTTAAGAGGTCGCCTTCATAGAGTACTAAACCTTTCTTGTCGGCGTACATGCAAAGAGGCCAGCGTGATTGCCAACTGTAAAAGGGTTCACAACAAACATGCAGTATGTTGTAGTACTACAGGATCATATCCCTTTTTAATGAATTGTTTAACACATTTGATGAACAAAGTGAGAAAATGGGTATGTCCAATAATTACATCACCATAAAATTCAGGATGTGAAATACCGTGTCACAGAAGCACCTAGAGATTACATTGGTACTTGCCAATAAGCGAGAGATTTCGATAGTAAAATTTAGAGAAAGTTTTTCTTAGTTTATGGTATCTATATCCTTGCTTAAGCAGTTTTTCAGTTAAAATGAGATTTCGACTGTTAAAATCGTCAATAGATGAACAAGCTCTAGCAAAACGAAGAAGTTGAGATATATAAACCCCGTAAGATGGAGTACGGGGAACATCCCCGTCAAGATGAAGAAAATTTACAATATTAAAATCAAAATCATCTCTTTTGTCATATATTTTAGAAGAAATAATTCCATTATTAAGTTTGTAATTTTAAGTATAGGGAGACTATTCACAATTTATGTAGTAATTGTAGCACCCTTCCGTAAAAAGCGACATACATATGTAACGAAAAGAAAAGTTGTGTAAAGATTAAAACCATACCAGATGTTACGACAAAAAATAAAGACTAAGGATATGAAGGAAAACATTGAATGGGTAAAAAGTAAGAAGTAAGAAAAACGAGTAAGGTAAATGAAAAAGTAGTAATGTCAAGCAGGAAAAGCCACACACAAAACGCCACCATCACCAAAACACCCCAGAAAGCATAGCAATTTATATTCATACACACACATACAGTGGAAAGTCAAATACAAGACGCAATCACCACCAACACATCAGTAGACAGCATGTCACACACACACAACCAAACACACGCAAACACACGAGAAGAACACAGAAAACACCAACAAATACACGAGCACCAGAGACAAACATGAACAAAACACCAACACAAAGACACAAGACAAACAAAAGTAAGGGTGACAAAGACAGAACCGCATTGGCACGGTCAGTAGCAAAATCACCACTGGGGGTTTAATCCGGTTTACGGACGTCCTAACCTCACACTTATCTCAAAGTCACCCTAGCTAAACAAAGATTGTAAATAAAGGTATCCCCGCCGGACTTCCCCACAACATAGAAGACAGTAATCACAGTACAAAATGTAAAACATAGCATAACAACTGCGAAAGTCCGTCAAAGTCACACTAGAGAAAACGCAAAGGGCACAAATCTTAAAAGGGAAATTAAAATAGTCACACAATATGTCGGTGAGTACAGAAACCACCATGAAGTGCAAAGTACGGTGTTAAGGTATGAGGATTGAATGTAGAGCAATTTCTGCAAGAGGAAGAAAACAATATTGATTGAATGTACGGGGAGACGTTTCAAGGCCACCACACTGCACACACAACACTATTGTGCTTATAAATGGAAAAGTAGTAACGTCAAGCAGGCAAAGCCACATACAAGACGCAACCACCACCAAAATACCGATAGACAGCATGACACACACATACACACACAACCACACACCCAAACGCACACTCACACCAAATAAAGTTTAAATTACAAAAAGAGAAACTAACGTGCATTATTAAGGAAGGATTTTTTAAAAAATCCAAACAGTTATCACCTTTGATCAGATCAAAATAGACTGACTAGCAACAAACACATGTGATTGATAAAACTACAATCAGGGGAGAAATAAAAGAACCACAATACTTACATAAAAGTTGAGATCTTCTTTTTAAAAAATTAAAACGTGTTTTGGCATATAAACGTATCAGACTGGGATGGGTAAAAACAATTTTCAGGTACTCAGCTTTGCAAAGGCTAGAAAGTTTTTCAAATACATCGCATGTTACTATTATGGCCCCATTGACGATAGTCAGGGGGGGGGCATATTGTTTTTGTCCTGTCTGTTTGTCTGTTTGTCTGTTTGTTTGTCAGCAACTTTAACATTGGTCATAACTTTTGAGCCAGTACATATAGAGACTTGATATTTGGCATGCGTATATATCTCATAAAGTCGCACATTTTGACGGGTGACATGTCAAGGTCAAGGCAATCCTTCAGAGGTCAAATATATGGGTCAAATCGCCAACTTTAACATTGGCCATAACTTTTGGCATTTGATATTTGGCATGCTTGTGTATCTCATGAGGCTGCACATTGTGAGGGGTGACATGTCAAGGTCAAGGTCATCCATCAGGGTCAAAGGTCAAATTGTCTTTCTTTGTCTGTAACTTTAACGCAACCTTAACATTGGTCTTAACTTTTGAGCCAGTACAGATAGAGACTTGATATTTGACATTTTGAGGGGTGACATGTCAAGGTCAATGTCATCTTTCAAGGTCATAGGTCAAATATATGAGGGGGCATAGTGTTCCACAAACACATCTTGTTTTTAAATAAGGCTTCTCTCAAATCTACAAACATAGGGCAGTCTGAAATGACATGCGCCTCGTCCTCAACAACATATTTACAGAAAGGACATGCGTTCTTCCTCGGTGGTATTTTCATATCTGATAGGGGCCACACCACATCTAAATTTAAAAACAAAGATCGATGTCTTGAGGGAAAGATAATGCAGCAGTATTTTTCAGTAACATAATCCTATTTAAGCACTCTATATGACCTGAGTTTATTCTTCCCTCTCCCATTTACAGCACCGGTCCTATTAATTGATGTATTCCAGATAGCCTTAAAGCCAGACATTATAAGCAATTTAACATTCTCAACAATAGCAAATTTATTAAATTTAACATCAATATCAAACATTTGCTGTAAATTCAACGCACAAAACTTGGACACATGATACTGAAGAAATGATAGTTTCCCAAAGTGCTATGCGCTTGTTTAACCGACTGTTGTTAAGACACAAGAGTCTGCACCAATCGTCGGCCAAAATACCCCATTGTTCAAGAATTGGCGGTTCCCTGTGACAGTTATGTCCGTTGAACAAATACACGTGGGATTTGAACCTAAAATAAGTAATTGTTGAACGAAAATCTGTTTCAGTTATAACTATTTGTTATACAAAAAAATAGTTCAACTTTAATATACCATCCTTGGTCTTTCAAGATCAACTTGAATTGAGTTGTTGCATACCTCGATATATTAATCTACACTGCATACCTCGGTATATTAATCTACACGGCATACATCGGTATATTAATATACACTGCATACCTCGGTATATTAATATACACTGCATACTTCGGTATATTAATCTACAACACTGGTATGTGCATTAAACCGATTATCGCTTAAAATCGTCCACATATATTTTTCGTTGCATAACTTAATAAATAACTTGATTTTTAACTGGAACTATAACTTTTTGTGTTTTTCCCGATGCCGAATAAATACCTTACATTTACCCTGACGACTGAACGAACTGGATTTATTATTAGGTAATAGTTTTATCATATCTTCGTCAGTCCATCAGTCTGACAGCCCACCTGTCATTCACGCAGTCTACTTGAATACGTTTTCGAGGTTTTATGCTCCCTTATATGTTATAGCATATAAACATTTAGCCTGATCAGATTACTTTTGCAAACAGTGACGACCCAGAAGAGACATGTTTTGAAAACAAATAAAAGATAAATGAATTGTGAAAACTGAAGGAAACACTGAGATTCTCTAAAGAAATAAATTTGCTCAACAGGCTAAAGGCCCTGAAATGCATCACAACAAATGTTAGTATACCCATGGGTACAAATTGTGCCCCTCTTGTTGCAGATTTGTTTTTGTATTGCTACGAGAGGGATTTTATGCTTAGCTTAAAACCTGATACACAGACCGATATTGTTAATGCTTTTAATAAAACTTCAAGGTATTTAGACGATATTTTGAATTTAGATAATCCTTATTTTGATACTATGGTTTCGTCAATCTACCTAAAAGAACTGTCTTTAAACAAAGCTAATCAATCTGACTTTAATGCTTCATTTTTAGATTTGAATTTTTCAATTACAAATGATAAAGTTTCGTCCAAAGTATACGATAAAAGAGAAGATTTTAATTTTAAAATTGTTAATTATCCTTTTGTAGATGGGGATGTGCCACGTTCTACATCTTATGGGGTTTATATTTATTTTATTTATATACTTATTAGGCTTGCCCGAGCCTGTTCTTTGCTTGAAGATTTTAACAGACGTAATTTAGTTATAACTGATAAACTTCTTAAGCAAGGTTACAGATATCACAAACTTCGAAAAACCTTTTCTAAATTTTATTATCGAAATTTACCTCTCATTAGTAAATATAATTGCAATCTACGGACGTTACTGCGACAAGGCATTTCTCAACCATAATTTTATGGGGGATGTTGTCTACAAACTTAGGAAAATTTGGGGTCATATCCATTTTCATGATTTGTTTATAAAACGCATTAAAACATTTAAAAAGAAAGGTTATGATCCTATTATATTGCAACACACTGCATGTTTGGTTATCGACCCTTTTACAGTCGGTAGCTACGCTTCCCTCTTTGCTTGCGCGATGACAGGCCGAGGGTAGTACTCTATGATGGCATACTCTTAAACTTCAGCAAAGTCATTGAGTACATATTTGACGGTTTGTCACAGTTATTATGCTATGTTTTACATGTTGTCCTGTGTTCACCGTCGTCTATGTTGTGGGTAAGTCCAGCGGGGATACCTTTATTTACAATATTTGTAAAGCTAGGGTGACTTTGAGGGAAGTGTGAGGTTAGGACGTCCGTAAACCGGTTTAAACCCCCAGTGGTGTTTTTGCTGCTGACCGTGCCAAGCGGTACTCTCTTTGTCACCCTTCCTTTTGTTTGCCTTGCGTCTTTGTGCTTGTGGTTTGTTCATGTTGTGGAACGTTTGTTCCTGTTTCTTGTGTGTCTTTTGGTGTTTTCTGTGTTCATTTCGTTTGGGTGTGTGGTTGTGTGTGTGTGTGTGTGTGTCATGCTGTCTATCGGTGTTTTGGTGGTGGTTGCGTCTTGCATGTGGCTTTGCCTGCTTGACTTTACTAATTTTCCATTTATATGTATAAGCACGTTTCAGTAACTGTTAAAACAATGTTTAACCCTTTACCAAATTAATTTAAGGAATATTTACACGCTTTCACATAGATTATCACTTACATGAGTATTCTAAAAAAACAGTTTTAGATTCATATCCGGTCTTTCTCTCTGTCCTGACGGATATGACTTTCATATCCATGGGAGATAAAACTTCCCGTATCCTTTGGACATAAAGGCCATTACAGCTATATATTCAGCAGTGAACATTAAATTTCAAGCATTGCAAAGATATTGAATCAATCATAATTTACCACACAGAAAATGTAATTATTCAGAATAAAGTTGCCTTTGAGACTATATCCACTTTCTGTCTGTGCCCCTGCATGATAAATATTATAAATTCATTTAAGATGTTCTTCAACAGAAGGCTTGAACGCATTAAATGAAACTTCACTAAAGAGTCATAATGGGAATAAGCAGCCATTTCCTGGTGACATTTTCCTAGTGATATTTGTCACTGACCGTTCCAGTGCGGTACTTCAATATTGACATATTTAGGGGATAACCGTTGCGTATTTGAAGATTTGCAGCAGTATATCGGTGGTTTATATGTCGCAAATTTAGTTTTACATGCGACGCGTTATCCCTATTCTAATGAAACCATAGATCCAGATGGTAAAAAACAAACAATACTTTAAGTCCTTTGATATTTTCTCTCTCTGTCGTCATAACATGACGTCATGAAACACCGCATATCTCCGCATTACGCATATAGAAAATAGTTCTCCCGGAACCTAGCAATTGTGCTTATATTTAAAATACCAAGAACTGGTGTTTTCACTTGAATGCTTTTATTTTCACAAATGAAAAACATTAAGTCATGGTCCTTTGAATTTCTGACGGTAGGTCCCTTTCAAAACTACGAAAGATGAATCAAATTTGACCTCGACATTGTAGCTCGAAATTCCACAATAATTGTGCACATGGACACCGGAATTATTTATTTTTAAATTGTTTGCAATGTGGAACTGGTTGCATATTCACGATACTTTGGCTGATTGGTGTATTTGATGAGAATGATGATAGGCCAAGTGGACGTGCAAATGGAAATTATCAGGAGCGACAATCTACAGGCATGTTTGGAATTTGCGAAGAGCCCTCGAGTGGTCTAGAGTGGGTGGGCGAGTTCTCATTATGGGACTGTCCTTAGAAGACGTGAAGAATACTGCCGCTTCTGATTGTCGGACGAGTCAGCATTATAGCTTCGGACACTGGCTTCATTCTGATACCGGACTTTTTCATTATTTCCCTGGTTTTGACACCAGCATAGGCCAACAGCTAGTGCATGATTGCGGTCTCTCGGAAACAGTGATTTGTGTTTTAAAACTTTTGACGAAACAAACCTCAGCAGAAATTGTTTTCATCATTTCGTTCAGCACACGCTCACCAACAAGCATGGATGTGTATATGATTCTTCATAATCGACTGAACGTTTGGGTTACTGGATGAAATGGTTCGATCACGGGTGCAGTTTTATCAGGTATGTTTTCAGAGATTTACAGGAGATGTTTCCTGCATGACTCATAAATTGTACTTTTGTCAGAGATCTTAGGTGTTCAATGTATACCACGAAGAGCGAAATTCAAAGTTATGTCAAACGACTTTTCTTTGGAAAGATTTGTGATTTATGGCAGAGAGGAAACCTGAGTTTTTTAGTGTTTTCAGATCATTGTCTGTGATCGGTTGGTAATGTTTAAACTTTAAACTAAGTGTTGTCAGGTCCTTCTTAAATAGTTTCAGCATGGATATAAATCTCACAGCCACATGGTTATAT